>CAJJDM010000045.1:11985-356517 GCA_905182975.1 Paramecium primaurelia
GTGTATTCCATTAAATTCATATGTTAATTAATCTAAAATATTATATTATAAAATTACTCTTGTTAATCCAGGTTAAACTAATTTACCATCGGCACTGACTTACTCTATATTAGGAACATCAAATTGTAATTCAATGATCACCCATTCATTATTTGGTCCAGCGATAGTTCTCTTACTTAACCAATAATCTGAATTTGTTGGATTCTCTCCCTTATTAGTCATATTGATTGTAGTATTTATTTAAATCAATCCAAAAATTTGGATTCTCTCAAGTTTTAAGCTTCAGGTCCATTCCAATTCCATTCAGCAAATGCATTCAATATATTTTTGAATCCTGATCCCATCAAAGTAGTTGGTGAAAATAGTCTTAAATTTTGATCTGGTTCTGTGCTAAGGAAGTTCAAGACTCCAATGTTAAATAAGGGGCACCAATATCCATTCCATTATTCTTATATCCTGCAATATGCTGCACTTGGACCGAAATATAAATTATTACCAATAGCCTAGCCTTTTTCACCAAAGAAGCTACCAGTCTAATCTTCAATTAAGAAGTTAACTTAACCAATGCATTCCATTTGACCACAACCTCCATACCATCCTAATTTAGCATAATTTGGATTTCTCAAACTATACAGTAATGCATTAAATTCACAATTTTAACATATTTTATTAGTCAAGTAATGTTGACCAACCACATCCAATGCATAAATATTTTATCTAAAGACAGCATTATTACTGCATTATAGGTGTTAATCATAAGCCAATCTGTATCCATCAAATTAGACATTATCAATATATACTCTAGTATCGATTCTTTGAATTCTGTTAATAATATCTGCATTATTAGATGATCTACTAACAGGTGTGTAGGCATTTGAGGAGACAGAAACTAATTAGAAAGCAACAGTATTAGAGCATCTCAATCCTTCAAAGACAGTACCGATAAAACCATTAGAAACTTAAATGACATTGGCATAATTGTTGGAAGATCCTGGTTTGATGACAACTCCACTATCGGCTTCAATGATTTAGAAGTCCTTCAATTAAAAGGTTTCAGTATAAAAAGAGGCCATAACGCCGACACCTGAGTTATAAGCTTAGAGTTGTTTAACAACATTGCATTTTGTGTTAGATTAGGTTAAATGGAAACATGCCTATACTGTGTTGAAACATTAGTTTGCAAAGAATCCTGCTTAAGATTCATCATCACAGTGAGTAGCCATAATATGGAATCCTGTGTCAGCGGAGCCGATACCAACATTATTTGAGACAAGGATGAAATTCTTTGTTATCTTGGTGCCTGAAGCGTATCTGAAGGAAGCTTAGACAGCCTAATTATAGGTGCCTGTTAGAGCAGAATTGATTGAAATTACTCTCTTTTATACTAATACCATAGTATTGTATTAGAATTTAATATATTTGGAATTAATGAATTGAACCATGGCTTTTTATCCATTTTAAAATACATTATGGACGGCATTAACTTATTCTGAATCCTCTACTTTAAATAAGTAACCTTCACTATCATGGAACGAACATCCAATAATATCACTAGACGGAGCTGGATCACCATCAACAGCACTTTAGAAATCTAAACCTGCAAATTCTTTATTCACTTATCCAACATTAATAAATTCAACACCTTATAATTATACATATCTTCTACTTAATCTTGTCCTTTCAGTAAATGAATAAACTAAGACGCTAGCTCCCCAAGTTGCACCAGAAATTCTAATATTTATAGTCAAATGTAAAACTGTTGCTCTGGTATCGACAAGTAGTTGATATTCCATTATGATTGTATTTAAAGGAAACGCTAAAGATTACTGTAGTTCCAACAATTTAAGAAATTTAAACTTTTCAGCTTCGTCTGGATTGGCACCTGTGGGTAAGATAACAATCCAATCTCCAACTTACCAATCTGTAGTGTCTGTCACAGTAATTGAAATAGATCCAGCTGATGCATTTGCTGTTAATCTAGCAACCTTACTTGATGGTACTTTACCATATAATTCTATTCCACCTGTAACAGCTAAAAACATTGCTTTCGGCCCCAATATTATTATCAATTAATAGTTCATAATCACTTGAAGTATCGGTAAGGATAATATTAATTATACCAGTATATACTTGAGTAATACTTCCTGCAACTAATTTACCATTTCTTACAAAGATCTTTCTTGCTTTTATTGTAGTAACTGCTCTTCCATTATCAAACCATAATTCTCCTAGAATTAAAATTGAATCAAATTCTGGCAATTCTATGTCAATAATGATAATGAATTCATAAGATATTGTTACATTTTCTCCTGCTATTGGTAATCTACCATTTGGCCAAATTGAAACGTCTGACCATTTCTTTTGTATTTTTACAAAAACGTCCTCAGTATATGCAGGACAAGTCTCCCTGCAGAAGATTCCATATAGTGCAACTAAATCTTGTTGTATTCTTTATTTGCCAGAGATACAAATATAAAAGAATAATGTAGTTCTATCATTAAACCAGTCACTATTGTTACAAGTATTTGGATTTGGAATTTCTGAAACTTAACTGTAATTTGAAAGAAATTTGTGATTTCTGTTCCTATAAACATCAAAGGTTTCTTTTTAAACAGTATAGTTGAATCTGAATACAAGACCAGGTTCTTGAGAACTCATGTATTAAGATGACATGATCGATAGAGTTAACCAATTGTTGTACCAATTTATATTATATGTTTATCCCAAATCAAATTGAGATGCATGACTGTAAGCAAAATCTCCACTCCAAATTCCAATATATTATTCATATTAATATTTTGTTAATTTAAGCGGTAATTGATCATTCAAAGAGGGAACTCTATAAATTCTTAAAGCTTGATTGACATGAGAATCATAAGGAGTAGGGTAATTGAATACAACATCTCTTAATTTTGTTTATTATGAATCGCAAATCAAAGAATTATCCCATTATACAGTATTTTAATATGTACATTAATTCAAACCATCCAAATGCAATTTATATGCAACAATTTAAGCTCCAGTTGGTATATTAGTTAGAGTACCATCTAAATCCCAAAAGATTTCTCTTCTGAAATTGTTCCAATAAATAATTCTTGCACTTGCAGAATTTATAATCTTAATTCCTTTAAAGTGAGTCTCCTGTTACCCAAACCAAATAATTATTGAGGCTGAACATGATTCAATCAAGGTTGATGTACCTGGGAAGTTTGCAAATCTGACTGTGTCAGCCAAAAATCCATTTGTTCTAGGAACAATGAAACCAGTATTAGTTTATGAACCAACAATAACAAATTTCTAATAGTGGTACCTTCAGCTGAGAAATTAGCTTTATGTTGTTGATAACCAGCAATTTTTGAACTTGCAATCAATACGTTTTCAATCAAAACATTTCCTAAATTATCTGCTAAAACACCAACTTAAGCATTTGCCCATGTTATAAATCCTCATAAATTAGTTTAGACACTTGGATTAGCACTAAATATCTAATGCATCATTTCTATGAGAAATACATGGAGCAACCTTTGGGATCAAGGTTCCAATTCTTAATCCAATTCTTCCTGTTGAATGAGCGGCGTTATTAGTAAAGTTCAACAATGGTACACCAGTTGGACAAACATCACTTGTAGATGCAACACCAGAAGGGTTTGATTTAAATGCTAAATAGAATCCATACCATTCTGCTCCACCTAATCTATTATTGAAAAATGTATTCTTAGGATTTGTAATCCAGAAGGCTGCTGCTCTTGCATCTGATTGATATAATTACCAAGATGATTTAACGACAGCTACAAGATTGTGTTTAAAAGTGTTGTACATTTCATTACCATTTTAAATGTAGATAGCATGGCCAACAATGTTGTAGCAAATGTTATCTGTAACTTCCAAATGTGATACACTTTACAATCCTATGCAATGAGCATTTGAATTGTGAATTGAATTGCTTCTAATATATGAGTTTGAAACTACTCCATTATTATTGAAATTAATTGGGAATATATTTAAATATCTTTTTTGGCCACCATTTACTATTTCTACATTTTCAATTATTGCTTCAGTGCCTTCATTTTGTGTTCCTTAAATGTAAATATGAACTCTATGATAATTCATTTAATCACCTTAGATTCTTATAGTTCTGGTCAAACATCCTACCTCCACCTTTCTTGAGAATTCAACTCCATCAAAATGTTCTGAGACTGTTTCATGAATATAATTCAGAGTCTCATTCAAAGTCAAAGTTCTTTTATCACTAGAAATTGAAACAATTTTCTTAACTTCAACTTCGCTTTAGGCTTAATTGCTGGATGTAATGATTATTTCATCTCCAACCAACCAATTTACTGGTTCATCTACAATTACAGTACCGTTATTAGTGGTTGTTTAGGATAATAAAGTCCATGATGGTGTTCTATCTTTACCATGAATATCGATTTTGCATCGATTGCAATCAATCATTTTATTACCCATATTTGGATATTATATCCCTCTTTCCTCACCTCTAATTGTAATTTTAACATTATGTTAATGTGGAACAGCTTAAGTACCAATTTAGAAAGTTCCTCTATTAATAACAAGATATTATGCATCTAAAAAAGTATCAGCATCATCTGCAAATACTAAATTACCCTCAACCAAAACTTGCACTAATTTTGGAGTATGTACATCGACAATCAAAGTTGCACCTTGATAAACCATAACAGAATCTCCATCAGATGGGAAAACGTATCCTCCCCAAGTCTATATATCTGACCATCTTTATCCATAAATGACTTAAGCATTATTAACTGCCTCATCTCCATCTACAACAACTTTGAAATTGTTAGTCACACTAGCAGTTGTAATATCTTTCAATCCACTTAAACATTTAATTTAAGTAGCAGTCACAGATTAAATTTAGCATTCAATGTAATCAATAAATACTGAGGTTGATCCTGAGATGAAGCCTGTACCAGTGATGGTAATGACAGTTTAAGTATGAGGGGGAATATCTTTAGGTAAGACATTAATAATAACAGGTGTAGCAGATGTATCATAAGTGACACTAGAATTTATAACACTCATTGAGTCATCGTCAACAAATATTTCAGTATCACAAGAACTACTAGTCTCATTATCTGAATCATTCTCAAGCCATCCTCTAAAATCCATATCAGCAATTTAGCATCTAAATCCACTAGCTACTCTTGGATCTATGAATTTAATAGCTCTGATGCCATCTAAATCAATATTCTTATTGTGATATTCAGGTTCATCATCTTCATCTCTACCACCATGAGAATTTTTTTATTTTGAATTTTCACATTTGGTGGGTCTTTCAACATTCCATCCTTTATGAACATCATCATCAATAGTGAACTAATCTTTAAAGGTTACACCATCAGTAGAATATTAGAATTTAGCTCCTTTCAGATAAGAAGCTCCAACATCAATTCTAGGTAAGAAACTAAGGTGTTCTAATTTCATTTTTCTGTTCTTTCCAAAATCAATTTAAAAACCCAACAATTTGTAGCTGAATTAGATTTAAGATAAGTAGTTTCAGATTCATCATAGAATCTTTTTACAACTCTTTTATCTGTAACATCAGAAGTCACCCTGAATTCTTCATGATCAAGTTTGTAATTTTTGGATTACAAACCCTTTTATCCTTTTTTAGCCCATGCTGGGTTAGAATCTGGTACTCTACATTATATACTGTGATAATTAACATTTATCAAATCATATTTCTTTCCACAAACTTTAACATTATGACTCTTATGGAAACCATGACTATGAATTTCTAAATGTTTTCTTCCTTTACATGATGCCTTAGGTAACGGTCCACTCAAAACTGGATTTTAAAAAATAATCTTCTAGTTTTACCAGGTTGTCCATAATGCAACTTTATCATCACATTTAACAACAATATCAAATAATCCTAAAGGAACATTAGCGAAGGAAACTTGAATTAATGTAGCATTATTAGAAACAATAGTTCCAACAATATCATCAAGACCATCTTTTTCTAAACGGATATTCAATGTTGTAGCACCCAAATTAGTACCTAAAATGTTGAAAGTCAAGGTTTCAGTTGATGCATTATAAGTGTAAGAGAAAAATATACAATTCCAGCATTATTATTATTTTAGTTTTCTATCCAGTCTTCTTCAATCTTAAGCACTTCCATGTTCCAATGTATACTTCAATTTCATTATCATCTCCAAATCCACTTCCTTCAATTTCAATATCTTATCCACCTTCTACAATTGTAGTTGTTGAAATTGCTGTAATTTACAATTCAACATTAGTTATCCACATTCCTGTTGCATATCCAGTAGATGAAAGGATTCTTGTCTTGTATTCACCTTAAGGTAAATCAGGTACTGTATATATCAATTATCCAGTCTCTGAAATGGATCCTGTTACTGAGTATTTATCATTGAATACTATGGTTACTGTTTATGAGCTAGTTGTAATGCATTAATTGTTTTTGACTTAATCAACTGTGTAATTTTTTATCTTATCAAAGATGTAATCATTCCAGAATGATAAGTCTCTTCTTGAACTTTTTTCATAACTTTATTAATGACTAATTCCAGAGGAGGCTTTATTCTTTTTGGTTCAGGGTGTTCTCTTTTTTGTAAAATGTATTTTTAATAATCTGGTAATCCAATTTAATCTTCAGATAATAGTCTTGAACCTTCACTTGCAGTGGAATCAGATGGTGCACCACAGGCTAAGGTCTATGTGGAATCATAGGTGAACTCACAATTTCCTTGGCAAATAGAATCAAATAAAATTCTTGTTGTCACAATAACTTATTGAGGAGATGTGTATCTATAATTTTTTGGTGGAGTCACACTATATAATTCTGTTGAACTAAAAGCATCTTCGTCTAAATCACATACAAAATAGATTTCATCACCAATAAATACAATAGTTTCTTAAGGAACAAAATTAAATCCATTAATCTTGATTCTAGTAACTCCTGCATCACTTCCTGATGCATTTTCAATACAAGTTATAACTGTATTGTACTAGAATTTATTGGCATCTCCAGCAGCCGTTGCTTCTCCTACTCCAGCTCTATTCACAATAAATCTGTATTCTCCTGGTAGACCTCCTCTTAAATAAACAACAATCTCATCATCCTTTCCATTAACAACAGGACGTTCATAAGTTTTCTCTGCATTTACTAATTCAACTGTAATATCAGAAATGACCGATCCAAATCCAGTACAAATAATAGTGTTGAATCCTTTGTAAATTGGAGTTAATATTGTCTCTTATACTCTAGTGATTGAAATATGAGTTGTATGATCATAAGTAAAATCAGGGTTTTGAGCTTGCCTATCCTTAAAATGCAAAATAATTATTGAATCAGGCATTGATTAATCATATGTTGGAGTCTTTA
This sequence comes from Paramecium primaurelia, assembly GCA_905182975.1. Taxonomy (NCBI): domain Eukaryota; phylum Ciliophora; class Oligohymenophorea; order Peniculida; family Parameciidae; genus Paramecium; species Paramecium primaurelia. The sequence goes on from CAJJDM010000045.1 coordinate 19,376, forward strand.
TAACCACTTAGTTACTTGAGGTTGATTTGATGACAGTCTAAATTCCTCCAAGATTAACAGTTAATTCTGATGTAATTTCTTTAGGGAATCCTTTACCAAATATAGTAACAACAGTGCCACCATCTTCTGATCCACTTGTAGGAGTGATGTGTGTTATTATCAAAGGAGCTTAATATGGAAGCACATTTGGATCAACATCAGCATTTCCATATTCTTCATGATGGAATACTGGGAAGTATTATCCATACTCAAATTCTGTTCCATCAACAGTACAAGTGAAATCATATTCATAGTCATCAGTCTTAACTATTGCTACGTCATAACAATCGTAATCACCAAAAGTGATTGTGGATAAGGTATCATTCAAACTATTTCCTAAAGTAGTACTACCCTCTGTTGATATAGCATTTTTAATTTGTGTAAATAATTTAGATGAAACGTATTTGGAATGGGATAAATTGTACTAAAAAGGGATTTAAGAATTAGAACAATAAGAATAACAACAAAAACAAAAGTCTAAATGATAGTAATCATAATTTTCATTTATTCATATTTTAATAAATATTTTAAATGATATATATGAAGGCACTATTTAAATAATAGATTTGATAATAATTAATATAAGCTATAATAATATTATTCTTATTTAAATATAAATCATAATTATTTAATATTTTATTAATTAATTTTGACCTAAGCAATATAAATAATTTTTATTTCATTAGTTTATAATTACTACAATATTTCATCATCATAAACATATTCCTCTGTAGTTGCAAGGAGCCTAAATGTAATAATTTTACAAGAATCATCAGGACCTATATATTTATATTTATTCAATCTAATCCCAATATCTTCATTCTCTTAGATCTCTGTTCTATTTCTATCAATATTTGGAATTAAACAAGCCATATGATTGTCGGTTTATGCAATTAAAATTAGACTCCTTACTTTAGCCTTGACATATTTCCAACTTATCTTAGGAAGTATGCCTGGATTAAATTTATCACCATTCTCAACTTTAGATTTAAGAATATTTTGAAAATCAACTTGTAAATGAAACTAAGTAAAATGATCAATAGCTCTCCCAAAGAAATTACTACTCGCCTCTCAAATAAAACCTCCTATGATTCCACCTATTACAATTCCAATTGGACCATCTGTAGCACCTAATGCCATTCCACCTTCAATTCCTAAATAACCCAATCCTATAGCACTTACAGTTTTTATAGCAATTAACATAGAATTATATACTTTCTCACCTTAAGACAAGAAATCAGACAAGATTACTCCTCCTACTGAAATGCTTGTCATCAATGCTGTTAATCCAACTCCAACATAAGGAACTGCTTTACTAAAAGATTGTACACTTTAAGTATAAATTAAACCTCCTTAAATAGGAACAGAAACTATTAAACCTTTTTCTAATTTTGATGAGTCCATTCCATCCATAATCAAGTCAACAGTCAAACTGCCTATTGTTCCTGCTATTACTCCTCCTAATTACCCTTATATTTTCGCTTATTACAATTGATAATTCATTGCATATGTTTAAATGGGTTACATGTTAAATTTCTCACTTTATCCCTTTATTGATTATTAAAGCTCTTATACTGTAACTGATTAAGTTTGTATTGGTTTTCCTACTTTCTCCCAGTTTTTTGAATATCCATTTTCACCATTACCATTAATTTTTTTCATAAATGTCAATTCATTATTGCTATTTGGATTATGATGCATCAACAATTAATTCCCATCTTAAAGAGTGGCTTCATATGCAAATTAACCATTCTTATTTATTACTTGTTGCACCTGTAGTTTTACCCGGATAAACAGTTTAATTTTACATATAAGATGGGTCTACATTCTAAGTTTTGGGAAATGTAACTGTTGAGTCTTCAGATTGTTTCTTTTTCAAATTTTTTTGTAAGTTTTGTAAATATTCTTTCAAATATTCAATATTGACATTTCCCTTTAGGATCAAAGTACAGATATTGTATCTTAAGGATTTCATGACTTTTTCTACCAGTTCCTTGATCGATTAAAAGAATTATTCGGAGTTTTAATTTTTTTGGTCAATTTTAATAACTTAGGTATATGTATTAGTGAGCAATTCAATTTGAATCAAAATATCAGTGTAATTAGAATGACTTAGAGTTTTAATTTACTCAACTTGAATCCATTCAAAAACATTTACTAATTCCTTATTAATTCTCAAGAAATTTCCTCCATGGATATTTTTTTATCTTTAAATTATACTTATCAAGATATTCTTGCTTAATTTTAAAACTATTTTAAAACAATCCTCTACCAGGTATTTTTTAATTATTATCATTTTTTAGAATCCAAAAAAATTACAATTCTACAACTATTTCTAACACAATTTTTTCAGCATAAGGAGCTTTGATTTTGTAAATTATGAGGGATATGATTTTAGAAAATTATTAAAATTCAGAGAAAGTGTTTTTTAGAAGATATTTAATAAAAGAGAAAAAGATTATTATCAACAACAATTCTAATTACAATCAATTTTTAATATTTTAAACTTTTATCTTTATAGATTCAGTTCTTTATTTTTATCTTAATACTGACGATTATTGACTTAATTCTAAATCCAATAGAAATTTTCAACAATCCTTTTCAATATCTTTAAATAATAATATTACAAACCAATGAATTAATGTATGATCACTTAACCTTCTAAAAAATTTAAACAGAAATTAATAGAAGGACCAACAGATCCCTTATCACTTCTTAGCTTTTATGATCTGAATTTTTTGATGAACTCATCAACCAGTCAATTTACAGTTAGATTAATTCATTAAGAAATTACTTCAATTTCTGAAAAAACAAACTAATGAATTTGCTCTTATGCATATCTAAATTAAAATTCAATTTTTGATATACTTTTTAATTTTTCATCATAATATCCCTTCAAATTACCAGAAAATATTTCTAAACTATGAAAAAATTGAAAAAGTACAAACTATTAATTGCTGAAATATTATTTTCTTTTTTTAGATATCTAATCGAAGCTTTAGTATTATTGCTCTTTCACTATGAAACTCTCTCTCTATATTATTGAAAAAATTATGTATATGCGGGTCTAATTTTACTTACTTTATTTCAGATTTTCTTATATAAAGTCATCAAGGTCAAAAAAATATTAATCTTCAAATATTCCAATCGGAGCAATATAAGTTTAAAATAAAATCTTACATTATTTAGAGCGATATTATTTTTTCTGTGTATATCATCACTTTACAAAGAATCAAAAATTATTTATATTTTAGTATCTGCTAATTAGGAGTATAGTTTTTCAAAAGGTTGTTATTTTTAATGCTAAAATTTTAGTATTTCAAGTAATCATCAATCAATCAGGATATCTTCTCTGAGTCAAAATTAAATGTAATAATTGTAACCAAAAATTCAAAAATAAGATTATTTAAAGTTTACCTATATTTTTGAATATCTGTGTAAAAGGAGATTTAAGTTAGCATTATTAAATAATTTTATTTTAACATAAGTTTTTTTCAAGTTCTTTATAAACTTTGACCATCTTCATATCAAAGTAAATCATTGTATAATTTTATTTTGATATTTATATAATATCATTTTGGAATTGAATTAATTAGAATTGATAATATGGGGAAAATTTGAAATTAAAAAATAAACTTTTTAAGAGAGTATTAGGTGCTAAGGATAATGGGGGAAGGCGAGCAAAATATAGAAACCAAAAATCAAAGCCTATAATAATAAAGCACTAACGTAAAATTCTTGCATTCTTATGGGATAGTAATTTAATGGCTTTATTATAGATTATTATGATAAATTGGATTAATTCGTTGAACTTGTACTTTCCTTATGTTTTGAGTCTCCTGCCTTTTTTGTCTTTTCCTAGTCGTTTACTAATGAACCCAGATTAGTATATTATGATGATTAATCTAATGGGCGAAATTCAATAATTGCGCCATGAATTTTATATTATTTCAATATATGAATAGTGTCAACTGAATGACTTCTGGAAAACCAATTATTAGTATGTATATATGCTATTTTCTTGATAAATCAACTAATTCATCACTTATTTTTTGATTAATAAATGTATAAATACTCAAAATTTAGATACCCTTCAAAAAAAATTTAATTGAAAAAAAAGAAAATCCTAAAGATAAATGAATGCAAGATAGAAAAAAATTTGATTTTCTAATTCTCAATATAAATAATAATAGTATAAAGAATTTTACAGTAGAATAATTAAAAACAATTTAAGACTCTGAGATACAATTCAAGACTTTTAAATTACATTATTTAATAGTGGAAAGCCTGAAATAAATATCATGAATTAAAATAAGAATATGATGTTACATGAAATTTGATTGATTACGCTATAAAAAACATTAAAGATAATAAGATAGTTAAAGTAATAGAGAAGTGACTTCCATAATTTCAAAGAACTTAGATATAATACAATTCATTTTTATTTGATGTAAAAAACAATATATTCTTTAATATTTTTCCAAAAACCAGTTTCTATTGTTCTAATGCTGTTTCATTAAAATTGAGTCTTTCTTTTTTTTAATTCTGATTTTCAAAAGTTGATTTTGAAAATTAATAAAACAAATACCTGATCTATTTCTAAAATAAAAATTGCAATTTTAAGTATAAATTGTTATATCTAATTATGAATATTTTTAGAATTAAGAAACTTCAGCTAATTTTCGTCTCGCTAATAAATTAATCATAGAACAAGACTATTTTAAATTTCTTGAGTCTTAAATGCTAAAGATATTTTGATAAGTTTATGTTTTTTTCCCCATCTTTTTTTTTAAATGAGAAATTTAAAAAAATAGACAAGTCAGAATGAAGCCTGTTTTAAGAATATTATCAGTATTGTAGATGTAATTGTATTTAATATTTAATGAAATGCCAACAGTTGTGCAAACTTCAGTTGCCATGTATGTAAAGTCAAAGTTTTTTGCTTATGTCTCATCTTGAATTGATTGGTAAAATATAAGAAAATATGACCCAATTTTATTATTTTAAATATGTCTCAGTTTACCTTGGTTCTTTTAGTTTATTTTAAATATCAAAAATTTAATTTCAAATTTAAAGATAAGCAATAAATTGTAAAGATAATGTGTTAAATATTTAAATTATAAATAAAAATTAAAATCAAGCCTTAATTATTAAATGTAAATTATAATATTTATCTGAACTTTCAGATATCTTATATATATATTATTCATCATCTTTTTTTAATTTTTTATGACAACATGAATTGATTTGATTTTTATATTTTTGTTGACAATATTTTAGTATTTTAATTGATTTGGGGAAATTATTATTTTATAAGAAAAACTCATATGAAAGATTTAACAATATCAAGTAGTGAAAGTAAATTTTCAGCTTAACAAAATATGATGCAAAAACATTTCTTAATTATGGTATTCTTAAAATACAATTAGAAAGTTTAAGATAGAGAAAAGTGCTTTTTTGTGGACATAAACACATAAATAATCTAAATTAATGAAACTGAATAAAAGCAACAGTCTTCAGATTTCAAGTAACTTGATTTAAGTGATTCAATTCTATTTATATTAATTAGAAATTCTAATTTTATTTAATCAATTATCGATGCAATATTAATTATGGTGAGATTTTCATTTTAAATTATTAAAAATCAAGAAACTCCAAATATCGTTTGCTCCTTTGATAATATTAGATATATTTTCAATCTCCCTGATGGATTTTAAAGATTCACAAAGGATAATTATGTCAAAATCAACCCTGGACCTAGAATATTTTTTACAAGATTAAGCACCCAAACAACAACTGGTTGTTTTGGATATTTATCAACATTATTGTAGTAAAATAGTGGAATAAGTACAAAAATTTATGGGCCTAAAGGGCTTTGTAAATTAATAAATATGAAAAGATTTAATGAAATAGGAGGATTTAAAACTTTACCTTATTCTGTTTAAGAGTTTAATGGAAAATGCTTATTAGGAACAAAAGATACGAAGTTAATTGAAGAATTGATGTAACAGAATGATTGCAAGTTACAAGAGTATCTTGAGAAAATTAAAGAACATATTATTGATCCAAAAGAATCTAATAATGCTTCCATCTACATGAAAAATTCAACATTATTTAAGGATGAAAATTTAGAAATATAAGCTATTGAGATAAATGATACAATTCAATACATTATTTCATCATTCCCATAACCAGGAAACTACAATAAAGAAAAATTATCATAATTTAATGTTCCATCAAACAAAATGTAAGAAATGTAAAAGAATGGTAAAGTTATCTTAGAAGACGGTTAAATAATTACAATCGATTAGGTTAAAGAACCTAGCATAATTCCATAGAAAGCAATTATTTTGGATATTGCGAATCATGAATAAATGTAGAAATTGATATGTAATGTAGAATTCAAAAAAACTCTAGAATAGTTTAATTCATAATAGATCAATTTAGTTGCTATTTTTCATTTATCTCATTAAATTTAGGAAGAATACTATAAAGACTTTATTAGACAATACTCAAACTTCAATCATATTTTCTGTAACTATTATAAGGAAAGCAATGATGATATTTGTTAAGCACATATGAAAATCTAACCTTTATCAGAACTTTTATCAAATTTTTTACATTAATCTTTTCCTTTTAATTTTCCCCATATTGAATAGTAAATATTAAAACCAATACCAAAAGATTTTCAAAATTTAAATTCGATGTTTGGTTACGTTCCTCTTTTTGAATATGTTATTCTCCCAATAAAATAATCAGGCTANATTAGATATATTTTCAATCTCCCTGATGGATTTTAAAGATTCACAAAGGATAATTATGTCAAAATCAACCCTGGACCTAGAATATTTTTTACAAGATTAAGCACCCAAACAACAACTGGTTGTTTTGGATATTTATCAACATTATTGTAGTAAAATAGTGGAATAAGTACAAAAATTTATGGGCCTAAAGGGCTTTGTAAATTAATAAATATGAAAAGATTTAATGAAATAGGAGGATTTAAAACTTTACCTTATTCTGTTTAAGAGTTTAATGGAAAATGCTTATTAGGAACAAAAGATACGAAGTTAATTGAAGAATTGATGTAACAGAATGATTGCAAGTTACAAGAGTATCTTGAGAAAATTAAAGAACATATTATTGATCCAAAAGAATCTAATAATGCTTCCATCTACATGAAAAATTCAACATTATTTAAGGATGAAAATTTAGAAATATAAGCTATTGAGATAAATGATACAATTCAATACATTATTTCATCATTCCCATAACCAGGAAACTACAATAAAGAAAAATTATCATAATTTAATGTTCCATCAAACAAAATGTAAGAAATGTAAAAGAATGGTAAAGTTATCTTAGAAGACGGTTAAATAATTACAATCGATTAGGTTAAAGAACCTAGCATAATTCCATAGAAAGCAATTATTTTGGATATTGCGAATCATGAATAAATGTAGAAATTGATATGTAATGTAGAATTCAAAAAAACTCTAGAATAGTTTAATTCATAATAGATCAATTTAGTTGCTATTTTTCATTTATCTCATTAAATTTAGGAAGAATACTATAAAGACTTTATTAGACAATACTCAAACTTCAATCATATTTTCTGTAACTATTATAAGGAAAGCAATGATGATATTTGTTAAGCACATATGAAAATCTAACCTTTATCAGAACTTTTATCAAATTTTTTACATTAATCTTTTCCTTTTAATTTTCCCCATATTGAATAGTAAATATTAAAACCAATACCAAAAGATTTTCAAAATTTAAATTCGATGTTTGGTTACGTTCCTCTTTTTGAATATGTTATTCTCCCAATAAAATAATCAGGCTATAGACCAGTTTAAAATTTTTCACCAAAAGTCCTCTCTCAAATGTTTACAAATAATTAATTCAAAAACTTTTAATAATAATTTTTATAAAAAGTCAAAGATCACCTAAGATTAATATTTTTAGGTACATGTTCGATGAAGCCAGGATAGTTAAGAAATGTCTCTGGAATAATTTTGGTGAATGAGAAATTAAAATCGAATATTATTTTAGATTGTGGAGAAGGAACATTTAAATAGATCAGCGATGAAAATATAGTGCTTAATGATAAACCACTGATTATTTGGATAAGTCATGCTCATAGTGATCATCATTTAGGTTTATTACAAATTATATATAATTTGAGTAATAGCCATTAGGATATATATTTAATTGTGCCTGCAATAGTAGTACCTTGGTTGATATTTTTCAAGGAAATTTTAGGAGAATAATCTAAATGGAAAATTATTGTATCATAATAATTTGATGAAGATTTTAAAGATGATGTGAATTAACTAATTAAAGATTGTTTCCACTAATGTAGAATTAGATAAGGTGAATAAGTATAAATAGTTGAAAATTAAAATTTCATCAAAAACTATGAAGATCTTGTCAATTGCTTAAAAGATTAATTTGAATTAGATTCGATTAGAGTTACACCTGTAGAGCATTGTCCATAATCTTATGGAGTAAGATTAAATCTATGTGATGGGAGATCTTTGTCTTATTCTGGAGATACAAGGCCATGTGAAAGATTTGTAAAATTATCATAAAATGTTGACATTCTAATTCATGAATCTACATTTACGGATGATTTGTAAGAGAATGCACTTTAAAATATGCACTCTACGATTTCTGAAGCTGTTAAAGTTGGTATGCTAGCTGATGCAAAAGTTATTGCCTTAACTCATTATTCTCAGAGATATTCAAGATAGATGGAAATTAATTAAGAAATTTTAGGCAATGAAAAAATTGTATTTTCATGCGATCATTTTGGAGGGTATTTAAATGATTATTCAACATTAAGCCAAATAAGTAAAGAGATTATTTAGTTATTTAATGAATGAAATAAATATAAATAATGATCAACGTTAATCTTTTTATTTTGATTCTTAGTTTATACACTAGAGACGAATCTCTCTAAATTATGAAAGTAGCTTTGAAATGTCCAAAAATTCTTCTGTTTCCATATTCTTATCCTATTGCAAGGACTAAATTTAAGTATTTGAAACATTTTTCAGTCTTTGCCTAAGGGTGTTAAAGGCAGACCCTTATGGTAAAAGCATCATTAAGCCGAACAAACACTTCATTAAAAAAGGATGAGAATCATATTCTAATAATTGTAACCTTAAAACTTAAATATTAATTTATATTACAAATAAACACTGGTGTTTCTAAAACATTAATTAATTGGGCTATTTCTGATAATATACATTCATTAACTTCAACTTCTGAAAAACTAATTATTATTTTGTAAGCTAACTCGTATTCCTCAGATAGTAAACTTAGAGTAATCACACTCATTGAATTGTAACAAAACGTCTTGTAAAGTGTCTCAAAGATTTCTTAATTATGTTATCTTTGTTTTTCATCTTTTTCATGTTTTAAATTCCTAAGTATGTTTCTTAGATTTTATAGCTCTTTTTCTGATATTAACAGGTTGGTTAATATTTGAACAGTATTGCTGATGAAAATTACATCATTATTTGAATACATTTCTAATAATTTAGCTGTTATTGTGAAATAAACCTTTTATGGATTTAGAAGTGAACATAACTTTTTGAATATTAAGTCTCCTTTTTTTTCAGATTATTCTTAAATTTTATGGAGCATAATTAATATTTTGTCAATTACAATTTCAAAATATTGGCTGTGCATTGATATATTTGCCAGCACATCCATAATGTTTTAGACTATAGCAGATTCAGAATCAGCCAATTTATCAATAAGCTAGCTAATCTTATTATAAATACTTTTGTTAATATATCTTCTATTGTTGGAAAAAGGGACTCAGAATAAATTTCTAATAAGTGTTTCATCCATATTAATGCTGATTCAGCTGTATTGCTTTTTTTATCAGTTAACATTTCTTTAATTGTTGGTACAATATTTATAAACTCTATTGATTAATTTTTTACCCTCTCCATAACCTTTAGTAATAATTCATTCGTCTTCTAAGCCGCTTTCCTTATTTCTTCCTCTTCATGAGAAAGTAAAATTAGGATTGGGCCCAAAATTTAACTTAAACTGTTCAATATAGTTTTTCTTATAGGCGATTCGAATCCTCCCAAATATTATTGCATTTAATTTTTTTATATAGGAGATGTATTGCTTCTTAAATATTCTTCTGATCTTACATGAGATGGGGAATGCTATAGCCCAAGTTTACCTTTTTATTCCTCTTCTAATTCTTGTTAGAACACTCTTAAATATTCAAAAATCCATAATAAGGAATTTAATTTGGCATAATTATTCTGGTTTCCTTTCATTTAACAAATTTTAAGTAAAATCTCTATGATTTATTCATTAACTCTTTAATCCAGATTGACTTTAATCTCTACTTATTTCAAAAATTCATTAGCTTATAAGTCTGCTCCATTACGAACTTCCCTAATAATACTCATTCAATTTACTTGTTTGATTCTCCTAACATCATGAATATGCCTTCCAATATCATAGGAAAATAAATATATAAATCATTGTTGTGACATTGATTTAAGAATTTTATCCATCCAAGTAGAAATTATCGAACATATGTAACTCTAGTCTTCAATTTGCTTTATAACTAAATCATAAAAGAGTTTAAGTTAAAATAGCACAGTTTTCCTGGATCTAAAAATTTCTCTTGAACTGCTATTTACACTTGATTCTTTAATTATTGATCTAATAAGAACATGGCTTAAACTATTTAATTCTCCTATTCTGCTGATCTTCCCAATTGATAATCAAATATTTCATTAAAATTAAGAAGGATCATAGTTTTCATAATCTTTGTCAATTACAGCAAACATTCAACAGCATATTATCTAACCTTATCTTCTTTATCATTTAAGCATTCTAAAATTGGTTAGGTTAAGTCTTTTACACATCTCTCTGCTAATTGTGGATACTATATATAAAATTTCTATTACTTCTTTCACTAGAATTTCTGCTACAGTCTGAAGTGCAAACATTCCTTATCTCTTTATGTATAATTATGAAGAAGACGTAAATTTAATTTTTAGTGTCTCTATAATTTATTTGATTAGCAATTCTTTTCCGCTTTAAGCATAAGATTGAACTAATTATTTTAATTATTAGCATCCTAATTGTTTCTTATCCTAGCTTTTATCTTATAATAGTTTTATAATTTGTTAAGGTACTACATTGTCATCCATTTGAATATTTTTTTGGTCTATATATTTAATAATGAAATTTCATTTATTATAATTGGCAAATTGAATAATAATGAATGAATTTACAATATAAATATATGCACACTATTAATTGGTGGGCTCTTTATTTCTTGTTTGATTCCAATATCAAATACTAAGATTACTCCTTTTAAAGTTAATAGAATCGACATTAATGGATTATAAAAAAAAAGATAAATTTAAATAGAAAATAACTAAATTTGAAGCTGAAGTTTAAATTTTATATATAATAAACTATAAATATATTAATAAACTAGGTTATCAATAGAATTGATAAATGAATAAATTATCATATGAATGGATTGCTTTCTTTTACTTTGTCAAATAATTCATGATATTTTTCTAATCCTTTCACATCATCCTTTGTTGGTACCTAAACCAATACTACACTAGTAGGCTTTTTAGTTTATGCAGCAGCTCCTTTATAGATAAATAATTTAATATTACCTAATTCTAATCTGCTTCTCACATAAATGTAAGGAATTCCTAATTCCTCGCATTAAATTGGCAAATGTGATAACACATCAACAGGACTAATATCAGCAGCAAATACAACAATTCCAGGAGTCTTCTTTCTTAATGCCTTTCCAACTTCTTTTACTCCTCTTTTAATATGCTTAATAGTTATTTCTAAAAGATCAATCAAGGAATACATCTAGCAATAAATCTAAGAAGCCCTTTCTATAATTTACTATTTGCAATGGGATTTGCTATTGGAGAGACATAAAATGTTTATTCTGCTTCTGTCATAAATTAAAATTATAAATTACCATAAATTAAAATAAAAGGACCTATTAAGAAGAATTAGAATTTCTTTATTTAGAAAATTACCTAGAATACAACTCCAAGAGTTGTCCAACTTTTTTTCTTATCTTTGCAGTTAATTATATTTTCATAGAAAACTCATTAATCAGGAGCTTCTAATCAAATAATCTCAAAAATAGTTTCAATAAAATGAAATACTCTCTCATTAACTTTATGAACAAATTATTTAATCATTATAATTAAAAGTCTTTTATGTTGCCATTGTTTTGAATTTGAATAGATAAGTAGAGCTTTTTCTTGATAACCAGCTTCAAGTTGTTGATTAGCTATTCAAATTGTAAAAGGTGAAGTTAACGAGATATTTAAAAGTTTTGAGTTGATGATTATTTCATTAGAGAAATGGCTCGCATTTTCAAGTAAAAAACAAAATAAAAAAGTGTTAAGAAAAAATCGAGTTGTTAAGTTGGCATATTTAAAGGATGTAAAATTATAATGCAGAATATTCATCTAACCAAAGATCGAAAGCAAATAAATTTTCACGTTAAATCAATGATTATAATTTATTAATGGTTATGTCTTTTTTAAAGCTATCAACTAAAAAGATATTATTTAAAACATTTTTTGTAGTTTCTGTTTTTAATCCAGATATTATCTCTCATAATTTAAGAAGATTTAAGATTTCCTGCAACTTAGAAGAGATACTTTTTGAAATGTACTTTTAATAGATGAACTTACTTCTTTAATGGCCATTTAAATATTTCAAGCTTTTTACTTTAAATGTTTATTCATAACCCTTCCTTTTTATATCTAGTAATAACTGCTTATTCTTTTTTTGATCTTGTGTTCCATTAGGAAAGTTAAGTAATGACTCAAAAAATGCATAATTTATTAGAATTGATATTGATAGGTTTATAAAATTCAACTAGTGCTGCCCTTGAAATATAACTAGAAATAATTTAATCAATTACATATTTGTTTAGTAATTCCTTTTATACTATTTCCAATTACAATAAAGAATAATACGAGCATAATGATTCAGTTCCCTAATTAGTAAAAATTTCTATTAAATCCTCATCTTTAAGATTTCGAATTCAAATGCAGTGAAGTGCCTGAAATTTAGTATTATTAGATTAGAACGCAAGTAAATTCAAAACATGCCTTAATAAATTGCTAGTTATTGTGAAAATAAAGTGAACTAGATACTTTACAACTAAAATAATACTTAATATCACAATCAATCAATTTTTTCAAGTTTTCTTTAATTCACAGTCAATGTCTAATCTAGATTACATTTCCAATATCTAATTTATAATTTCAATATTCATACAACTCTCTAGTATTTGAAATATTTGATTAATGGTATTTTTGAAAGAGAATGTGTTTATGATTTGAAAACTTCTTTTTATTTTTTCTTCAATTGCTGATGATACTTCAGGACAATAATTTATAAGCTCCAGAAATACTTTTGAGTTTATGAAGAACTAATAGCCTTGATGCTGTATTATTTTAGCTTAGATTGTATCCCAGATGATATTCTGAAGTATTTAACTTAAAGTTTTAAATTAAGTGATCAAGGCTCCCAATAAGATGATACCAATCAATCCATTTGAATTGACAACTTTATATTTGTTTTGATTAATCTGTAGGTTTACTTAAGAAAATCAATTTTTTTTAAACATATAATTAAAAAATGTCGATTATGAATCACAAGAAGTCTTAATTAGAAAAAGGTACATCTTAAGAAATGGAATACAAGTTTAAAATATCACTATTTAACATCATGCATAATATCATACAGAATAATTTATGTAACACTCTCATCTATTGTGTGTTGTTAAGCATTGAAAATCTGCAGTTGATGTACTATCCAATTCATCCAGTCATCGATTTTTTATGGGATAATAAAGGACTAAATTATTTCAGAATCATCCTCCGTTACTTTTAATACAATTACCTAATTGATTAAGGTGTAACCATATTCATAATTTTGTTGTACATTTCTTTTGGAGTTATGGTCATTATTGGTGTTATATTCTTTACTAGTTAATATTAATTAAGCTAACTAAAATATTAAGAACAATAATCAGGCATGCTTATTTTTACATTCAAATTATTATCCTTGTTACTTATTATTTTGAATACTGTATTAGCACTTCCATTTTATAACATCTTTTTGGCTACAATTTATTGCAGATCAGATTCAGCAGCTGGGGCTGATTTAGGATGTTATGAAGGCATTCACATTCTACATATGATTGTAGCTATTATTGGAATAGTTTTACTAATCTTTTTTCATTTTTCCACAACATTATTGTACTTTGATCTGAAGTAAAGATTATTATTGATAAAAGTCCAAAATCAAAATTCCCTTTCAATGGCTATTAATCAGATGCAGAATATGCTCGAATGCTATTCAAATTTGTTACTCCTTTTCTAATAATTTTTAATGCTCCAGGTACTTACAATAGTGAAATGGTTGTGTTATTTGGAGTTGGAGATCTTATCCTTCTATTTTCTAGATACAATTATCCTACAGGATACAATAATTTTATGTATTTATGCATGATTACATAAATAGACATTTTTACAAAATTACTCTTGAATTAATAGTGTTATGGATAAACATTTGTGTAATTATCACTGACTTTTTAGATACTGGGGCACCTGATGATATGGGTTTATTATATTTATTTGTTTTAATTCCATGTGTAGTATTTGGAGGATTATATGCTTTCAAAAATATACTAAAAGAATCAATGACCTTTTCAATTAAAAACTTAAAAAACGAAGAAGAGGCAGATAACTACTTAAATACTCTAATTTAATTAATCTTGGATCGATAATCTCCTAACACAAAAATAAAACTTATGGGAGTATTAAAATTGCATTATGTGAATTGTACAAAAACAGGATGTGCTTGTAAACAACTTATTTCATATGATCATAAGAAGGAAGAGAGTATAAAGGAACATGAAACTTGGATGAAGCTTTTGGCATCTATTTTGGATGACATTATAACAGATGAAAAGTTTAAGGAGAATGCTCGATTCAAAATATTTTATTCTTATTTATGCAATGATGAATTAAAAAATAAATATAATGCTTTACATTATATGATGAAAGCCGAAGATACAAAAAATCATACTTTAAGAGATGAATTTTGTTTATTCCGTTTCAAATAACATATTGAGAGTGAAATGCAAGAGGACTCTGAAAAGGCCTAAGATATTGATGTGAATTCTATTGTATTCTTTTAGAATCAATTAGTGGTTTTAACTAATATGATTTAGAAAAGTGCAGAATCCCATTTAGAATTTTGGAGAGAACTTTAAGAGGATCATCCTAATATCCTAAAATTATAAAATATTGGATTAAAAGTGTTGCATTAGATTGATCTTTGTGATGAAGGATATCAAGAACTTGTAGAGATTAATAATAATAACTTAAATTTATTAGAATTTTATAATGCTTATTTATCAATGGTAGTGCATGATAAAGAATAACATGAGCAGCTATCTTAATAGATCAGTCAAATTAAGAAAACAATCTATCAAAGAAAGTAAGGAGGAGGACAAGAATCTAAAATAACTGAATCACAAGAAACAATCATAATAACTATGAGTGGAAATGTTGGTAGTATAGGAATTGTAGCCAGTTGCAATAATGAAATATAGAAATCTTTGGGATATCCAGCTTCAGAATTATTTGAATAGAATGTGAGTAAAATCATGCCAAAAATAATTGGTGATTAACATAATTAATTAGTTGAAAATTATATGAGAACAAGCAATTCAAATATTATAGGATTAGAGAGATTTGTACTTGCTTAAAATAGTTAATAATATTTAGTTCCTTGTAAGTTGATGATCAAAGTGTTGCCAAATTTAGAAAAAGGCATCCTCTTGGTTGGCTTTCTAAAACCATTAGAAAAATTACCTGGAACTCATTATATGATATATGATGGAATTTCATAATAAATTTTAAACGTTAGTGAATCAATGAAAGATTTAGGAATAAGAGTTGAGGATATTGCAACAACAAGTGCTTAAGAATAACCAATATATACATTTGGAAATCTATTTAAAGAATTAGGAGATGTGTTAAATAATACTCTTAATTAAAATGATTAACCATTAAAAAATTAAGTTTATAAACTAGAAGGAGATATATATACTGCTGAAACTATAATTGATGTTTAACTATTCAAATAACTACTTTAATCAAATATTCATGATTCAGATAATAAAAAAATGGGAGGATCAGTCAAAGATTCAGCAGTTATGAATTATAGTGGAGATTTCAAAAAAGTTAAGGTCAAATTAGAGTTGATTGAGGAGAGATTCCCTTTAACTGATGATGGTCAGCCAGCAGGAGGAAGTATATATCATACAATAGTGATTCGGGAGGATATTGATTAAGAAAAAGTTAACTATGGAAAATCATTAATAAAACAGAGATTAGATGAGAGCAAGCATCAGATCAATCAATAATAATCTATTGATGAGGAAGAAGATAAATAAAAGAATTTTTAATCTTCAGTTGATGATCAAGAAGAAAATAAATAGACAAAAGATATTAGAAGTGCTTTAGAATAATCAAAAACTCCTAGACAAATTATATATCTAAGATATTTAACTTTAATCCTATTCTTATCTACTTTGGCCTTATCTATTAGTAAATTAGTTTTGGCATTACAATAATCAATTTTAGTGGATGAGGGTGTAAGTGCAGTTCGTTAAGCTCATCGAAGACATTCTTTAATGGCAGATATTAATTTATACAGTCGTTATTTACATTTAACATCTTTTGGAAATTATGCTTCATCTTTAGAAGGAGCATTCAAGGCAAACATTAGTGTTTTAGTTGATAAATTATAAGTGATATAATTTGATATGATTGAATTTAGAATTAAGGTAGAAAGTAGAAGTGGTTTACAAATAGATGATGATCAATATGATGTAGTTTTTTTACTTTCTAATAATGAAACCAAAACATATGGAAATATTTTCAATGATGCAGTTTTTGCATATATTACATCGGCGTCTTCTTTCAAAAAAGCAACTCTTTCATAATTTAATGATACATCAAATTCTAGTAGTGTTTCTAAAAATTTATTTTATGTTGTTGAAAATGGTTTGGATGTTCTCAGAAATGGATCTGAAAGAATAGCTGATAAATTTTATAATTTTTATTATGATCAAGTAGATGCATAAACCAGTAATGCTATTATAATTCTAATTGCTGCTTTAGTAATTATTGTTATTTGTGAAATTGTCTATGTACCAATTTTTATGAGTATTTTCAAGGAAAGAAAAAGGTTAATTAGTTATTTTGGTATGATAACTAATGATGACATCAAGAATTTAATAGATCAAGGTGATAAATTTATTTTAGATCACATTACCAAATTTAAAAGTTCTGATGATATCAATTAAATTGAATAACCTCAATAATAACATATAATTGAAAGCTCTTTAAATCAAGATTAAAGTCAAGATATTGCTGACAGTCCTAAATAAAAAGTTGAAATAGATCAAAGAAAATCCCTTTTTGATTAAACCAAAGAAAAACATTAAAGAATCTATGAAAGTAAAGGAGGAACTCATTACTTTTTAATATTTTCATTTATATTTATTGGCTCTCTTTTAATGATTGAATATATAGTTATGTATGTTTTAGAAGATCAATCAATTAGTGATGCTAAGTTAATATTGGATCATTATTTATATATATCTCGTCGAGCAAGCATAATTAAATATAATATACTTTTTACATTAGAAGCTTTGGTTAATGATGGTTAGCCTAGGGTCTACATGGAAAATGACTTATCGAAATATTATAATTAAAAAGTATATTCTAATGAACAGGATTTATTCAAGACTTTAACATATACATATCCCAGTTCATTCGATGATTACTTTGCCTTTTTTAACGATATCAATTTCTTAAATGTTTGTGAGCATATAACATGGATCAACACACTCGATCTAATTACTTAATCTTTTATCTTTGTTGATTCTACAGATAATTTTACTAATTATACATTCTCCTCATCTGAATTAAACTAAGAATGTAATTAAGTTAAAGGAGGACTATTAACTAAAGGTTTAAGAGATGCAATATTCCTAGTTTCTTTGGGAAACAATGAATTATTGGCTACTTATTCAAATTTGCAAGAAAGCTTGAATGCATTCTAGATATAAGAATTATTACGTAAGTACATATTGCCAACATTTTGGGAAAATAATAACATATTTTAAACTTGCTTTTATAAGTAAACATTATTAAATAGTATATATTAGCTTCTTAGATATACGTGATTAAGTATAGATATATAATTTTGTTGGATTTGTAGGTTTCTTAATTTTAGTTTTCTTCTTTTTATGGATCTCTTATATAGCTAAAGTACAAGCTGGAATACAATAATCAATGAGGATGCTCACTCTTATACCTGATGATCTTATTGATAAATACACAAAACTTAAAGAGGCAATTGAATATCATGTCTTAGGAATTAGACAATAATAATAATGAAATAAATAATTATATAATAATTATATAACAATGTACAATCCAGTTGAGTATTATTATTCCAACGATTATTATAAATCTCAAATAACAAAACCAGAAATTACTAGGGTTAATACTTCCTATTCACCTCGAAAACTAATTACAGGATATTGGAAAAAGGATTATAAAACTTTTATTAAGTAAAGAAATATGAATTAGGAATCAGAAGAAATCCAACCTCATTCAGCTAAGCTAAGAGATATCAAATAATCATTTACGCGATTGGCTGAATCGATTTTAAATGCTAGCAATTGTTTTGAAAATATCCCAAATAGATAGACAAAAACAGATAGATTTGTCTAAAAATAAAAAAATAAAATATACACTCCATCACCCTAGCATTTTTAAATGCAAAATCATGAAACTCATAAAATTTCAGGGAGACTTTATAAAGGAACTCTTCTTAAAAATTTTGACAACTCAATAAATCAAATTGGAGAGTCATATATTTTAGATTCAAAAAAAGAATTTGGATACTCTTAAATGAGTCCAAATAGCACAAAGAAAGATCACAGTTCAGAATAATTAAGATAAAAGCATAAATAAATTTCAAACACTGATTAAGTTGTAACACCTTATAAAGAACTTAAATAATAATTGATGATAAGAAGATCTACTTTGAATAATACAAACTCAACAACCTCATTTAAAAAAACTACATAAAACATTGTAGATGAAAAATTAGAAGGTATGAAGCTTGAATGCTTATTAATAAAACAATGCCAAAACAATATTAGCAATTTAGTTATGATTTAATTCGAAAATGTGTTAGGTTATGATGAATCTAGCTTTTTCGGATTATAGTCTGATTTTATAGGCAGTAAATAGTATGAAGAATATGTAGTGCTAAGAGATCATTATTTTTAAAGGGCCACTCTTAATTCTTCGTTTTATATTCATAAAAATATTAAAGAGCTTTTCAATTCTATATGTAGAGTTTATTAAGTAGGATTATATACTATCAATTATTCTTAACTTCTAAAAGATGTTATTAATGAAAAAAAACTCAAAGTAAATGGAGCTTTTTCTATTCTTGATTACAAAATTGATACATTTGTGGTTGACATAACAAATGTATTAACAAATTTAAAAATTAATAGTCCTCAGTTATTAATTTTTATTTAACCCTTCAAATTACTCGATAGATAAGAATTCTTTATTCCAAATCATACAAAAATTCCTTATTATGATTACTATGGATAAAGATTCTTTATTCCATTCACTAAATCAATCCATCCAAATCAATATAGACTATTAGCCTTACCAAGTTTAGCTATGTAAAGTTTATTCAAAAATGAAGAATAAAATAATGGATTTGTGTAAATCAATTATTTTATTGAATAATTTACTCTTGCTTTGTAAAGTGATTGCAATTTTGCATAGTTTCTTAAGAAAAGTCAAAATAGAATTAAATGCATCAATTAATCTTCTTATTTTCGATAGATAAAATAAAGATTGTTATAATAAGTCTATTATATTGATACATTAAAATTAAATCAAGATAATGATGTCAAATTCAAGGAAAAAGAATATAATGATCGATTTTCATCTAAGAATGATTATACTAAACAAATGGAAATTTTATAAAATGATATAATTAATAGAAACAAAGAAATAATAGAAAAATTTCGAACTTAAAATTATGATCATACGAACAATCTATCATAATTAAATTAAGAATTATAGGAATAGTTAATTAGATTAAATTATTGTGAGATGTTTGTAGATTCTTGCTACTACTTGCCATATTGATGTTTATATATGTATATATTTTTTATTTATTCTATATACTTTTTTATCATTTTCTAAATAAACCATTTCTAATATCTGGCAAAAACTCTTGCAATGAGAGCTCCAATCTATCATCAAGAGTGTTTGAGCATACTATTCTATTATTTGCACAACTAAGTACAACTCCACCCAATCTAAAATCAATTTATTTTGTACATGGGTTTCCCACTTTTCTCTGTTAAATATTGACTTTGATTGATGCTAAGTGTTGTTTTGAAGTCTTTAGTAGTCTCTCTTTTAATAATCTATGAAAATTCCTCTTAACATTCTCCCAAAATTGATTTTACTAATTAAACATCTTATTCTAAGCATGTCAATTCAATACGAGGTTCCAATAATTTAATCATTCCTTACACAATCAAATTTTTCAATAATTCTTTATATACACTTTAATCTTAAATTAATTTGGTCATTTTCTAACGAACTTCTTCTTTAAGTCTCTAAATTAATTCAAAACGAGCTTGCATCTTTGATAATCTTGATTAGTTTATCTTTGATGATCGTTAACTAAAAATGGTGATTCAATATTTTTACATTCTTTTTTCAATAGTATATGATTCAATTTTCTTTTTATATTCCTCTATAATCCTTTCTTTTTATTGATTAAGAAGCTTATTTTTTTCAATTCTGAATTATTAAGCAGCCATATCTTTAATTTATTCAGCTTTCTCTGTAGCCTATAATAATTATTCAATATTAACCTCTGCTTTAATAGCATTGACCATTTTCTTTACTCTTTCTTAAGGATTAAAATCGGCCATATTAATTAATTTATTGAAATAAAATCAATTTATTTATATAATATTCATAAATTATAATTAATATCTTTGAATTAATTTTCAATTTTTTTGCGCCAAACAATTAAATCAATATAAATCAAATTCAACACACATACTCTAGTACAAATTCATTTTATAATGATTCCTTGTTACCTCTTTGCTACATTTTTTAATAGTAAGAATTTTATAAATTATTTTTAATTATAATTTTTTCAGATATAAATGGAAATAGCTCTATAAAATTATGATAGAACAGTATAAAATACATAATTTATTTGAATAATTAATCATCAAAGATGTTTAGTTCCAAATTTGTTTCTTCAGTAGTAAATTTGATGATTTTTCATTTAATCTTTACTTGTTAAGACTAATCTCAATATGAGTAGTTTATAAATACATAAATATACTTCTATTACTCTTTTCATCTAAAAGTCTATAAACTTAAAGTGATAGTTTCATTTAAAAACGGATTAGACAATTGATGAATTATTTGAGATTTCATTTAGACGATAAAGAAATCCATCTTCAAATAATCGATCATTTTTGGATATGATTTTAAATGGAGAAATAAATGATTGCAATTGAAATTTTAGAGATAATCATTTGCATTTTTTTAAGTAGTGTGATATGATGATTTGGAAAAAAACAAATAAATATTTCATTGTTTTGTTATTGTAATGAATTCAGTGTGAATAATTTCCTAGAGGAAATTCATCAAGAGGTTATTGGAAAAAAAATTCACTATCTTCAAAAGTTTCTGATTCACTTTTGATTAGATTTACAAATAGAGTTGAATGAGATTCAGAAATATTTTCTTTCCATTAAATAATTTATTTATTTTTGGAATAGACTATTGATAATACTGCTAAATATTACATTCCACTCGTTTTTGGATTAAAGAGAGGATCGATTATTCTTAATCAGTTGCCTTGTTCTACATCAAATTTAGGGATTCATAATGCTTTTAAATCCTTAATGGTATGCTTCTATGCTTCTTAATCTTTTTCTATAGTTTGAATTAAAAGAAGCCTTCAGATTCATCATCTTCAATCATTTTTTTATTAATTTAATGTTTAATATCTATAAGGATATCTTAGAGAATTTAAGTGTATATAATTTTAAAGATATTAGTAAATAATCATTGCATATATATGTTTTCAAAAAACACTAGTGTTTAAAATTCATATTTATAAATGATTTGTTATATTAGATCATTTTAATTGCGATGACAACATTGAAAAGTATAAAATAATAATAATGGTAGAATATATATATATATTCGATTTGTTGTGTAAATACTAACATATTTCATTGGATTGCTGTCATTTGAAGAAATATAATTTATCCTAAATATAGAAATGAAAGATTACAAATTTAGCAAACAATTCTTTGCTTTAACTTGAATGTGTTGTAGAATTGTAAATAAGATGTAAATAATATCCAATTTCTTCTTTAACTCTTTCTTACCATAAAGGATACTCCTTTAATTGATCTAAAAGATTAATATATTTATTGATAGCCTCTTCCAAATGATATTCATAAGTCAATGTTGTGTACTCACTTCTAAACCAAGTATTATGAGTTGCAATTTCTTTTGTTAATTCTAAGTAGATAGATCTATACTCCCAAGTCAATCTATGTAAATTCAAAATAAATTAGTATAGATTCTCAAATTGAATAAATTTCTGTTTTGCTAATTCATATTAACTCACTTCACTAAAGTATAAATATAAAAAAAATTACAAAGATTCCAATCTTGGAGTCCAATTTCTGGCAATATGAGAATAAAATCTACATTCGTAGTATGTCATAGGATCTCTTTCTAAGAATCCTTCTTCAGGGTCTTGAAATCCAGCTTTACACATTTCAGTCATAATTCTGTCTACCTATACTATTATTGAGTAGATTTCAATTAATACATACATGAATAATTAATCACTCTACTCTTAATGAAATAAGAAGCAAATCTAGTCACTATAGACATCCTTGTTTTATTAATAAATTAATATAAATATCCAAACTATATTCATATGTTTATATTTTAGACTCCTGTTTTATTATAATAAATTTCACTAATTCTAAAATAATGATTTAATCTTCTTCTTCCCTAAATCTTAAATCAAATAATCAAATATAAAAAGATAAATTTAGATCCTTCATTTAACCATGTCTCATAATAGCTGAAGTAATCTTCACTTTTATTATTGATATAGATTATTGATCTATTTATAATCTGAACTAAATTCTTTGCCATTAAACAGATAAATGAAAAAATTAAATATTAATTATTGAGCAAATAAATAGTTTTATTATCATTCTTAATATATAAACAGATTTCCTTTATGAATTGATGAATAATATTATTTTTAAGATTAAGAAAATCGATTTAAATAGGTCTAATTTTATTATTATTTTATTATATGGTCTTAAATCTTAAGATTAATGATTTTTATCTTATTCAATGATAAATTAATATCATAAAATAATTATTTCGATTAATATTTATTATCAATTAACTAGTAATAAAAGAAACAAAAAATCTTCACAATAATGATATTATTCAATTACTAATTTATTATTTTACTCTTTATTATGTATCTTTTTTATATTTAAATTGAATATAATTAATATTAATTAAAATATAGAGAAAACATAGTTATTAAATGGTTTATTAGAAATAATCAATCATTATAAAACAAATAAATTAAAAAATGAAATGTAACTCATTAAATTTATGTATGCAAACTTAAAATGTTATGAATAATAATATTTTAATTAAATTTACTGTTAATGAATTAAGAAGATAATTAGAGTCAGGATAGTATTAATGAAAAACAAATAGAAAATAATCTCAAAGACCTACTTGAGAGAATATTGCTAAATGCTGATAAATTTATTGATACTAAAGAAGAACTTAATTAAATAGAGGGATAACTTAAAAATTATGAAAATTTATGTCATTTGATTGGGATTATAAAAGCAGTATTTACTAATATGATGATGAAAGTAGAAAAAAAAATGTCGTAAGTAGTTAAATTTAACACTAATAAAGCAAATTAGAAAAATAAATAGATCCTAATTATTCATAAACATATAGTATGAGAACAGATGAAGAATATGATAAATTAGAATTAACAATGATAAAATATGAAGTAGAAATACGTAATCACATAAGAGTAAAAAATAATTTTAATTTAAGATTGAATAACAATTAAAATTATATGCTGAGTCAATTTAAACTAAATTAGATGAAAGTGAAATGAATAGAACTGAATTATTAAATACAACAAAATAATTAATTAGTGTAAAAATATATTCAAATTATTTAGAATTTAAAAAGAGAAAATTAAACATATCATGAAGTCTAACAGAAACTTAAAAATGAAATTATTCATTTAAAATAAATAATAAATGGTTTAGAAAAAGAAAATAGAAGAAAATCTTTAGATTTAAGTCAAAGAGATCAATTAAAACTATAATGTAAAGCTAATTAATAATCAATCAGTTAATCATATCAACTATAAAGTAGATGATAATAATAAAATTAGAATAAAACCATGATAAATCTTTTTAAGAATATAAAGGAAATATAAAATAAAGTTAAAAATGCATCACAACAACAGATAATAATGAGATACCAATTAATTCTTAATAATCCTTGAAATAAAATTATTATAATATTATCCATCAAGGAAATACAGCAAATAAAGCTGAAATATAAAAAGTTACTTAATAAAAGGAAATTTATAGAGGTTATGGATAAAGATTAAAAAGCAAAAATAATTCACTATCAAACATACAAGATGTAATATAAAGTGTTTCAGTACAAGATAGAAAAAAAGTTTTAAATAGCTAAACTATTTCAAAAAATAGCTCATAAGATAATAGTTAAATAATTAAATTTAAAGGTATTATTTTAATATAGATTTTATTAAGAATCTGGAGATTTGAGTAGAAGTAAAAGCTCAAGAAGAGCTAATTTAGGATAAAAATTGATTATTTTAGAATCTTAAATCAAATTAACATGTTGAAATATATTATTTATATTTTATTATTAAAAATTTAATAAAATAAATCATAAATCATTTCTTTATTTTATTAATAGACTGACGCCAAAATTGAGCACTTTCTTATATTTCAGTAATTAATTTCCATTTAGAAAGAGTTGTTCTAACAGGATTTACAACTGAAGTTCTTTTATTTTCTTATGAATTTGATTATTTAGTTCGTTTTTTCTTATTTTTTCTAATTGCCATTCTTTAATTAATTGTATTATTTTAGTCTTAAAGTTACTTTTTAATGACATTATCATATTCTTTTGAAATTTAATCATATTCTTACAAAAGAGAATTTAGATCACCTTTTTAATCTTACTTTCTTTCCTAAACTTCCATACAAATTTCTCTTTCTTTAGCTTAATGTTTTTTAAACACACTAAATCTCATTTTAGAATTGGAATCAGAATTTTATTGTAAAAATGGTCTATTAAATCTTTATTCTTCATCAAGTTTAAGTTAATCTAGTGCTTAACTATTTATTAATGTTGTATATCTATTTTAAAGTGCTGTTGATCTTTCATCATTTTCCATCATTATTTCAATTGTTTCTGGTCTACTCAATATAAATTCCATTTTTTCTAAGAAGTAATCTTTTAAGGATTGTAAATTAGGTTCTAATAATTCTACTAAATAACTATATATTTCTAAGAGTTTTGTAACATGATCAATATTGTATAGTCTTTCATGAAATACTGCTTCTAATTATAAAAGAGTGGTTAATTATTCACTATCAATTGATGGTTTTTATTTCTTTTATTTTTCTGCTGATTTATATTTAGGTGAACTTAATGCATTTTAGACTGCAGAAACGAATAACATAAAAAATAATATATTTATAATATGAATGTATAAAGTAAGAATTTCAATTAATAATTGTAGCAAAAACATTATTTGAATCAATAAAATAAATTATAAATAACATTGCATAATAATAGAAAAAGTTATTTATTCTGATTACAAATCATTTTCAATAGTAGGTTACTGTGTTTTGATATTATTTACTTGTTTTTGATTCAGTTATCTTTTTTCCAGATGTTGTTATTAGATTTTAATGATGACTTAATACACTTTTAGGTATCTTATTTTTAAGTTGACCATTTGTAAGAATATCATGAGATGGAGGTGATTAAGGTCCTTTTAATTAAAATCCATTTTATGTCATTTCATGCATAAATAAATTAGCATCTGTTAATTTTGGAGATTTTGGTGATGTTGGTTCATTATTTATTTAATATTTATTAAGTTCCTAAATAAATACAACATTCATTTTATCTTCTAACATTGTAACTTTTGGAGATATTTATTTATATAAATAACCTGATCTAATTACATTTGATCCATCTCCTTCTTTTGATGAAAATCGTTTTTATTTTTACTATTATTAATCATCTAACAAATAACATAAAATGTTAACTTTTAGGTAGCAGTAATTTTCCAGCACTTGAAACCTTCTTAAGTTAAGAGTTATTTATCTCTGTTTATTTTTAAATGATTTACAGATTTCCCTTTAAATTATTGCTCTCCTTAGTCATAATAGATGTCTTTCTACTTCCTGAGTTGATACTAGTAGCTTGTACATGTTCACTCAAACCTCTTTTTTCAATTACTAATTAATTTTTCGGTGATGAACTTTTCATATATATAATTTATTCTTTATATTCTTAAGGTAATTAACATATATTTTATAACTTGATGAGAAATAAATAAAAAATTTCAATATATCTTATAAATTGATTTCTGTTGATTATAGAACTAATCTCCTTATCCTTTTTTATTTTATTTAATCTAAATTGTAATTTATAAATATTTATTACATATTGTTCATTTTAACTTTATTAAAATATTTATTTATAAAGTTTTAAGACTTATTATTCTACTATATTAGATTATTCATAAATTGATCGACTTTAAAGATATTCTTTCATCCAATTGCTTTTTATTTAATTAGCCTTTTAATAACTTTTTAATAAATGTCGAAAACGATCTTCATAATAATTATTATTTTTTGATCTATCAATATAAATTTAAAAACCTAAAATTCTAATAATTATTACAATCATTTTATAATGAAGAACTCTATTGATCAATGAAAGTCTTAATAGATTATGATTTTTTATGTGTTTCAGACTTTCCATATTCATCATTACCATCAATTACTTATATCTTTAAATTTAACATATTTTTACTTAGCTAGTAAATAAATTAATTTTAGAATTGAAATCTTATGATTTTTAAGTATACATAATCCTTAAATGATTTTGAATTTTAAATTAAATCAAATTTTTTTAAAATAGTATTTATTATCAATACAAGCTTTTATTATTATAATAATTCGTTACTTTACCTAAATCTTTTGGTTCTTTATAGATATAATAAAACATTATAGCATCTATTTTTATGATTTTCTAGATTGTTAAGTTAAATTAATCTTTTCAAAACTTGGATTAATAATTCTTTAAGAATTTAATTCAATTTATCTTTTCCTTTCGCTAGCTTCATAATTATTTTTAACATTCTGAATTATATCGGGGAGTATCAGTAGGATAAATTTTGAAGGTGAATATAGAGTTTTATAAGATTAACTATTCTTATTTCTCAAACCATTAAGTATATTTGGATGATGGATTTATTGCTGTTTGTATACAGTTAAAATTTAAATTTAATTAAGATTTCTTATTGGAGTTGAATTCTCAAAAATTCTATTTGTTAGTCTCAAATATGAATTATAGATATCAATTTTCTTCATAACAGATTGATTTAAATTTATCAATAATTCTAAGTTAAAGTAATATTTTTGATTCATACACACTTTTCATCCTAAGAATGTTTATTGAATATTTGATGTTGTTTTATATACATTTAGGTTGATTTTAATACTTCCAGTGCAAAATTTGTCTTATTAATTTTATTTTTAGAATAGTTAAAGGCAAAATAAATAAACATGAGTAAAATGAAGTTAAAGCTCATTCAATATACAAAGGATCAGGAGTCCAATTAAGATAAATCAAATTAATAGAATCAAACATAAGAAATAGAATAAATGCTGTCATCGCCAGAAGTGAAAAAATTTGAAGCCTTCTTGTTCGAATCATTTACAAGTAAATAAAGGTTGTCTAAGAAATTTTCTTAATTCGCTCCTCTTCCCTCAAAAGTGAACAACATTTATGATGATGAATTCAGTTTAAATCATAGTCATGATCATCGAAACAGTGAATAATGATTAAACTTCTTATTTATTTTCCCAAAAGTCTATAACCATTTTATTAATGATATATAATAATCCTATTAAAACTAGAATAGCATATTTATATGAATTTAACATTCTTTCTTTAAACTAATTTATAAAATTTTCAAAGACTAATTTTGAAATAATAATTACCCTTATATACCTCCATAAACTTTTATATTTATAATATATAGTGTATTAATGTTCATAGATATTCAGATATTAGAAATAATATTAAAGTGTGATGGAATTAACATATATAAAATATCTCACNTACAAGCTTTTATTATTATAATAATTCGTTACTTTACCTAAATCTTTTGGTTCTTTATAGATATAATAAAACATTATAGCATCTATTTTTATGATTTTCTAGATTGTTAAGTTAAATTAATCTTTTCAAAACTTGGATTAATAATTCTTTAAGAATTTAATTCAATTTATCTTTTCCTTTCGCTAGCTTCATAATTATTTTTAACATTCTGAATTATATCGGGGAGTATCAGTAGGATAAATTTTGAAGGTGAATATAGAGTTTTATAAGATTAACTATTCTTATTTCTCAAACCATTAAGTATATTTGGATGATGGATTTATTGCTGTTTGTATACAGTTAAAATTTAAATTTAATTAAGATTTCTTATTGGAGTTGAATTCTCAAAAATTCTATTTGTTAGTCTCAAATATGAATTATAGATATCAATTTTCTTCATAACAGATTGATTTAAATTTATCAATAATTCTAAGTTAAAGTAATATTTTTGATTCATACACACTTTTCATCCTAAGAATGTTTATTGAATATTTGATGTTGTTTTATATACATTTAGGTTGATTTTAATACTTCCAGTGCAAAATTTGTCTTATTAATTTTATTTTTAGAATAGTTAAAGGCAAAATAAATAAACATGAGTAAAATGAAGTTAAAGCTCATTCAATATACAAAGGATCAGGAGTCCAATTAAGATAAATCAAATTAATAGAATCAAACATAAGAAATAGAATAAATGCTGTCATCGCCAGAAGTGAAAAAATTTGAAGCCTTCTTGTTCGAATCATTTACAAGTAAATAAAGGTTGTCTAAGAAATTTTCTTAATTCGCTCCTCTTCCCTCAAAAGTGAACAACATTTATGATGATGAATTCAGTTTAAATCATAGTCATGATCATCGAAACAGTGAATAATGATTAAACTTCTTATTTATTTTCCCAAAAGTCTATAACCATTTTATTAATGATATATAATAATCCTATTAAAACTAGAATAGCATATTTATATGAATTTAACATTCTTTCTTTAAACTAATTTATAAAATTTTCAAAGACTAATTTTGAAATAATAATTACCCTTATATACCTCCATAAACTTTTATATTTATAATATATAGTGTATTAATGTTCATAGATATTCAGATATTAGAAATAATATTAAAGTGTGATGGAATTAACATATATAAAATATCTCACTGAATTATGTAAATACATTTATTTTAATGAAATTGATATTTAATAAAATTAAATTAATAGTTATATAAAAATATATTAAAAGAAAAGAAAAAAACAGAACTTACAATAATCTTCTGTGTGTATTGTCATTTTTTCAACAATCTATGATAACTAATATCTGGAAAATTTGAATCAAATGATATTAAGATAAATGAAAACAAAGAGGAGTTATTATTTTGAAATATCAAATGAGATTTATAAAGCCTCTTATTTTTAAAAGGATTATACCCTTATAAAATAAATTTTTTGTTTTGTCTTGTATAAAATTATATATAAAATAGAAATAGATTTGAATACATTTCTTTTAATTTATATATACCCAATATTTTTGATAATAACAATTACAAATTATGATTTTTAATGTAATGGATAAAATAATAATTTATTTGATATGAATAAATTCAACTAATTTACTTAAAGCTTGAATAGGCTTTAAATTCTAATTTTCAATTATTGAAATACTAAATTCAGTTTAATTTATTTAATTATTGCAATTTTGTGATTAATCAAGCTATATTTTATGATTCAATATTAAAGATCTCTTTGATATTATTGATATCAAATAAAATAATAATTTATCTACTTTTATTTTATGCCTTATTTTATATACTATAAACCAATCATTTAATTTCACAATATATTGGTATTATTATAGTATTAGTTACATCACCTCAAATTTTGAGTATGTGGAATAATTAAATACGTTCTCAAAAGAATTATATTAATGTTTTTATTTTTTTCTGATTAATTAAATTTATGATTTAGGAAAACCAATAAAATATTTTAATATTCATTTCTGTAATTTATCATAAAATTAAATTATTTCTGTAACTGTAAAAATATCAATTACATTTTCAAAGATTGTGATATTAGTAATTACAAATATACTAATATAATAATTAGTAGAGTTATATACTAAATTAAATAAATAGATATCTAATTGCAATATATATATATATAAGAAATCATGATAAGTAAACTTTCTTCATCTTTAAAACTTTGACTCTATCTATAGGACAATGATCAATCCTTTTTGAACATTCTTCACATACACAAACATGTCCACACGGCTTCAGTACTATGCAATATTCCTTTTGTAGACATATCACACAAAACTTTTATATCAGTGAATTTTTATAAAGAGATATCTAGTTTTTTGTTTTAACTAATTGATCCTCCACTTTTTTTATATCTTCAAAACTTTATTATCTTATTGTCTCAAAATCTCCTTCATACAATTTCATTTATAGTTTTAATTAACTATTTGCTTCTTCTATTTGTTTAACTTTACTTTTCTCTCTTTATAACTCATAATTAATTATTAAGTAATCTTATTGCAAAGCTTTACTATGTTCCTTCTTTTTTTTTTAATCCCAAATTTGATTTGGACTTGAATCCAAAAATTCACGAAAAAGTCTAATAACACGAAAAAGTTATTTATGTGCCAATATTAGTTAATCTTATAAAGAATTTCCAATGATATCTAAACATTGGGAATCAACAAGACTTCTGATATCATCATCATTTTAACAACAAAGTATCTCTTCAACTAGCATTTCATCATCCTATTCACTCATTTCTTTATTAAGAATAATTAAATATCAAAATTATATTATGATTCCTATTATAATCTATAATATTTATAAAACATATATATATTAATAATTGAATCAATCCATTTATTTAAATTAAAAATATATTTGATTACAATAGCATTCATATATATATTCAATCTTTTTTAATTTAATGAATTCTTATACTTTCTTATAATTATAAATATTATTTTAGACTAATACAATGAAATATTAATTACATATCCTATCATATAATATACTATAAATGAATATTATAATTTATTATTTCATTTTTTAGAATAAGTTTTTCTAATTTATATTTTTTGTAAAAATGAATGAGGAATAGTGTGATTATGTCTTCAAATTTATAATTATTGGAAATGGCAATTGTGGAAAAACAAGTCTACTATATCATTATATTCATGAGAAATGTAAATTATACAATGAATCAAGAAATTGCAAATGTTAAACAAACATTAGGAGTTGAATTTTCTGCCAAGATAATTTAAGTAAAATAAAAGAGAATTAAAATGTAATTATGGGATACTGCTGGTTAAGAGAGATATAGAGCCTTAACCAAAGCTTATTATAGAGGTGCCTTAGGTGCTTTAATTGTATTTGATGTTACTAAGTACAAATATACAGTACAATAGTTCAGACTCTTTTGAGGCTCTTTAAGAGTGGATTAAACATGCCAGAGATTATTCTAAACCATCTATTTAAATTATAATAATTGGAAATAAAATAGATCTTGAAAAAGAGAGGTAAAATTATATTATTAACAAAGAGTGATTTCTGAATAATCAGCTAAATAATTTTGTTAAGAAAATGATGTATAATATGTGGAAACTAGTGCTACTACTGGTTATTAAGTCAATGAAGCATTTACACAAATAACAATAAAAATTTTAGATTTATTGTAATAAGGAGTAATTGATGGTGGTATGATCAAACCAAAATTCCTTATGTCAAAAAAAGTAGATGAAAAAGAAAAATAATAACAATGTAATTGTTGACCTTTTGTTTTTATTAGTTTATAACATTAAATATCAACTATAAAATCATTTGGATTTAAATTTTCTTAATGTTTCTTTTTATATATAATTATATATATATATATATATCATAAATGATAACCTTCTCAAAGGTTTTCAACGTTACCACCTTCATCATCAAGTTCTGAGGTCCATAATGTCAAGTTATCTCTAATTAATTACATAATGGTTGTTGCATCTTTGTATTGATCTTCTTAAATTTATTCAATGTCAGCAATAGCATCATCAAAAGCCTATAAATGATTAATAAGATTCATTACTGATTTAGCTAATTAGCATGCCTTAGCAGCATCATTCAAGACTTCATAATAGAAAACTGAGAAATTCAAAGCAAGTCCTAATCTGATTGGATTTGTGGTTTTTAATTCTGAATTAGCAACATTGGAAGCAGCTTAGTAAGCGGCAAGAGCACCATCAGCAGCCTTTTTGTGTTAATCACCAGAGGCATATTCAGAAATGTATCTGTGATAATCTCCCTTCATCTTGTGGAAGAACACTTTAGCTTCAGGAGTTGAAGCAGTTTTGATCAAATGACTGTCGATCAAATTGAGGATATCATGGCAATATTGATTCAATTCTTCTTCAATCTTCTTCTTGTAGCTTCTGATTAACACAAGATTTTTTTGTGAGGCAGGTTGGGATTGAGCCTAAAATTTAAATTTTTTTTTTTACTTTTCCTTCTTCTTTGTTTTCAATACTGGACAATACTCTCCAAGCTGTTCTTCTTCCACCAATGCTATTTTTGTAAGCTACAGAAAGAAGGTTTCTCTCTTCAATTGATAACTCTTATCCATTTTGAACCACTTATTTGATGTAATTGACCATATCTTCGAATCTCTCTGTTTATTCTGTCAATTTGGTCATATAGATGAGTTCTTCCCTAGTGCTCATTTAGATATTTAAAAATTTAAATTCTTATTTGTTTCCAAAATCAAAGATCACTCTTAAATATACCAAAATTCAATATAATCAAATAAATCTAATTTTATTTAAATATATAATATGAAGTATTATACTTTATATATATATAATTCAAATATCTTAACCCATATTTATTTGATATATAGTTCATAAATAAATTATAAATGATATAAATCATTAATATCTTCATTCCCTAATTAAAATAAACAAAGGGCTTAGTTATTTCTTGAATTGAAAATTTGAATTTTATTTCAATAATGTTTATAGAATTCAATAATTATTATACATCATTATACATATTAATTCAATATCTATTATGATTATTGATATCAAATACTAGAGACAACTCTAATCATATAATAGTATAGATTATTCTAAAATCAAATATATTTTATTTTTGAAAATAAATTCTTAACAATATTGATCCTATAATAAATATGCTTATGTTTGTATAAATACAATACATAATAATTCTTAGTAGAAACAACTTAAAGATTTTTATAAATTGATAGGATATAATTAATATAAAACAAACCCTTCTTTTATAGCAATATTTATTATAATTTTGATAATAAATGAAGAGTATCTAATTTTTGATTATCCCATTGATTAAAGACATATTAGTTTATACATAATTATTTTTATTAGATTTATAGTTCTTTAATCAATATTAGGTCTGATTCTTATTAGAATAAGTATTTCTTTAATTATTTAAATTTATATGTAAGAATAGCATTTTAAGAAAATTAATCAATATTACTTTTAGAAAGTAATAGGGAGTGTATGTCAATTGTAAATATTCTTAGGGATCATTTGGGATTGTATATTTAGGATGGGATGATAATTTTAAAAGATAAGTAGCAATCAAGGAAATTTGCATTTCTAAATTTGATCTTAATTAAGTATAGGATAAGAGATAATATTAAATGATTGAAAAAGAAATAGAAATTAGCAAGAAATTGAAAAATAAAAATATAGTTGAGTTGTATGATAGTTTTAAGACTGAGAAATACATTTATATTATTTTTGAGTATTGCAGTAATGGTGATTTAGAGATTTTATTTAAAAAAAATAGATTCTAAGAGGCTGAAGTAAAGGCTATATTTTAATAAATAATTGGAGGAATTAAATATTTATATTAATAGAAAGTTGTTCATAGAGATATAAAACTTGCAAATATTTATATAAATTAAGAATGGATTATCAAATTAGGAGATTTTGGTTTTGCAAGAAATTTTGATAATTATATGTAATCATATTGTGGAACTCCAATAACAATGGCTCCAGAGATAATTTGTGGAAAAGGAGAATATGATGAAAAATGTGATATTTGGTCTTTGGGTATGATTTTGTATATGATGGTATTTGGTAGTAGTTATTTATAATAATTCATAACACCAAAAACATCTTTAAAAGAATTTTCAGAAATAGTTTAAAAATAAGAAGTAAGAACTATTTAATTTTAGGTTGTATTTCCTGCCAAAGCACT
Organism: Paramecium primaurelia; assembly: GCA_905182975.1. NCBI lineage: Eukaryota > Ciliophora > Oligohymenophorea > Peniculida > Parameciidae > Paramecium > Paramecium primaurelia. The sequence goes on from CAJJDM010000045.1 coordinate 54,382, forward strand.
TATTTCATAAGGATTAAGAGATTTATTTACAAGAATGCTTAAAGTAGATGCAAAAAAGAGAATTGGATATTAAGAATTATTTGAACATTATTGGATTACAGAAGGAGAGAATGAAAGTTTTAAGAAGAGTGTTCGTTGTATATCTAAGAGAATGAATTCTGGAGAAGCTAGTGATATTAAGATTCCTTTATAATAAACAATTAATGAATAACTAAGTTATTAATTTGGTCAGTATGGAATAGTAAGAAATGAAATAATTGAAAATATAAGAGATATGTTAAACTTATGTTAAAATATTGATAATGTTAAAAGACTTTGTGAGACTTTCTTAAAGAAATTAAGATCATCATAAAATAATTACTAAATAACTATAATAATGAAAAATTAAAATAGAATATTTAAGGAAGGGAAGGTTAAGATTTTTGATATCAAATTTAAATTAACATATTTACTATTAAAAATATTACAAGAATTAATAATGACAGACAATGTTACTAATGATAGATTAGAAAAGGCACAAAAATTATTTGATATAGCATAAAAAACTAATATTAGTAATGTTATAAACATTAAAATTACAAAAGAGGAAATAGAAAAAATGAATGATTAAGAATTAAATTAATAATTTGAATAATTAGGAGATGAATTAAGAGAAATTATGATATAATAATAAGCAAGATAATAATAACGACCACATAAGAAAGAATATGAAATAATATTTGAGAATAAGTAATTAGAAGAATAAACTACTTTAATGTTGGGAAGTGTAATTGAGAATTTTCGTCTCCTTAGAAAAAATGAGAATATATGAAATACTTATAATAAAATTTTATTATGTTGTCAATTTAGAAAGTAAATATTGCCTCTCTCTATAACAGAAATGAAGAATACAAATCTTGTAATCGTGAGACTGATAGAGAAGATGGTTCAAAAATATGTATACTTCTATAATAATTTTAGAGAAGTTCAAAGATATATTGCATTAAAATATTATACCTATCAATGAATTATTACATTTGGCATGGTCAGGAGTGCCTAGTGAACTCAGAAGTACAGTTTGGAGACTTTTACTTAAATATTAATCTCCAAATAGGGATGCTAATGTATATATATGATAATAGACTTAATTAGTTTGCTATTATAGAAAGAAAAAGAAGTATGTACTATGAAATGTGTGATATTTATTTTGCTAAAAATCAATAATATGATGAAAGAGAGAAAAAGATTCTAAAATAAATTTCAGAAGATGTTAAACGCACAATACCAGATTCTGCAATATTTAGAAACCCTTAAATTTAAATTTTATTAGAAAGAATCCTTTTTATTTGGAATATACGAAATCCTGCATGTGGATATGTACAAGGAATGAATGATATCGTTAGTCCTTTTTTGGTTGTCTTCTTATCTGATTATATTGATATTGACACAACAAAATTACAATTCACTAATGAAAAACAATTAGATCATTTAGATTAAAGGTTAATTAAATAAGTAGAAGCAGATTCTTATTGGTGTCTATGTAAATTATTAGAGAGTGTACTTGATAACTATACTAATTCTTAACCAGGATTGGTCAGATTCTATAACAAATTTAAAGAAATATTATCAGCATTAGATAAAAAATTATATGAACATCTAACTACTTCATTATGTATAATTTTATTTTTAATATATAGCAATGGAATTATATTCATTTATATTTAAATGGAGTACTTGTATGTTATTAAGAATGTTTCAATTTGAAGTTGGATTAAGATTATTTGATACTTTATTAGCTGAAGAATAAAGTAATCTAATATATATATTATTAATAGATTATTTTGAATTGTGTCTTTTCATAATCATATCTATTTTAATGAAATTTTCACTTAAAATATAGAAATTATAATATGATGAAATAATGATTCTACTAGAAAAATTACCAACAAGAGAATGGTCAGAATCTGATTTAAGTCTTTGTTTATCTGAGGCTTATGCTTACTAAAAGATATTTTCTAAAAAATGAATAATATTTTTAAAGATATTAATTGTTATAAATTCTTTAAAAATTAAATAATTATTTATTCAATTCTATAATAAATCTCTAAATAAAAATATAATATCAATCAATAAACTTCATTTTATTATTGATTTCAATCTGGTTATGGATCATTTTATTTCATAGACTTTTCTTCCTCTTAATAATTTTATTCCTTGTCTTCTTCAACTCTTTGTTAATTATGATAATTAGACTCCTCTGAATTATTAGTATTATCATTATTTTCTTAAGTAAATTATATATCTTGATTTTCATCATCAATATCATCTATATAAAATTTTTGACGAGAACAAACATATGTTAATAGTTCAATTTAAAAAAAGATATCTAAATGTATTTTAGTGATATTATTATTTATTTATATAACACCTAAAGGATTATTTAAATAATTTCTATTAGGACTGAAATTTAAACTTTTTAAACCCTCTTTAGATATTTAACTCTATTTATAATATAAGATAATAATACTAATTTTATCATTATTTAAATTTGTTCTTCAGTGTCTTTACTAGGTTAAAATTCATTCATATTGTAAATATATTTATAAGCTAATTTTAAGAAGTTCTAATTATAAATTTATTTTTCATCAATAATTTATAGTTCCCTTTTTATTATAAATAAAATTTATACTTTTTTCTTTTTTTTAATATTTCATCTTAAATTGATATTGTTTATACCATCCAACCATGAAAATATAAAGCTTAAAGTAAAAATGTAAGTAATTAATTTAAGTTTACTTCAGGATGAATTATACCTACAATATTAAATTCAGGTGCTGATAATGCCGATTATTAAAGTTGTTTCATTTATTTATAACTTAAAGGTAGAAATTATAAGTTTAAGTAATCAAGAATTTATTATTTTATATCTTTTGCTAATTCTGTAATACTAAATTAACCATTAATTTCAAAACTATGACTAATCGTTTATTATTTATTAAATAATCTAAGCATCATAATAAGTGGTCTATAAATTTCAATATCATTTAAACCAGCTTCTATTTATTGATGTAAATCATCCCAATTTATAAAGTTCATTATCATATCAATACAAGTTCGTAATTTCTATTTAAGTGTTCCTGCTGCAATCTAAAAATTCTTTAAAGTTTCATATTAGTGAGCTAAATCTTTTGCTATTTCATACTCTATAATTTCTTTCTTATAAGGAATATACCAATATTTTTCAACCCTATTAATAAATTAGAATCATATTACATTGTTTTAAAATATCTACAAACTATTCTCAATTTAAATATATCTATAATACCTAAAAATGATAGTATATTGCTCTAAAATATATAAGATGGAATAGTGCTCATTAATGAATCTTCATTCAAAAGAGGAATTTATTCTCTTTCATTAGATTTAATCTCAATATTTATATTCCTTGGTAGTTAAAAATGCACACTTTAAGCTTCAATATCATATTTAAAACATTAATTAAAGTACAAATAAGGAAATGCAAATATTTTATAAATTTCAAAGAAAACTTACTATTATATAATAATTAAATAAAATTTACATTTTCATCACTTTTAAATTCGTGTTATTTTGCTATATTCATTTGCTAATTCAAAACCTAAATAGGTTTAACTTTGAAATTATTGAAAATACCTAACCATTTTAAAGTTTCTTATGAATCATTTAAATTATTTAACTATTCTAATTCTTTAGAATTTAAATTCTATTTTATTTCATCAAAATAAACTTCTTTACTTATGTCTTTTGATATATATAAACTTCTATTTGGACTTTTTACTATTTTCATTATTTAATATAATTTCGAACTCTTTACTTTATCATCCCAGTCATGAATAAGGTTTGGGATTGCATCTAATTAAGACACATATAATTATTTTCTATTATTATAATTTTTCTGTATTATTTAATGTAATTATTCAAAAGTTGTAACATCTTCATAATCATCTAAAAATTTTTATTAGAATTTATTGCAAGTTTTTTCTAAAAATTATCTATGAATGAATCTATCATTTGGAGTTTCTTCAATAACACTAATTAGACCTTTTATTTGGTTTTTTTAAGATAATTAAAACTCTGAATATGGGACATTACGCCAAAAATAATTTTATTGTTAATTTTAGTTGTGCTATATATCCTGATTTTCATTTTGAATCTATTCTGCATCTTAAGAATTATTTTATTATTGTTATGGATTAGGTTCTTAATTATCTTGACCATTGTTCTATTAAAACATATAAAAAAATTAATAAAAAATAAATATTGTTTTTTTCATTATAGTAATTTAATAGTTAAATGTTTGATAATAATGATGTTTTGTTATTATTCTTATTTCATTCTAGAGGTTATGAATTTTCAAATCAAAATACTTTTTTAATTCTTAATTAAATATGTAATTTTTCTTTGCATTTTCTACAAAAACAAAATCTTTCTGAAATTAACACAATCTTTTTAATTCAGAAGATATTTTTTATGTTTTCTTGCCATTTAAAGAATAATGAATATTTTTATTAAAATTCTTTAAATAGTTCTCTTTTATTATTTAGAAATGATGCTCCATTAAAATATTATTTATTTAAAAAGAAATTACCATATAAGAGCTTTTAAATTATTACCAATTTTTGATATTATTGTTTTTTTATTTATTGTGATAGTTCTCAATCAATTCCAGCTAATTATTCTTTTAGATATTTTGAATTCTAACCTTGTAAAAAAAAATTGTAATCAACATTTATTTTTATTCTCTAATATCTTTTTTTATATTCTAATTTTTAATATTTATAAAATCTATTATAATTTGAAATTACAAAATTGTTTAATAGCAAAAATTTCATCTTAAAATATAGTTCTCTTCATTTCTGTAAAAAGTCTATAGCTTTATTACTCTTTCGGTATTCGACTGAATAAAATTAGATGTTTTGATTCAATAAAAGTATTATGAATTCTAATACAAATGAATTCCATTATATAAGAATTTTATCTTTTTATCAAAGACTAATTAACTATTCTCTTACATATTTTTTACTTAGTTGTTTACTTTATTATAAAATAAGACTTATATAATATATCAATTAATTTTAATCACATTTACACAATCATCACTTGAACAGGTAGCAATATACTTAGAATTCATAACTAATCCTTCAATTCCACCCATATGTGTCTTTTATGCAACAATGAAATCTCCCTTCTCTTAATCATATAAGAAAAAATATCCATTTTGACATCCAATTGCAATTAGATTTTAATATACACTCATATATGTTAATGTAAACCATTCATTAATAAAAAAGGTATTGATAACTTTAATTAGACTATATTATTAATCATATAATCTTATTGTTCTATCATCACTACAAGAATATAATATTAATTTATTTTATGAGTGTTTCCAATCTAAACATGTTACTGCTAATTTATGTCCAGTCAATTCAACAATATGTTTTTAATTATAATCAAAGACTTTTACACATTAATCTTCAGAACCAGTTGCAAAAATATCTTATTCAGGATTAAATATACAAGTCCAAATATCTGCATGTATATTAAGAGATCCAAATAATTCTGATTTCTCTTTTGGAGGATGTGCTAAAAATGTGAATAATTATTTCTCATTTTTATACAATCTAACTAAACCATGAGTAGTTGAAATAAGTAAATCATTATTTTTAACTCTTATACAAGTAATTGAACCTTCAATTTAATCAAATTGTTAACATTATTCATTTTCATATTTATACAATTATCCTTCCATTGTTCCAATATAAATAATATCATCTTTACATGCAATAGAACGAATTGATGATCCTATAAAATATTCTCCAATTTATTTTCCTGTATCCAAAGAATTAATTGTTATATTTCCCAAGAAGTCTCCACTTACAACATAATCATTTTAATAGAAATCTATACCACATTTTGTCAATCCTCCAAATTCTTTATGTAATACATGAACTGCTTTATATATTGTTACATTTTCTTCAGATGCAGTTACTAATACATCTCCTTTTTTATAAATAGCCTATACTAAAGTATTTAATCCTTGCTTATATTATTATACAACCTTTTCCAATGTTTATAAATTAAAGATTGTGATTTCTTTATTCTTATTCTAAAATACTAATTCATAATCATTTTAAAAACAGGCTGCTTATATAACTCCATTTCCTTCTACTTTATGAATATTAATTGAATGTTTTTCAATGTCATATATTAGTATTCTTCTGTCATAATAAAAATATGCAATGTATTTAGGACTTTAAGCAATCACTAAAATATCTCCTGGTTCAGTTTCAAATGGTAATACTTTTTCTAAACCCTATTGATTGTGTACTTCAAGTGAAAATAGAAATTGTTTGTTATTCTTATATTTTTTTAAATCTTTGTAATTTAATTTACCTTTATCATCTTTACTTAATTTGCCATGTCTTTTGGATTTTAATAAATAAAACATTTAATTCTAAACACAACCATAAAAATAGCAACCATCAAAACATTTTATCTATTCAAGTGTAGTTGCATTTAAGACTTGTATAATTCCTTTATTTTTTGAGTGTTCAGCACTTATCAATAAAATATTTCCTTCAATAGATGACCATCTACATTATGACCCAATTTGACTAAGATATATATTGATTTATATATTACTGATTTATATAATTAACTTTTTTATAAGTATTGATATCCAATTAACAAATATCTCCATCATGTCCAATTGAATATATGAAATTATCATTATGAATTAAACTATAGATTGTACTTTAATTTGTTTAAAATTATGTAATTTTATTAAAGGTTCTATTAATTAGACTATAATATTTACATATCATCATAAATAGCAATTGATGTGGCAATTGGTAAAATTATGTTATTGTTTAGATAAAGAATGGATTTGAATCTGCAAGTTGCTGTGCCAATAGAGAGAATATTCAAAGGTTAACTTTGATGATTATAGATGTATTCTGGTTTTTACATTCTAATAGTATTATTTTGTATTTAAAAACACAAAATAATAAAATATTTATATAAAGACACAATCAGAATTAATCAAAATTCCTATTCTAATTACAAACTCATTGCAAACTAATTAATTTAGCAAACTGTGTTGCTAAATGATTGTCATCCAAGAATATCTAATTAAAATTTTTGGCATTAAATCCATCTTAATATAAATTTTATATATCTTGGCATCCTTTTTCTGACATCACAACTACATTAATTTTCATATTATAAGATGGATTGACTAAATTATTGAAGCTCAGATGTAATAGAAATTACTGAATTTAAGAATAGAGATCATCTTCATTATTAGCAATAAGATTAGACTTATTTTCTTTATGTGATATATCCCAACTCTAATCTATATAAGCTAATAGATGTTGTAATTAGAGGAAACTTAAATTTAATGTATCATATAATGGGAATTCCAATGTTTACATTAAAATAACTGTAATATTTGTTTCAATAGATGCAGGCATTTTCTTAACTCTATAATTATAATTAAAATTCTATACATATAGGTTGATAAACGATGTGCAAAGAAAAGCATTTCCCCTAAACCTATAATATTGACTGTTTTTGTATCTTCTGAAAAATATGGTGTAATAAATTCATGTACTCTTTCTATAAATCTAAATTCTTCATCTATTGAATCTGACAATTCTTAGACCTATAAAACTTCAGTATAAGGAGTTGAAAACACAATTAATGTTGCATTCAATTATTAGGCCATTTCTGGCAATTTCACATGATCATAAAAAAAATTAAAAGATTAACCAAGTGGAGGGAATAATATATATAGATTTTGATAAAGATGAGTATGAATTTCAACTTAAAATAATTGATTTACTCTTAATTCTGTTCCCAAATCCACTATTGAATAATTATATAAATTGACTAAATCTGATGTAGTATTTATGCAAATATTGTCTATAGATATACAATCTTCAACACAATAATTTGATTTCAATTTATATGGATGAACACATTAAACACATCTCTATGTATACTCATGATAACAATATTCACAATTTTATGAACATTCTAAACAACTAAATTTACTAGTATCGAAAGATGTATTAAGAGGACATAAAAGTTATGAACGATCATTAGGATTATGAAATGGTAAAATTATTTGTTTTTAATCTACTCTTGATTTCTTAGATAACCAACCCATGAAAATCAAAGAAGATATTGCTGTAAGTAGAGCAAAAACGCCTAAATTTAACAAAACCTTCTTGTTCTATTCTTTATGTTGTTATCTATCTTCTATATGATTAATTATAGGTCTTCGCTCAGTATTTGTATTAAAGTATTCTTCCTCTTCTTCTTCTGACATTGTTAATTAATATATTTTGTTTTAATAAGTATGTAATTTTCAATTGTAAATATAATTAAAAAATGTCAATATAAAGAGAATGGCAGAAATTTGTTAGACCACCTCGATATAATTATAGTTACTTTGATCTAGGTTATTTAATTTTTATTAACATGTTAGGTCCTGAATACATTTAACTACATCAAGGTTATCTACGGAAACATGAAAAGATTATTACTAATCGTTAAAATTGCAAATTATAAATGTCATACTTTGAATTGAATCCAAAAACTTCTAATTGTATTGTTTATTGTCATGGCTATAATGGATGTAGAATAGAAGGCATTAAATATGCTTCAATTGTAGCATAATTTGGCTTTAACTTTTGTACATTTGATTTCTAAGCATGTGGTCATTCTGAAGGAGATTTCATCACTTTTGGGTATGATTTATTATTAAACTAATAGACATCTTGAGAAGGATGATATAACATCTATATTACATGAATTAGAAATCCAATTTCAATAAAAATAATTCATTTTATGGGGAAGATCTTTAGGTGCCACTACCATTCAATTAAAAGAATAACCTAATGTTAAAGGATTGGTATTGGATAGTTGTTTCACTAATTTCAATAAATTAGCAATTAGTATAATTTAAAAATAAACTCGATTGCCTAAATTCATAATCAAGGCAATCATCTACTTAACTAAAGGATCAATTGAAGAAGAAGCAGGATTTCAATTTAATGATATCCAAGTTTAATGTAATTCAAATATGCCTACTCTCTACATTTGTAGTGATAAAGATTCGCTTATAAAGGCTAAAAATAGTTTAAAATTGTATAAGTAACACAAAGGAATTAAGAAATTGATCAAAGTAGATGGAGAACATAATGATTCTCGACCTCTAGAAATCATTTAATAAATTTGTTCATGGTGTAAAGACAGAGTGCAAATACAATAAAACAATTATATATAATACAATTCAGTCCCTCAAGTGGCTAGATTACCATTAGAATTAATCTATGATTCTAATATTTAGAGTGGGATGTAATCTTCATACAATAGGATTCCAAAGAATCCTGCCATCAAATTAAAAAATTAAATAAGTATATAGTTAAGAACAAGCTGTAGAAATTTACATAGTGCAGTATAATACTGAATATATATATATATTAAAACTTATATATATATATATTTTATTTAAAAAAAATGTAATTTATAAATGAAGGAGTTGAATGGTTTGAAATCCATTCTACAATCTGGGCTAATGATGTAGCATGTATAATAAATGCTTAAAATAAGTGTTGAAAGACAATTATATTATGGGCTTTAAGGGAAAGCATAGACGTATAGCTTTAGGCAGTTCAATTGGGTTGTTGATGCTCACTCAATTAGCTTAACGAAATCCTATAGGAGCTTTACGTGTAGGTGCTTTTGCATTTCCTGTACTCAGCTATGTGATATGCCCTGAGATATACAATTCCTTATTATGATATACGTGTAAAATAATTAAAATGTTCATAAAATTCGAGAGACATTCAGATCGTGTCAAGAGTGTTTCATTTCATCCTCATCGTCCTTGGGTATTAAGTGCACTTCATTCGGGAATCATTGAAATGATAGATTATAGAATAAAGAAAAGAATTGCAATATATGATGATCATAAGGGTGCTGTTCGATCAGTTCAATTTCATCCGCAACTTAATTTATTTTGTTCAGGAGGAGATGATTTTACAGTTAGAGTTTGGAATTTTAAATAATGCTAATTTATATTAAAAGGGCATTTAGATTATGTTAGATGTGTTACATTTCATCCAATAAATCCGTGGGTATTATCTGGTTCAGATGATCAAACTGCAAGAGTATGGAATTATCAAAGTAGATAAACGATAGCAATTTTGACAGGACATACACATTACATTATGGCTTGTCATTTTCATCCTACTTAAGATATAATTATCACATGCTCTTTAGATTAAACTGCTAGATTATGGAATTATGGAGTACTCAAATAAAGATATGCCTAAAAAAAGAATTAAGAGTATGTACTATCAGGAGCAGAAGTACAAGTTATTTCAATTTTGGATGCACATAAAGATTAAATCAATTGGTGTGCCTTTCACAAAACAGAACCATTCATAATTACTAGTGCTGATGATAAATCAATAAAATTATGGAAGTATAATGATAATAAAGCTTGGGAATTTGATACTTTATCAGGTCATACAAATAATGTTTGTTGTTCAGAATTTCATTCAAAAGGAGATGTGATTATTTCAGATTCTGAAGATCATACAGTTAGAATTTGGGATTTTGCTTCTCGTAAATAAATTGGAATTTATGAAAACAATCATTTTGATCGTTATTGGATAGTTACATGTCATTAAAATAATTACTACTTTGCATGTGGTTCAGATACTATGTTATAAGTGTTCACACTTCATAAAGATAGAGTGCCTTTTATATTAGTTAATGATAGATATCTTTGTATGGCTGAATAAAAGACTCTCAAAGTTGTTGAAGTGATTAGTGGTTAACAACAAATCATAAGAGACATATCCACTGTCATTACTCCTACACCTACTCTTTTAGAGGACAATATTGAATTTATTGAGTACAATACATATGACACATAGAAAACATAATTGATGATAAGATGTATCAGATCATTCAAGGAACCAACTAAACCTAAGAGACACTTATTATTGGTATTTCAACCATAAAAAGGAGATTCTGGAGTTAAATAATTCTTTGCTTTTTGTGCATGTTTTATTGGTAAAAGCAAAATTGCAAGAATTAATTAGGATTAATAAATAGAATTATACAATTATGAAACAGAAGTTGTTCAATTAATTGATGAAAAATAATCATCTAAAATATTTCCTGCTCCTGGTGGTAAAATATTAATTCAAAGAATTGGAACTATTCCTTAATTAGAATTATTTGATCCTCTAACTAAATCAAGTTTACATTCAGTTGAGTATACTAATGCCAAATATATACATTATGCTGAATCTTACTTAATTGTTTAAACTAAATTGTCTCTAAAAATCTTTACTAAACAACTATAGAAATTAATTGAAATCAAAGAATAAATTAATATTAAATCCTTTATTTGGATTAATAATTTTATAATATATACTACAAAAAGTCAAATTAAATATTTATTATTAAATGGAGACACAGGTGTATTAAAATCTACTGAAAATATTTTATATTTAGTTAAAGGTGAAGATTAATAATAAAGTAAACTTAAATTAATAGCACTCGATAACACAGCCAAATATTTAACAGAAATCTTAGATATCTCAGAACCTTTATTCAAGATAGCCATTATGAACAAGGACTTAAATTCTATATATAAATTTGTTGAAAATAATCAAAATGAAGCCATTCTTTCTTATTTATATTAAAAAAGACTAGCATCTGTTGCATTAAAATTAGTTAAAGATAAATAAGGTAATTGATTTTTTATCATTTTAGCTAAATTTTCACTTTCTCTAGATAGTGGTAATTTGGATTATGCATATAAAGCTGCAATAGAAATCAAAGAACCATAATTATTTGAATAATTAAGAACTGAAGCCTTAAGATAGGGTAATCATTTATTAGTGGATATTTGTGATTAACAATTAAGTTAATTTGATAGATTGTCATTTTTATATTTATGCACTGGAAATAAAGATAAGTAAGAGAAATTACAGAACATAAATCCTAATTTTATATATCTATCATAAATTTAACGGAAAACTGCAATTAAGAATTCAATACCCAAATTATATTAAATAATAGATTATCTTAATGGAACACCATAAAAATTAGATGAAAATTAAAAAGAAACAATAGAATGGATCAAATCATTAGGGGGTAGTTAGGCTATGATTCCTCCAGTACCCATAATGAAATATAAAAGTGATCCATGGCCACTTTTATAAATGAATGAATAAGATATTATCAATCTTGAAATAACAGATGAAGCTGTTGTACCATAAGATATCTTTACATTCTAAAAGTAAGTGATACAAGAACCAAATGTTGATGAGTAATATAATGATACACAATGGCGTTTAGATGAAGAAGAGCCAATAGAAGAATTTTAGGAATAAAAATTAAGAGATTCTGTTAATAATAACATTGATGAATAGGCATTAAGAGGTAACTTCATTTTTTAGAATGGAGAAGTAGCAATAAAATATTTTGCTGCTGGAGATTATGAAACTGGTATAAAGTTACTTAAACAATAAATAAATCTTATTAATTATCAACCACTATTCAAACTACTTGTTGATTTACCTAATTTTTAAATGTTAACTTTTTCTCCATATCTTAGTAATGCAACATTGCCAGTTAAAATCAATAGATTAAATGAAGTCAAGAATTTAATTAAATTAGGTATCTTTATTTTCTAATCATAGGTTATAAGTATACAACAGATGCAAAATTTAATGAAGTTAGTAATTGTTTTTAATAAGTATTATAAAAATTACTAGTGACAGATTTTGAAGAGAATTAAATTGATGAAATAAAAAGATATATTAATATAAGTAGAAATTATTTAATTGCTATGCGTTGTGATTAACTTAAAAAAGATGGTAATGCCTTGGAAGTGACTTGCAAAATGGCTACCATAGATTTATAACCTGGACATCGAATATTAACATTGAGACAGGCACTTAGTATTAGTTATAAATAGAAGAATTTTATCACTTGTTAAATAATAGCAAAAAAATTAATTGAATTACTTAAAAATGATAATAATCAAAAACCTGAAGTATTATAAAATGCATAGAAAGTATAATGATAGAAATAAAATTTTTAGTATGAAAAAGCTTCTCAATAATAGAATACAAATGCTATTTAAATAGAGTTCTAAGAATAATGGTTGAATGAATAACCAATATACTCAGCTAACACACTTAAAAATATTTCAATTTTCAAATCTTGTCCATATGATGGCAGTGTTTATGAAATAGATTATTAATAAACTTGTTTAATTTGTGGATTATGTTAAGTAGGTAAAGCATCTGGACTTAAGTATAAATGAAAAATTATATATTTTTTTTATTTGAGGGTAATTATAATTATTAACATAAAAATAATATAATGGGAGCAGCATTGCGATCATTTTTTGTACCAGTTCCTCATCAAACTGTTTGTGTGTTGTAGAGATTTGGAAAATACACAAGAATATTAACCCCAGGTTTGAATTGGAAAATTCCATTCATTGATGAAATTGCTTATGAACATTCACTTAAAGTAAATTAATTCTCATTTTAGGAATAAGCCTTCATGATTTATGCTTAGAATGCAGTCACAAAAGATAATGTTATTATATCAATAGATGGTGTATTGTATATAAAAGTTGATGATCCTTTTAATTGTTCATATGGAGCCTAAAAGCCTATTGATTATGCTCAAGTAGCTTATTCTTTTGAATTTCACCTTAGATTCTTGCTTAATCAGTTATGAGAGCTGAGATAGGCAAACTCACACTTGATCAGACTTTTGAAGAGAGAGAGAAAATGAATGGTCTTATTTTGGCAGGACTTTCAGAAGCTGTATAAGAATGGGGTTTAAAGTGTTTGCGTTATGAAATTAAAGATATTAAAGTTACAGAGAATGTTCGTAAAGCAATGAACATGGAGGCTGAAGCTGAAAGAACTAAAAGGACATAAATTTTGCATTCTGAAGCAAAGTAACAATCTTAAATAAATTTGGCTGAAGGAGAAAGATTATCAAAGATTTTAAAAGCTGAAGGGTTGGCTCAATCTATTGTTATAAGATCGACTGCTACAGTTTAGAGAATAGAAGCTATTTCTAGTGCTATGAATAGTGAAGAAGGTGATTTGGCTGCTAGATTTAATTTAGCAGAAGAGTATTTAGAGGCTTTCAAGAAACTTGAAGGTAAATAGGTTCTAGTAAACAGTGATGTTAATAATCCTAAAGAAGTAATTAGAAAAGCTTTAGATATGGTTGATGCTCGTTTAAAATGAGAATTAAAATACAAATTATATATATAAAAAAATACATTTTTTTTAATTTATTCAATGTTAAATAATATCAATTTATCATTGAGTCAAATTGAAGAGCTCACTAAAGATGAGTCATAGAAGGATTAATCAACTAAAGTGAAAGTAGAAAGAAAAATTGAAAAAAGATTGGGATCGACAGATGAGTCTGCAAAAGTTTAAATGAAAATTGAAAAGAGAATTGGTTCAGCAAAGCCTAAAGATTCTCTTTAATAATACACTAATACAAAAATAAAAAATATTTACTAATTTTTAGAAAATGTTGAATCTGATTCTTCATAAGTAAGTTAATAAATTCAATAACAACCAGTGAGAAGTATTGAAGCTATTGAGAAAGAACATGAATATCAATCAAAGATTTAATAATTGTAAGGAATTGTTTAAACATAAAAAATTGAATTAGATGAATAACAGAAAACTATTGATAATTTAAAATAGCTACTTGAAAAATCATAAGTCAAATTAAAAGAGTCTGAGTAGAATTTTAAAGAAACTATAAATCGTAGATTAAATGAATAAAAAGCTGAATTAGAAGTAGTCATAAATAGACATCTTGGATTTATAGATTAATTAATAAATGATAAAAAAGAACTTAATAATTAGGTTGAATAGTTGACTAGTGAGTTAAAGGGAATTGATAAATAATAAAAGAGATAATTGGAAGAATTGAAGAATAATTTTGCAAGAGAAATAAAATAAAAAAATGAGTAATGGTAAATACAAGAAAAATAGAAGAGAGAAAAATGGGAGAAAGAGAAGTTGGCTGAATTGAAAGAATAAACTATTAAAGGTTTAGAACCAGAGTTGAATAGAATGATAGAAAAGAATAAATTAGAAATTAAAAGAGTGGAAGAAAAATGTTAGAAAGAAAAAGAACTTTATAAAATATAAGTAGTTGAAGAGTCTGAAATGAAAATGTAAATATTTAAAGAGAAGTGGGCTGCTGAATATGAATTATTATAATAAAAAGAGAGAGAAGCTTAATTAATTAAGTAAAAAGAATTATATAGAACTTATGAAGAATAGTTTGCTAAAGAAAGGGATTCTTATAAGTAAAGAATGTAATAGGATATTGAAGATTGTGAAAGAAGAAGAAAAGAAGAAGCAGATACATATGTAAAAAGGATGAAATAGTTATCAGATTCTTAAGCTGAAGAGATCAAACGCATAAAGAGTGATTGTTAAAGAGAAATAGATGAATATAAAGAAAAGTATTTCAATATGGAAAGTGAAGTGAAGGAAGCATTAAGAGGGGATTAAGAAGCTTGGAAATAGTAATTTACATTAAGAGCAGAAGCTGATATGAATAGATAGATTGAGAAGATTCAAAAAAAGTTAGAGTAGGATAGAAATGATAAAATTGAAAAAATAGTTTAGAAATTAGCTGAGGAAAAATAATAATATGAGTAGAATGTTCAAATGAAATATGATAAAAAATTAAGAGATTAATAAGCAAGTAAGGATGAAGAGATAAAGTAATTGAAAAAGTAAATAAAGACTTTGGAAGATAGAGAAAATAAAGAAGGTAGTGAATATTAAGCAGTTTAAAAGAATAATTAGGATTTATAAAGGTTGATAGAGAAATAAGAATAAGAAAATCAGAAACAATTTAAAGAATATAAAAAATTGAAAGAAGAAATGCTAATGTAATAATTATTAATATATATTAGATATAAGGAGAAATTAACATAATTTAAGGAGGAATAATAGTTAGAAATAAAGGGATTAAAAGAGTCTCATGAAAGAGAAAGGAATAGGCTTACAGAATAGAATAATAAATTATAATTTGAGTTGGCTAATTAAAAATAATTATTGGAGGAAACATGTAATTGTATGTGAATTCATGTAGTGAGAGAATTGGATATAAAACATTCATAAAATTTGGAAGAAATAGAAGAAAATGTAAAGAGAATTATTTTGAAGAAGGATCATGAAATCAAGTAATTGAAGGAAGAATTGAGAATGAAATAATTAGCATGTGAGAAATATGATGAATTATTGAAGAAATAAAGATAAGATTTACTAAGACAAGTAGAATAATGAGATAAATATTATATGACTTATGTGACTATATAAAATAATTAAAATTAATATTTATATGCTTACAAAATATTAAAATGAACAATCCATCTATCATGTAATTTACTTAAAAGGAATCTGAATTTTGTTGGTTAGTTGGTTTAAAATCAATAAGTACTAAATAACCTATGCTCACTATGTGGTTGAAAAGTGAATAGAGAAAAGTTGATCCATCATAATTAAAAAATGAATTTATGAAGTAATTCTAATCAGGATTTCTTCATCTTAATAGTATAATAACTGGAGACAGAAATAAGAATTCATAAATTATAAAAGGAATATCTGATATTACTGTTATAGCTATAGTAAGAGTAATAAGAGAAGATGGAATTAAAGAATTTGAACAAATTAGAAATGACTTTTAAAAATTGATAACTATTATAACATATTTAAGTTTAACAAGATCAGTAATGAGTGATGCAGTAATGAAATTTTTAAGTAATTAATAAAATGAAAGTCATTAATATCTTGATAATTTATTATCAACATTAGCAAAAATAGAATAGATGAAAAATGTTATGAACTCTAATAAACATGATCCTATTAAAGATACATAATTATATAAGCTATTATTTGGAAAAGGTAACATTTATGATCCATTTACAGCTAATCATCAAAATATAACTGTAAGTTAATAGATTCCTTAAAATCAATAGATTAATTAATTATCTAATCAAGAAAAATAGACAGTATAAGTATCTCCAATTAAATAAGCACTAACACCTATATCTGAATAAAAATAACAGTAATAATAGATGAATCAGTAAACAATTCTTTAACATTAACAAATAAATAAATAAACTAGACCATTAGTACAAGTAGAAGATTTTAGTGAAAATTCAGGTGATTCTTCTGTAGATCTTGGGAATAAATATATAGTAAATGCTAAACCATAGAAATAAATAAATGGATCTGATAGTGATTCAGAAATATAAGAGATTCCTAATTTTAAGATTTGATATTAATACATAGCAACCAAATAATTATTAACTTTGCAAATATATAATATATTTATAACAAAAGATTCAATTCAGTTACCTAGTATATTCATTTAGCTAACTATCTTAATAATGATGCCAAATATATTAAGGGATTGAAATCCATTGCTTCTCTTTATATTCTTAATTATAGTTTTAATTTCTCTAATTCATGTTTATCAGGAGATTCTTCCTCTCCTTAATCTTCTTATATTTATCCAAGCAAATGATTAATTTCCTATTTCATCTCCTACATTGTAATTTCATCAATTAAGTTTTATGATTGCTATTAAAATTCATTTTCTATGGGAATAAGTTATTCTAATTTTTTTCCAGTCTATTCATCATTGATTGATTTATTCTCTGGATTCTCTTCTTATCCTTCAGAATCACTACCAAAGTCTGATCCTAATTCTTTTTTTAAACGATCTCTCTCTACCCGTCTTTTTTCTATTTTATCGCAAATCTTTATTTATTCCAACCTCTCTTTATGTTTATTTACTTCTTCTGTCTTCTCTACATATTCTACTAATTTAGCTAATGCAGTATGAAGAGTAGGAAAAATGTCATTTTACAAGTATTCTATTTCTTCTATTGTCCCGATTCTATTATTTTCAAACTACATTAAATTAAAATTTTCAAAAAATGGATCACTATGATGATTTTCATATAAATAAGTCTAACAAAAAATATACAAGTATCAAAGATATATCAGAAAGAACTCAAAAAAGCATAAATGTTAAGTTTAAGAATAATAGATACTCAAGTATTTAAAATCTTTAAAAATTAGAAGATTGAACAATTTCTATCATTAAAATAATTCAATAAATCCTAAAACTCATTTTAAATAATGGGGGATCATTATAAATTGTATAATAGTTGAATATAATGCATGGTAATTAAAAATAATAGAATTCACATAATAAGTTTATTTATTGCAATCATTGGATCTATAAAAGAAAGAATTCAATAATAATTGATGTGATCTAATTATAGCAAATAATGAAACAGAATAAATAAAGATATAATATATACAATTGAATATACTTTAATTTTCGAGTGAATGTAAAAGAGATAGATAAATACAATAAAAAATTAAGAGATGAACTATTCAAAAACTTGAATGATATAATAGATGATTTAGTATGATTTGTTAGTTGAATTAAGATTTTAGGAGAGAAATTTTTCAAAAGATTATATTTAATGATAGAATAGATATGATAGATAAATTAAAATTATTGATGAATTACACAATAAATAATAGCAAATAATAAAGATATAAAAATAACTGATTATCATATGTTATTAAAAAAATACAGTAAATTGAGATTAAAAATGATTAATCTTATTTATGGATTAAGGTTAGATATTATAGAGAAACAAGAATAACTGGTTAAGATTTGAATAAAATAAAGGAAGAATTACTAAAAAAGTAATAAGAAAATCCTTAGTTTAATATATATTGTAAAAATTAAATATAATTGATAAAGGTTATGAAATTACAATAAAAAAAAATTGGATATGAGATCTTAATTAGAATAAATAGGGGAGGAATTAAATTTGATGATTTAGGAATTTATTTATTGATTTGAATTATAAAGAAAGAGAGAATTAATAATATTTAGTATAATTGATTTTAGCAATGATAGTCGTTTTTAATTTTTAATTAAATAAAATAATGAAAAGCGCTTTAATTGCTTGTCTTATCTTGAGCGTATTCAGTGTTGAGATATCTCTTAACAATGTTGCCACCACATAAGCACTTGAGAAATTAAAAGAGTCTTAATGGGCATCATTTATCGTTGATTTTGCTGAAGTTGAATTGTCCAGTGGAGGAGCTCTAACAGAATTAGTAGAGGCTATTAATCAATTAATTGATTAATTAGAAGAAGAATTAGATGATATTCATCATGCCTATTCCAGAAGAACAGATGAACACAATCGTGATGTGACTAGATTAGAATAAGAGATTTAAGATGCTGATAGAGGTATTAAATTTTATCTAAATATAATAGATATTTTTAATGGTGAAGATTTCATTGATAACGTTCTTATTCCATAAAAAGAAAGATTTTAATCTGCTTTAGCATAATTGAAGACAAATATTGAAGAAAATAGAAGAATTCTTGATGGAGAAACTTTAAATAGAAAGAAATAACATGAATAATTTTTATCTAACATTGCTGAAATCAATGAAGCTATTGGTGCTGTAGATGAATCTTTAGGATTATTATCATAAATTGCAAATCCATCACTTGTTTAATTCAAAAGAGTTTAAACAAATCTTAATAGAATCTAATCATCATTCTAAAATCATTCATCATTTGCACCAATTATTAGAGCACTTCTTGAATTAGCTACAGAGTAAAATTTTACTGATCAAGGTTCACTTCAATAAGTATATAATATATAATTATATATAGCTTGTTAAAATCTTTAATGAATTAAGAGTCTAATTTGTTGATTCACTTAATCAAGAGACTGCTGATGAAAATGCTGCAGAAACTAAATTTGCTGAAAGAGTTGCTTAATTAGAAAAGGAATTTGCTGAATTCTAAAGAGCCGTTTTGATCAAAAACTCTGAGTTGGCTGCTAATGAATGTATTAAATATAATAAAATATATAGAAAAATTAGGAGAAACCATAGTCTATGTAGGATAAAGAAAAGATGATAGAGCCACTCTTTAAGCTTAATTACAAGCAGAAAATGATAACTATGCTGCTGAAACTGATTTGTATAATAGAACTGTTTCTGAATACAACAAAGAAATTGATATAAGTAAGTAGGCTTTAGGTTTACTCACTTAACCCAGTTTCGAATAATATGTTAAATCAAAAGTAGGAATTTGATTAATAATTACATTATATCCACAAATTTATTTCCTTTTTTATTTTATATTTATCCAAAAAATTTAAAAATAAATCAATTTGATTTTCATTGAAATTTAAGTGAATCTAACTTATCTTTAGATAAATACTGAATCAATAATATCTTTTATTAAATAAGAATAATTGATTTTAATTTTGCACTTATAATAATAATTTTTATATTAGATTTGTAACTTAATGCAATCAGATCCTTATAATTGGCCTTTTCCAAATAGAAATGATCTAATGAATTTATCTACTATAAGTATAAAATAATCATAAATTGAGAAAATTAAAAAAAAGAGTTTATTTATGATAATCGAGCATAATCCACTATGTCTATAGAAGGCATTGATGGTGCTGCTCCAAAATTAAAGCCATATAAATATATCAATAAAGAATAATTTTGTAATCGAGATGATGATATTCCAGGAACCAAATCTAGACCTTTAATAAGATATACAAATAGATCAGATAATCAATTAATGATTGATGATATTAAGGGAACACGTCCATAAATATGTAAATTTTAGACTAATCGATAACCAATTAATCCACTTGAACCAACTTATAAAATTCCTTCTTTTGAATAGGCTGAACCTTATCAAAATAAATTTATAAGAGATAGCTATAATATCACTGATATTGAAGGAACTTAACCATCTATAATTAATCCAAAATTAAAAAAATAACCTATTCCTTTGCCTGATATTGAAGGTTCACATTCAAAATAATTACATGTTTAAAAAGGTAAAAATCTATCCAAAATTATATATTTAGATGGGATTAATAATCTAGAAGTAAAAGATATAAATAATGATATGCTTCATAAATATATAAGAAATACAAATCCAATTGAACCAGTCTATTCTCACAGAGATGAAGATGGGTATTAAGAATTCTTAATGTAGAAAGAAAATTGAAATTGGTTTTGTTGAAGGTAGTAAAAGTAAATAACTACATCCAATAACAATTAATAAATTTGCATCTTCAATATTAACTACCTAAGATATTGTTGGTGCATAAGCAGGTTCTCATTCTTAAAATTTTTTGAGAAATAATGATAGAAAAGATTACAGACAAATTAATAATATTTAAGATATTGAAGGAGTATAAGCAGGTTCACTCAAAAAAGGAATTGTAAGTAAAAGATATACAAATCCATTAATGCCAGCATATTAAATGCCTGGAAATGCTGAATTAAAGTAATATTATATATAATTTCAGTTCTACATAACCAAAAAGTGTGTTTTCAAAGAATGCTAGTAATTAAATGTTTACAAATGCTTAAAAAATGGATCAATTTTTAACTCTAGGTTGAAAATAGTTTTATGTTATTATCACATAATATATTGTTTTAATAATTTATAATTAAAATATTTATAGAAACTGTTTTATAGTTATATATAGATATTTACAATTCAAATGTTTTCTTTAAACAGTCTGCCTATAGATGTTTGACTGCCTTTAATATCAATATTTTCTTTATATAGTGATGATTTTCTTATTTCGAAACAAGTTGATTCCTATATATAATATATATTTATATTACTTTAATATTCTTTATTTCTAATCCTCTCTTATTGAATGCATCAAATTCTGCTTAAACCATCATTAAATCCTCTTATACTCTGTGATAATCTCTATTCAAAATAACGAACTTTTCTTTCCACATTTCAACTTCATTTTAAAGATAAATAATTTTTTCTTCAAGATTTAATTATTATTTCATATTAGATTAATCTACCATTTATAATTATCTATCTAATTCTACTAATTAAATTTATTTAATTTTAATATCTTCTAATAAAGTATCTAATTTAAATTTAAGTGTATTTTCTGTTTCATTTTTAATTTCTAATTCTTTTTATAAATTTTTCTATTATTATGTATTTTATTCATTTAAATATCTTAATTATGATTCTGCTTCTTGTAAATGAGATATCTAAGCTTAATAAAATGATATTTTCTTTTGTAGTTCTTCGTTTAACTCTTCTTATAATTTTAAGTCAGATTTAAGTTTTACACATTAATTACTTATCTCAAGCATTTTAATTTACTACTATTAAATTTGTTAGTCCTACTCTTTTGATAATAATAATTTATATTCATCATCTAATGTAGATTTTTGATTTAATTATTCTATTTCATCAGATTATTATTTCAATTTTTCTTTTTATATTTTATTTTCATTTTAAAGTCTCTACACTTCTAAACATTGCATTAATAATTATTCTTAAAAATCTTGTTTTTCTTACATAATCTTATCTTCTGTTTATTTAAATAAAGATAAACTCTCCTCTAATTAATTGATTTTACTCTAAGTATCCTTCTCTATTTAGATTACTTAAGTTTATAAAATTGCTTTTTCTTCTAAAACTTCTTATACCTATTTTTGTAAAGAATTCACTAAATCAGAAAACTTTTCAGTCTCATTTTCATTTTACAGTTGTTAATTTTCAATTTATTACTATTTCATTTACACTTCATTCTCTAAAAGGTTTTATGATTTTTCTAATTCTTGAATTTAAGTAGTTAATTAGTTAACAAATTCTAATAATTGATTTTTGTTTTCTATCTCTTTCTTTAAATCATTTAGAGCTGACTTTTCATTAGCTTATCTTAAATTTAATTCTATTTTTAATTCTTCATTAATTATCAAATACTTTTATAACTATATATTATTTTATAAAGCTGTTTATGCAATTTGTTATAAAATTTCAAATTGAAGTAATTCAATTTTATCATTTTTTTCATTCATTTAAGTAGTGAGATTAATGATTTATTCATTTAAAGAATTTATTAAATTTTATCTCTCCCCAACTTCTAATTTAGTATTATATAATTCTGTTTATAAATTCAATATATCTTAATTTCTTTATTAATGTAAATCTACTTAACTTTGTAATTACAATTCTAAATTTTTTGTTTAATTTTCAACCGAAGATAATAGATTAACATTTACCTAATCATTTAACATTACTTATTCATTTAAATGATTATTTTACTCCTATATGTTTGTTAATTATAATTGTAAATCTACAATTATTTTATTTAAATTATCTTTATCATTTTGTAATTCATCTATTTTTTAATCATTTAATTATTGATCCTACATCATTCTTTGTTCCAAAATATCAAGATTATCACTTTAATTACAAATTTATGAATCTTTCTCTTATAATAATAGCTGATTTTTAATATCTTTTTCTTATATTTCTTATTTCAATAAGTGTATCATATTATTTTAAGTAATAAATTGTTATTCATAAGAGTTTATTTTTTCTAATAATATTGATATCTGTTAATTTCTTTCTTCAATTACATTTTCACCTACTTAAAGCTACTTTTCGTAATCTTGAATTCTGTATTCCTGTTATTATAATTAATCATTTTTATCTTGTATTATAAATTTATATCTATCCATTTCTTATGTTAGTGTTTGATAATCTTCTTCTACTTATTGCTTTTATTTGATTTAAGAATGAAGGGATTTAATTTTATCCTCTTAATATTAACATGTAGTTTTGAAATTATTAATTTCAGAATTAAGGTATAAGATTTCTTATTAATGATTCTTTTAGGTTTCTTCAAGTAATTTTCTCATACTCTCAATTTCAATAGCTGTACTCAACCATGTTTATTATTCATTATCATACTTATCTATTTAAAGTCCTAAATCATGAATACGTTAATTTAATCTATTATTATCTTATGTTAATTGTTCTATCAGATTTTCCTTATTTTATTTTAATTAATTTTACATGTCCTTAACATTTCTTATCATTACAAAGAACAACTGTTCTTGTTTCAATAGCTGGTTTATTTGTTAAAGTAGTAATAGTAGCTTTTGGTCTAGTTTGACAGGTTGTAACTTTGGCCAGTCTACTACATGAATCTTAGCGTGTATCTCTAGGAGGTGAACTAACAATGCGAGTTGTAGCAATAGTTTAAGTTTAGAACATTTTAGGAGATTGAGGTCTCATTAGTTTTATTATTATTCGTTAAAATTATTAATAATTTTAATACAGTTAAATGAATCAAGCTCAAATAATTCATTAAGTGTAACAAGTATTTAATAAGCTATCTTAAAATCACTCACAATAAATTAGTAAAGAAACTATTATTAGATTTTTGGATTAATAATCAAATAAAATGTATGACAGAGTTTTATTTGAATAACTTTACTCAAGGATGTAGAAAACTGATAATGGTTTAATTACAATCAATGATTTCATTTCAATTTTGATGGAAGCATTATAATCATTAAAAAATAAAATATCTATTTTAGAATAACAAGTTGCATAAAAATAGCTTAAAGTAGAAGATGACCAATTGTATTTATAGTAATTATAATCTACTGAAGAATATAATTCTCATAAAATATGTAAGGGAAGCAAAATTAGAATTACAATTTTTGATGCTAAAATTTAATTTCCAGGGAATACTAGAGTGGCAATTATTTTAGGTTGTGATGATATTAAATACTCAACCAAACCAGCAAATAGATAAAATCCTATTTGGAATGAAAAATTTGAATTTAATATTAATACAGGAGATGAGGAAATCTATATTGTTATATTAGATGAAGAATTAATAGAAAAACAAGAAATTGGTGGATAAGCAAAACTAAATTTAAAAGAATTTTATGATTAAAAGCCTCATGATATATAATTATAATTAAAGGATAAATATGGTGTTGTTCTATATTCCATACTTAATTTAAGAGTTTAATGGATCCATTCATAAGTACTTATTTATTATTATTTTATAGACTAAATATTTCAAAGAGTCAATCAAAGAAAATCAATAAGTTATTGATGATTTATCTTAAGATATTAATGAATATAAAAGTGATATTCTTTAACTCTTTTATCCATTTGATGAAAAAAATCAAAATCAAACAAATGAAAAATATCTTGTAACTGAATAATCAACAATATAATAAATCCATGATTTTCAATTTTATGATACATCTTAAGCATAACTTTGGGTTAAATTAGCATTGACTTTTACATTGATATACTTCATATTAGTCTTAATTACTAATCTATTTAAGACACAATTTGTAGATGTAAAATACTATTTTAATAATAGTTAATAGTATTATTTTATAGTTTATTCTACTATATGAATAATAATAAGTTATAATCACTCTTACACTTTAAAATAATTTCAGCTATGATTATAATAACAATTATTTTTGATATTGTTTGGTTTGTTATTTACACTAATCCTTGGACAACTAATAGCGTTCTCTTTTTTTAATTAGAACATAATCTCTAAATGTATGAAGTAATTATCTCATACATATTACTTGGCATTAAAGTAATATAGACTTCAATTTTATTTAGGTAATTCTATTAACTATTTATGCTAATTTATATTTAATGTGTCCAGACAAAAGAGTCAATATCTATGATGCTCAATATGAAATGATATTTGGACCTAATTTACAAAGAAGTGTAGAAAATTAGGATTAAGATGCATATAGCTTCAGAAATACAAATCATTATCTGCATTAATCATTTTCTAAAAATATATGAATATATAAGTCTTAAAATTAATAAATATCTATTGAATTAATTCTATCTATATTCCTATCCAACACATATATTCATTTATTTTTTGAAGTATTTAATCTTTATTAATAAATGATTATTAATTATCAAATAAAATAATGTAGAATATTTTTTGTATTTTTTAAATGTAGAATTATTTTTAAATTATAAAGATCAAATTAAACAAAAATTTATCATTATTTTTATCAATAAGCTAAATATGCTTTTACTTTTTGTATTTTTAGGACTTTATAATTGTGTCTAATTTCCATTGACAAAAAGATGTGCTTGTAGTGAATTTGAAGAGAATACTTGCAAGTATCTTTTTTATTGCTCTTGGGATGGGTCTTCTTGCATAGAAATGTAGTGCAAATATTAGTAAGAATTGTTGTGCAGTAAATTAATGTCACGTTATAGTTGTAAATGGAATGAAGTAGCATAAACTTGCGAAGATCATAAATATGAATGCAGTGAATTAACTAAAGATGAATGCTTTATATTCTTGTTTGGAATGGATTGTATGTGGCAAGATAATCAATGCAAGCCACAAGACTGTACAGAGGATGATTATTGTAATCCTTTAAAATGTTCTAAAATTAATTAAAAATGTGGTTAATAAGGACGTGACTTAGACTGTTCATCTTAAACACCCGAAACTTGTTCAAGTTTTGATGGAGAAGGAAACATTTGTAGTTTGAATAATGAGTAAGAATGCTAAGAGTATTATGCTTTTTCATCATCTTGTTCAAGTTATGAGGATAGAATAGTTTAGTGTAATTCAATGTGCCATTATGATATTGAAACATAATCCTGTATTCCAAAAGAGTGTAGTCAAATTACTGAGGAATCAGAATGTAATTATTATTTGCTTGATTTACCATCTTTAGAAATGATTCCATGTATTTGGAGAAATGGTAAATGCAATGAAGTTACTGAAGAAGATTTTCAAACTTTTAATTAATACGAATGTGTTGCACATGGATTGGTTTTTTCTTCTTGGTAATCTTCTACTTCTACATGTAAATTATGTACTTCATTCGTTCATAATCCAGAATATGAATTCTATGAATTATAAATGAATGGTATTGAAATTTTAAAATGGGCTTTGGTGTATATTGCTCTTTAAATATGACATGATTTTATAATAAAACCAATACACATATAATATTATATTTTAGTAGACTCTATTATTATTTATAATTCAAAAATTTCATTATAAATAATATGTAATTAATTAAGTTTATAATTTAATTATCTACATATTTTGAATAATAATATTCAATAACTTAGAGATTGTAAGTATACACATGACAAAGTTATTAATATTTAAAGTATAGATATAATTGATTAAGAAATAATTGAGATTTGTTAAATATTTAAAAAAATAGATATTTATATTTGATTGAATGAGCAGAAAAGAATAAGACATTAAGAGATTGATTGCTTCATAAGTAAGAATATCAAATATTTCAATTCTTTCCTTTCTTAGTATTTTTTATGATAATAAATAATAATCTTATATTCATACTTTTTAATTGAAAATTGATTTCAGAATTTATAAGAAGTAGAGTATTTATAAAGATGAATTTTTTCAAACAAAAATTATTATAGATGAATAGACATATTTTACTCTTACTTTTTTTATTTGTGGCCCTTGATAATTGTGTCAAATTCCCAATTAAATAAAGATGCCAATGTAGCGAATATGATACCCTATTTTGTCCTGGTCCACCTTTTTGCTCTATAAATGGATCCAATTGTGAAGAATTTCAGTGCAAATATACAAATGAACTATATTGTACTCCATTTGATACCTTAAATCGTTGTAAATGGAATCAAAGTACAAATTCTTGTGAAAATTATACCTATCAATGTACTGAATTGACAACTTATCAATCATGCCTTGGACAATTTATAGGAGTATATTAAGAAATAGAATGTATGTGGTAAGATAATTAATGCAAGCCACAAGACTGTACTTAGATCAATAATTGCGATTCTTTAAGCTGCTCTATGTCTACATAAGGATGCGGCAAAAAAATAGAAAATTTAGACTGTTCATCTTATACCCCTGAAACTTGTTATATTACAGATGGATACGGAAACAGCTGTCATATAGATAAGGACTTAAAATGCAAGAAATATAGTGCCCTTCCAATTTGTTCAGAATTAGAAGAATAGATGCCTGATAAATAATCTGCAATTTCTTTTTGTAATGGATTTTGCTATTATGATATTAATTCATAATAGTGTATACCAAAAGAGTGCAGCTAGATCACTTAAGAATCAGAATGTACTAATTATATCTACGATATTCCAAATGAGTTATTCATACCATGTATTTGGTCGAATAGTAAATGCAATGAAGTCAGTGAGAAAGATTTTGAAACTTTTGATCTTCATAAGTGTTTTTAATTTGGAATGACTCATTATACATGGTAACCTTCTACCTCAAAATGTAAATAATGTAGTCTTGTGGATAGATTTAAATAAAACCCATCAGAAAACCCAAATAGTGATTCCAAAGATTAAAATAATGGAATTTCAATATTATAATGGGCTTTGATGTGGATTGCAACTCAAATATGAAATTAAATAATGTAATCATAAAATATATAAACAAATTATATTTCTAATTATTTTTATTTCTTCATTTTTATATGATTATTAAAATTTAAACAAATAACATATCCCCAATTAATTAATTAAGTTCATTTTTACATTCTTAACAAAATGTGTTAATAATNTATCAAATATTTCAATTCTTTCCTTTCTTAGTATTTTTTATGATAATAAATAATAATCTTATATTCATACTTTTTAATTGAAAATTGATTTCAGAATTTATAAGAAGTAGAGTATTTATAAAGATGAATTTTTTCAAACAAAAATTATTATAGATGAATAGACATATTTTACTCTTACTTTTTTTATTTGTGGCCCTTGATAATTGTGTCAAATTCCCAATTAAATAAAGATGCCAATGTAGCGAATATGATACCCTATTTTGTCCTGGTCCACCTTTTTGCTCTATAAATGGATCCAATTGTGAAGAATTTCAGTGCAAATATACAAATGAACTATATTGTACTCCATTTGATACCTTAAATCGTTGTAAATGGAATCAAAGTACAAATTCTTGTGAAAATTATACCTATCAATGTACTGAATTGACAACTTATCAATCATGCCTTGGACAATTTATAGGAGTATATTAAGAAATAGAATGTATGTGGTAAGATAATTAATGCAAGCCACAAGACTGTACTTAGATCAATAATTGCGATTCTTTAAGCTGCTCTATGTCTACATAAGGATGCGGCAAAAAAATAGAAAATTTAGACTGTTCATCTTATACCCCTGAAACTTGTTATATTACAGATGGATACGGAAACAGCTGTCATATAGATAAGGACTTAAAATGCAAGAAATATAGTGCCCTTCCAATTTGTTCAGAATTAGAAGAATAGATGCCTGATAAATAATCTGCAATTTCTTTTTGTAATGGATTTTGCTATTATGATATTAATTCATAATAGTGTATACCAAAAGAGTGCAGCTAGATCACTTAAGAATCAGAATGTACTAATTATATCTACGATATTCCAAATGAGTTATTCATACCATGTATTTGGTCGAATAGTAAATGCAATGAAGTCAGTGAGAAAGATTTTGAAACTTTTGATCTTCATAAGTGTTTTTAATTTGGAATGACTCATTATACATGGTAACCTTCTACCTCAAAATGTAAATAATGTAGTCTTGTGGATAGATTTAAATAAAACCCATCAGAAAACCCAAATAGTGATTCCAAAGATTAAAATAATGGAATTTCAATATTATAATGGGCTTTGATGTGGATTGCAACTCAAATATGAAATTAAATAATGTAATCATAAAATATATAAACAAATTATATTTCTAATTATTTTTATTTCTTCATTTTTATATGATTATTAAAATTTAAACAAATAACATATCCCCAATTAATTAATTAAGTTCATTTTTACATTCTTAACAAAATGTGTTAATAATAATAATAAGAAAAAAATGAAAAAAAATTATATATTAAATTTAAATTTGTTTAAATTATTTTAAGAAAGGTATTAGTTGTTTGTTTTGTTATGATTTGTATGTAGCATTTTAATTCTAAAGGATTATGAATAAGTATTTAGATGAACAAAAACTATGTTAGATATAATTGATTAAGAAATAATTGAGATTTGTTAAATATTTAAAAAAATAGATATTTATATTTGATTGAATGAGCAGAAAAGAATAAGACATTAAGAGATTGATTGCTTCATAAGTAAGAATATTATATATATGATTCCTTTTAGTGCCACATTGGAACAAAACAACTCCAATTTGATATGAAGAGATATGTTTCACATAGAAGTGATAATGGTGCTTATATCCTCAATTTAGAAGAAACCTGGTAGCATATTAAATTAGCTGCTAGAGTTATTGCTGCAGTTGATTAACCTCAAGATGTCATGGTATTATAAATAATGAGTATTTAAGGTTGTTTCATCAAGACCAATTGGATAAAGAGCAGTCATTAAATTTGCTCACTATACTCATGCTAGCTCAACTAGATCATCAAGATGGACACCAGGTACATTGACAAATCAATCTAACAGTGCCAGTGGAAAATTCCAAGAACCATAATTATTGATTGTCACAGATCCACATTTGGTATATATATTTGAATTAAGATTTTCTTAGGATAAATAAGCCATTGTTGAAGCATCTTACGTTAATATTCCAGTTATTGCTTTATGCAATTCAGATAACCTTTTGTAATATGTCGATATCCCAATTCCAGTTGGAAATAGAGAAACAAAATCAATTTCAATGATCTATTGGTTGTTAGCCAGAGAAGTCAAGATCTTAAGAGGAGAATTGAGACAAGGTATTAAAATAAGCCATAATAATAGATGAAGAATGGGATGTTTTGGTTGATTTATTCTATCATAAGGAAATTACCAATGATTAATTAGGAGTTTCAGATAACTAAGTTAAATAAGAAGGTGATGGAGAAGAATAGGAACAATAAGTTGATGCAGAGAAAGCTGATAAAGACTGGTGATAAAATATATTATAATTATGTAAAGTACATGTATGTCAATTGGTTTATTTTATATATAAATTATATTTAATAATTTTAATAATGAGCAATGCATTTAAGTCTGCTGCAGGAAACACATTGTCCAAAAATGATATGGGCTAAACTGGATAAAGTTTTGCAGGATCACAAAACCCAGCATCTTTAAAGGGCAAACTTATGAGTTTAGAGGTAAATTGATATATCAAATTAAAGGAAACAATAAAAGGAATTTAAGATGAAATGAATTTCCATAAAAAGGAAGTCCAAATTCTCAAATCAGAAAAGGATACTTTAGAGTCTGTTTTGAGTATGAAAACATAAGATGTCAAAAAAACACTTACTAATGAACTCATGAGAATAGAAGAGGAAATGAAAAGGTATTCTGTTTTAATATCAACTTTAGACATTTTGCTCATTAAAAGGCTGAGAATTCAAGATTACAGCAACAAATTACTGCTTTGAAAGGTGAAAAGACTGCACTTTAATAATAATTACTTGGTCTCCAAAGAAGAATAGCTGAATTAGAATTATAAGTAGGTTAAGAATAAGGTTGAATATTATGAAGTATTATAATATATTATTATATAACAAACTTTGATATTATTTAAATCACATTTATTAATAATATGTGAATCCAACAAAATTTTCATTTTATTTAGATTCTGGAGTGTCAACTATAGGTTATTACAGAAAAGCTGTATCGAAATTAGATAAATCCTAAACATTTTAAATATATGGAATGATAGGTGGTTACAATTTTCGTTGTTCAACCAATTACCAATTAATTCCATTAAAAAAGTTATGTTTTTTTATTTCTTTGATTCCATGTGACCCTAATCTCAATCCTGGCTACTCATAGACTTTTAGTTAATACATCTTTGGTTAATAAGCCTTTTAATAAAGACGCTGCATAAAATGAAAAACAAGATTTCATTTCAAGAGGTTTTTCACATCTATTTTATAACATCTCTTTTTTATTTTTTGAATAATGAGGAGGAATACCACAAAGCATTTCATAAATCAAAGCTCCATAACTGTAAAAATCAACAGCAAATGTGTGCCCCTTTTCTATGTAAAGTTAATTTAATATTTACTATATAGAATTTCTGGGGCTACATATTCAGGTGTTCCACAAAATGTATAAGTCAATTCGTTTTTCTCAAATCCCAATTTTGATAACCCAAAATCTGTTAGAACTATATGACCACTTTTGTCCAATAAAATATTTTCTGGTTTTAAATCTCTATAAATGATATTTGATGAATGAAGTAAATCAATAGCAACTAAAAGCTCAGCAGCATAAAATTAAACCCATTCTTCAGGGAATTTAGAATTTTTTCTGAGATGAAGAAAGAGTTCTCCTCCTTACATAAAGTCCATAACCATATATAAACGTGAAGGACTTTAGAAAGCATAATGCAACTTCACCATAAAAGGACTATTTATCAATGACAAGATTTTCCTTTCCTAAATTGCTTGATCATGAAATTTCTTCATAGATAACATTTTTTTTTTCAAAATTTTTACTGCAAATAGTTATTGATCATTAATCTTTTTAACTAGTAATACTTTTCCAAATGATCCTCTCCCAATAACCTTAATTAATTCAAAATCCTATAATGATAATTTTTAATTGGAAGTAAGAGTCTCACCTTCTATGGATAATTGTGTAGCTTCTCCAATTTTATCATCTTCAACTTCTTCTTCTGGAACATCACATTTAAAATTTGGTTGTTTTTATGTGTATTATGATTCCTTATTTTAACACATACCCATTATTAAATATATTTATAATATTAAAAATATAAGTTTTATCTAATTCTTTTTCACTATGATTTCTTAAATATTTCATGTTAAAAATATGTTAGATGATGTAATGAAGATAATATAATTTTATTTATAATTATTAATTATATATCTCTTGAAATTTATATGTTAATTTTTTTCATTGTTTATCCACTTATCTCTTTAATATTTATTAATTTTTATATTTAATCACTTTCAAAACTACAAATGAATCAAGATCCAGATGAAAAGGATATGATAGGAGATCTTTTAGATGGTATCTTAATTCTCTCCAAATTTTAGACAGTTTTGAAAATGTTGGCAAGATCAAAAAAACATATTCTTCAAATAGACCTCCTGCACTCCAAATTAATTAGAATTACAATCAATCTCCAATCTATTACCCTAAAGTATATTCACCTCAAGTGCAGCAAAAACAAAAGTTTTTAATCTTAATTAGTTAAGTTCTTATGATTTAGATTTACGTCTCACTAAAGTCCCTGTCTAATAAAGTGCTCCAAATTCAGCATCAAAACTAAAATCCTTTGATAATACAGTACAATTTAATACAGTTGATGAAACTTCCTTAGATGGAGATTTAGTATCTAATTTCACTTCTATTAAAGATATCTAAATGTAAAGATTAAAATGGGGCTAGATGCATTCAAAAAGCCTTTTAAGAAAGTTCTCAAGCTATTAAAGAATAAATCTTTAATAAGCTTGAAAAAGGGCTATTATCTCTCTCAAAAGATGTGTTTGGAAATTATGTCATCTAAAATCTTCTTGAATTTGGTAATATTTTTGATAATAATAGGAACTCCACTCCAATAATAAAAAATACTGATCTTTTTATAACCACACTCTTCATAATTAGCATTTCATCCATATGGATGTAGGGTGTTACAAAAATTACTACAAAATGCCCACAATACACCAGATTTTCCAAATTTATTTGATACTTTTAAAACAAGAGTTAGAGAGTTAGTAATTGATTAACATGGAAATCATGTTGTTTAGAAACTAATCTAATTAATGGATAGTGATATTAGTTTATGGGTATTAGATGGGATTGAAGGATAAGTTAATAAACTTGTGATTAATTCTTTTGGTTGTAGAATAATTTAAAAAGCTGTCTCAATTTCTAGTAATCATCCAGAAAGATAAATGAAAATTTTAATTGAAATAATGAATTTAGCTTATGAACTTTGTATTTCTTAATATGGAAATTACATAATTCAATAGTTATTAAAGGATGGACCATTTATAATCAAAAATTAAATTTAATAAATCATTATGGAAAAATTAGAAGAATATAGTTTAAATAAATTTGGAAGGTAATTTAATTAAATTAATTTTAGTAATGTTGTTGATTGTGCTATCAAATGCTCTAATAATTAATTTAAATTAAAAATTATGGAACTATTACTAAATTAAAACAATTAATAAGTTTTATTTGTCCGCTTATCTACTAATGCCTATGGAAATTATGTTGTACAAAATTTTTTGAAATTTGCAGATTAAGAAATCCAAAAAGAATTATATTATAAAATTACTAATAACTAATAACTATTATAAGAAATATAATAATATAAATTTGGTAATTTTTTAATTTATATCTTTCAAGGTCAGTTCGTTTACTAAATGTTAACTTAGAAATTAGAACTAGAAACATTTAATTTATGATCTGTGTTAATGATTTGTTTATATATGTATTTTGTAATATTTTTTTATAAATTACTAAAGCTATATTTTATAATTAAATATGTAAAAAACACAACCAGTTAGTCGAGACTCTCAAATTTTTGAAACTTTAAATTATAAAGATGGTAAAATTTTTACTATATTTATAGATTCTATTCAAGATCTAGAATTTTTTGGTCCTTGGCATAAATAAAACAATTCAATATAATATCAAATTGCATAGATTAAAAAGGCACATACTTCCTCAACTAATCAAATGGCAAATGAAATAGTTGAAAGACCAGAAACCTAAAATTCTTAAGTAAGGATGATAAATACTTCTTTTCCTTATAAAAGGAGAATAACAAGAAAAATCTCAATAGATTAATCTAATTAATTTATTGAAAAACCTAAATATGATGAATCTCGTTAAGTAGAAAGAATTATTTAAGAGTTCTTTACTGATGAAAATAAAGAAAAGAAGAAAAAATAAAGAAATCATGGTTTTTTTTTCCCAAAAGCTTCAAAATCTAATAGTAACACAAAATGTAATGGTTCATCTTTTTAAACAACTTAAGTATATTTTGATGTAATTTTCTTCTTTAAACTAAGAGAAAATAGCTTTAAAAATGCTGAAATTTATGCCAAATTTATAGAAATAGCCATCAAAGTCTTCAAAACCTATAAAAAATTTAAATACAAAATAAAAACTGATTCTT
Organism: Paramecium primaurelia; assembly: GCA_905182975.1. Taxonomy (NCBI): domain Eukaryota; phylum Ciliophora; class Oligohymenophorea; order Peniculida; family Parameciidae; genus Paramecium; species Paramecium primaurelia. The sequence continues at coordinate 89,527 of CAJJDM010000045.1, forward strand.
GATTTACCAATAACTACAAAAAGCTATTTCCCTCCTTAATTATTAATTAATTCCACAAAAACTAAATAAGTAAGTCCTTAAAATTTGAATTCTTCTCAAAATAAAAACTAGATCAAAACTTAAAATTTTCTTACAAAAACAGGTAAGGGTCCAGTCTGGAAAATAAATAATTACACTAGTATATGATTAAACAATATTTTGAAAATAAAAAACAATAATATTAATTTCTAATATTAACTCAAAATTTAAACATATTTATCTATATTATGCAATAATTTTATTTATTTTAACTCAATAGGATCTAAAATTTTTATCTATTTTGATGCATGCATCCTCTAATAATTTTAATAAAGCTTCCGTTGTAGCTTCTCTTTCTCTTCTTTCAAAATTTATATCTTATTATAATTTTCCATGAACATCCTCTATCATTCTAAAGATTTTCCCTTAAGTTTCTTCTCTAACTTTCTTTTCAATTAGCAATTAATCTGAAAATTTATTAATTTCTGAATCAATTTATTCAGATAAAGATTCTGATGATTCTTCTCTATAAGAAATAATAAAAAAATACCTTGATCTCCTTTCTTAATCTAATTAGTTTTTTACTAATTGAACTTATTGCAATACCTCTGCAATTTTAACTTAACTTCTATCTTCATATTAATGTGTATTTCTTGTAATTGTAAGTGTTATTTATTAGAATCTTTCATCAATTTGTTTTTATAGTTTTGTTTCAGCTTGTCCTCTGCTATTTCTTTCTTGATCAAAAGATAGAGCAACATTATCAGAGAGAGTTCTAAAATCTTTTTCTTTTTTGTCATCAAAAGCCTAATTAAATTTAAATATATACTTCTCTTTCTGATTTTTCATTGTGAGCTTAATCTTGAAGTTTTAATACTTGATCCTTAAGGACTTTAAATCTTTATTCGTCTTTGGGTTTCTCTGATGAAAGAACATCTTCTATTATTTTAATTCTTTCTTCAAGAACTTCTCTCTTTTCTAATTTATCCTTATCTATTCCATTTTGGATATGATTCCATTTATCAGATAATAACTTAATTCTTTGTCTAGATGGAGAATCGAGATCTTGTTAAAGATAGTTAACAGTAGATCTTTAAGGACTCTATAATAGGGACTTTCCTAGTTTTGAAGAAGTCAACTTAGATGTAGATAAAAGCATCTTGCTTTTTTGATTTTTAGAAATAAATTTATTTACGATTTAATCAAACCTTTTAAATAACTAGTAAAACGATGCAATAAATAGATAAGAGATTGAGCTAAGCATTTCCACCAAACTCTAAAAATAACTCTAGTTATATAGCTGAGATACACAGTGTATTAGCAAATGTTAAAATAGATGACATAGGATTTAAAGATATTAAATTTAGAACAGTGCAAACCAAGAGAGATATAGCATAGCTTAAATTACTTTAGAAAGAGTGGTTCCCAATTAATTATACTGAACAATTTTATACAGCTGTTTTGAATGGCTATGTTTCTTCTCTTTTAGCAGAGATTGAAATAAAATTTCCTTCAGGACGAAAGGAGAAATACATAATTGGAGTTATGGTTTATTAATCAAGATAGAGTAAATCGAAATATCAATAGAATTTAAACTGGAAATAATGGTTTTGTTCATTCTTTTAATAAAAAAATGCTTTATATATTATGACAATAGGTGTTATTAATGAGTTTAGAGGAAGAGGAATCGCAGAATATATGATAGAATAGTTAAAAAAGAGAGTCTTAGAATCCAATAAATCACTTTTATACATATATTTAGACATGGTTGTTTATAATGAGGTGGCAGCTCGATTTTATCAAAAAAATGGTTTCAATAGAGTTGGAATTAAGAAAAATCATTACTCTATAGAAGATCAATAATTTGATGCTTATGTATATGTCTGGTAACCTTAATGAATAAATATATAATTGTTTAAAAATTATAATAAATAAAAAGAAATTTAAATTAAAAAAAATCAGATTTTTGTACAAAATAGAATAAATTAGAAATTTTAAATTACTTTAAAGAATTAAACTAATAGATTGAATTAATTAGATTCTAAAACAATTAAGTTATTTTTACTCTATTCATTTAATAAGAAATAGAAACATAGATTAAAAAATCTAATTTGCACAAAATAATTATCTCAAAGATTAAGGATAGGATATATTGTATTTTAAATAATTTTCTTTGACAAAAAAGCATTGAGAATTTTTATGCAATGATTGATCATTGTATTTTTAATAAGTATATAAATTCTGATCATTATAATGGAAATAATAAGGAGTACCTCTTTTAAAAACTTGTTAATAATTGTAAAATCTAAAAAAATGCTATTTCAATTTGATGTCAGAATTAAAAAAAAAATCATAATTACAATATATAAAATTATTAATAGTTAATCACATGTTTTGATATAAGTTGGTTATGTAATTTTCATATTAGTTTTACTAAATATTATTTTTATTTGCTGTATCATATAAAGCAATGATTAATGCTTGTTACACTGATTGTTTTTTTGGAAATTTTTTTTTTAAGCAAGCAGCAATTTTAAAGAATTAATTTTTTTTCTCTGCTTCTGTTTTATGAAACATTGTTGAAGATATTTACATAGATTCCTCCATTCTTGGTGTTAAATTTCCTATTTTGCTTTTTTCAACAAAACTTGTTTCAGTAATTGGAGAAAGTGACTATCTATTTACTTATTTGAATCTTGATTAAAAATCATCTTTTAATGATTAATGAATATTGTTTTAAACATTTTCAAAAGGATTACGATATCTATTTAGTTAATTTTCATGAACTTAAAGCTTCTTTTACAATCCTCCTTCATTAGCTAATGATGTAGCTATTGATTCTTTAAGATGATTAATCACATTATTTTAATTGCTCTATAAAATTCTAGCTTTTCTTTCTGAAAATTGCATTATTTTACTGATTATAGTTAATATTTATTGGATGACTTATTCAACAGCAATATCTTGTTATTAATTTTCAAAGTATTATTAAAATAAATCTAAATCATCTAAGGATTGTGAAACTATATTATAATCTGAAGCTAAGATTATGTTACTACAGCATTTCCATAACATTTATAAATATTAAATGATATACTATTAATCAGATGAATAGGTTTTTAGCATCTTTTTGATTTTATTTATAAGAAAATTACATTTTTATAATTTAGCTTGCAAAGAATCTACTTATTCATATTAATCATATTCTCCATTACAATTTTGTGTATGAATATTAATTTATTCAGTTGGTACATAACTTTCACAACTCATACAAAAAACATCTTAAATTTAATTAAGTATTTCTTCAAAATTGAAATATTACTCATTCGATTTATTTCCATATTTTCTTACTAAATATTAATGTGTTGTAGTTCTATTTATTGTCTTTTCAAAAGATGAACCTGTATATACATTCATTCCGTTAATTAATTAATTGATAAATATTATTAAATAGTATGAAAATCTAAGTTTAAACTCCTGTAGTAGAATTAGATGGAGATGAAATGACTAGAGTAATTAATTATAATAATTTAGATCATTTGGTAACAAATCAAAAAGTATTTGATCTTTCCATTCTTGGATTTGAAAATTGATTATTATGATCTTGGAATGGAAAATAGAGACAAGACAGATGATAAAGTTACTATTGATGCTGCTAATGCAATTAAAAAATATAAGGTTGGAATTAAATGTGCCACTATGTAAAATCTTAAATATTTTATTTTAGTACACCAGATGAAGCTAGAGTCAAAGAATTCAAGTTAAAATAAATGTGGAAATCTCCAAATGGAACAATAAGAAATATACTTAATGGAACAGTGTTTAGAGAACCTATTATTATTAAGAATATCCCTAAATTAGTGCCAGGTTGGAAAGAACCAATAATTATTGGAAGACATGCATTTGGAGATTAATATAGAGCTACAGATTTTTTAATAAGTGAGCCAGGTAAATTAGAGATGGTATTCACAAATAAACAAGGAAAAGTCACAAAATACCCTGTATATGATTTTGAAGGAAAGGGAATTTCAATGGGTATGTATAATACTGATGAATCTATAATTGATTTTGCACATTCATGTTTCAAATATGCAATTGATCGTAATTATCCTTTATATTTATCAACTAAAAATACTATTTTAAAGAAATATGATGGAAGATTTAAAGATATCTTTTAAGAAATTTATGATAAATATTATAAATAAACATTTGAATAAAAGAAATTATGGTATGAACATAGATTAATTGATGATATGGTTGCATATATGATTAAAAGTGAAGGTGGTTTTGTTTGGGCATGTAAGAATTATGATGGAGATGTCTAATCAGATGTAGTAGCTTAAGGATATGGTTCATTGGGATTGATGACTAGTGTTTTAGTTAGTCCAGATGGATCAGTAGAAGCAGAAGCTGCTCATGGAACTGTTACTAGACATTATAGAATGCATCAATAAGGAAAAGAAACATCAACTAATTCTATTGCAAGTATTTTTGCATGGACAAGAGGTCTATTACATAGAGCAAAATTAGATAATAATAAAGAATTACATAAGTTTTGTACAACTTTGGAATAAAGTGTCATATAGACAGTAGAAAATGGAATAATGACAAAGGATTTAGCCATTATTGTACATAATGATAATAAGTAAACTATTTAAATAATAATTTAGTGTATTAAGAAATAAATATGTAAATACAGAGGAATTCATAGTTAAGGTTGGAGAATAGTTGAAGAAAAATTTAGGTATCAAAGCAAATTTATGAGAGTATTTATAAATCAATATATAATTAAATTAAAAAATGGTCAGGTTTAAGAATCGATACTTTTTATGTGAATATATTCAAGAGAATCAAGAGAAGGAATTTTCAGAGAGAGATTTATTAAATGAGATTAGAGATCAAGTATAATACCATTTTGGAGATTTTGGGTCTGCCAAAATTCAATTTTCATTTTAAGGTAAGAATTAAATAAATTAAATAGTAAAATATTTGAATTCTGTTTCAAGATTGTTTATTTTGAGAGTGAATAGGGATTATAAAAGTATAATATGGTCAACTCTTATATTTATGAATATGTTTAAAGGAGTTCCAATAAAAATTAGAATATTAGGTTGTTCAGGTACAATTAAAAAGTGTGAAATCAAAGCTAGAAGATTACTCACAAAATGGGTACATAAAATATTAAAATGTGATATGCCAAATTAATTGAGAAATACTATAATTAGAGATTATCAATAAACATAATAAATTCTTCCTTAAATAACCTAATGATTTGTCAATCTATAAAAAGTGTATAATAATCTAAAGAAATTGTTATGATATGTTAATTACTCATTAAACAAAATCAAAATATAATATTTATTGTTCTAATATATAAATAATACGCTATATAAAATTTTATGTCAAAGTGTAAATCATTTATCAAATCTATTCTAAAAATAAACATTTAATGTAAAAATCAATAGCTTTATGTGCAGCTTGGGTTTGTGGCTATATGATTAACTCATCTCAACCTTACCTTAAGATGTTACAGAATTCTAATTAAGATGATGAATCTCATAGTTTTCAAGAATTTATTTAAAAGTAGAACTACTCTTAACCAAAAATAATTGATTTACTTCACAATTCTCCAGATAGACACTTTCTTCATAATATGATTATTTAGAATGAAAAAGCATTCAATTTATTTAAAGTTTACTTACCAAAGGATGTAGATATTCAAAGTTCTGACAATAATCATCATCTTCATATTGTATTTAATGCTGCAGATGAAGTTAGAGGAAATAATAATGATGTACATAGTGGATTATTGGCAACTCTTATAGATAATGCATTTGGATAATTAAGCTTTTTGACAACTGGATTCATCCCTACAGCGACTGCTAACCTCCAATTAAATTTCAATTAAACTATTCATACAAATAAAGATTATTTAATAAGTTGTGAGGTTGAAAAGGTTCAAGGAAGGAAAGTATTCTTAAAAGCAAAAGTTTATGATAATCAAAATAATATTTGTGGTGAGGCGACTGCTTTATTTATTACAGTAAATTGGGGAGGAAAACAATGGAAACAAGTAATCGATACTCTTCAAAATACTAAATTTTTTAATGAAGGAATTCAGAGAATTCTATATTGATAGTTTTAATTTGTTTATTGTTTATATAAAGTAGTATTTCATCTAATCATTTAAGGCAATAAGATAGTATTTATTGGTTAAGCTGCTTCTTTTTTTGGGAATGCATTCCAAAATCTAAGGGTTTCATCACCAGCACCAGTAACAATAGTTTCTCCATCTGGTGACATAGCTAAAAATAGAACTCTTGAAGTATGTCCCATAAGAGTAGTGACCTATAATTAATATAATGAAATACCTTCTATAAAGTAGGATATTTCCAACAGACTATCTAATTCATACTATAACCATGAGTGGAGACAAATTCATTGACATTTTTACTGAACATCAAATTACAGACTTATGAACCAGTGTCTATCCAATCTAATTATTAAGTGGTCAAGGTATTAAAGAATCGAATAGTTCTATCTGCAGTACCACCACCAGATGATAATAAACCATGTCTATGAGGTGACCAAGCTATAGCTTTAACAGCTGCTTGATGTTGACTAAATTTAGCTAATGGAATCTATGAACCAATTCTCCAAACAAATAATTTATTATCATTTCCACCTGAGGCTAATTATTATTCATCTGGTGACCATTTTAAACCACAAACTTCTTATTTATGTCCTTCAAATTTACCAGTCTATTTTTTCTATCTTGGATCATGTAATATTATTGATCTATCTTTAGAACCAGAACAAAGAGTCTAAAATCTATATTAAATATATACATGACCACTCCATGCTAATGATCCCACTCTTGCTGAATGTCCTTCTATTATCTACATCCTCTTCATCTTTTCCTAATCATATATGTGAATCTCTCCAGAATTAGTACCGATTGCTAATTGATTACCCATTGGATTCCAAATCAATGAACAGACTACATCATTATTACCAAAATCACAAAATTTAGTCACTCTATTATTATAGGCAGACCACAAATAGACACATGATTATAAAGCTACTGATAAGACATTTTATGAACTCCAATCTATCAAATTCAAATAAAAATCATCTTATAATTGAGGAGCATCCAAAACTTTAAATGGTACCTTATTTATTTTTCTATGACTATATTGATAATCCTAATTATTTTGAAACTATTCTCTATATTCGATCAAATTATTATAAGTTTCCAATACTGAAGGATTGATATCTTATAGAATATTTCTTTTTTAAGGAGTATTATCATTAAATCTGAAGATATTTTTTGATTCCCAATGTAATTATTCATTCTATAAAGGTTGTCCAAAAACATGCATCTTATAGATATCCTTTAGAGAAACATTTCCTTAATCTTTATAATCACTTCCTTTTTAAGGCTCTTAGTTTTCATCTTCCATTTCTAGATATTAAAATTCCTCTATTAAAGTTTATTTTTATCCACTCCTTAAGGGAATATATCTACAAGTTTTTCCTTGCTAAATTTACTTATTTGGAGTACTATCTTATTCTATCTCAATTTAGTCTTATGAAAAATTATAAATTATAAATACCTCCTTATTAAGAACTTTGTATTTCTACTTTATGTAACATTTTAATAAGATCACTCATATCACAAGTCTTTGCCTTAATATGATGTGAATTTTCTTTGTTTTATTTCGAAGGGGATATTTATAATTTATCTTCGAAACATGAGACTTCTACATCTAAATTACGTTATTGTAACATTTTGATTGTATTCGTTGACATTTTAAGTATAAAAAGAGATTTGCAAACAGATATTAAATTAATTTACGTTAAATTTTATTTATAAACACATTTATAAAGGCAAAATATAATAATTAGTATTGATATAATATCATATTAATAATATTGTATAATCTTCAGACTTAGGATTCCTAAAAAGAAAAGTATAAAAAAAAAAAATTAATCATTTTAAAAAGAAATTTGCAATCATTTTAACTTATATTTTCGTAATAATTAACTGGATTGCTATAATACTGATTGTTTTCCCCAATCTCTTAAGTTATTTTTAACAATTGAATTACTAATATCGAGTGGTACTCCTTAAAATTTCCTAAAGCTTAATTGGGATGTTTGGTCTTCTTCTTATTTTATTTCTATACAATAAACTTATGAGATACTTGGAAAATAAAATGATTTATTTGTATTATCTACTATAGTAACATTTTCAGTCATTGTATTATTAATATTTATCTAATTAGTATCTGATAAATTAAAATTTTTCTTTGTCAAATATTGTTATGTTTACATTAACAACATATTCATTATTGTTATTTTTTAATTTTATGTCCAATCATTTATATTCTTTTCTCGTCTAAAAAATAATAAAAATTTATTATTTACAATTCCTATAGATCAATAACTTCACTAATTTCTTCATTTGAATTATTCTTTAAATATTCTAAATTACTTGCTAAAATAATTGATAAATTAGAAAATTTATTCTCCTCCAATCTTATTGTATCTAATTTTGTAAGTAAATGATTATTCTCATTTCTCAATATTTCATTATCATTTTATAATTATGCTATTTTCTTTTCTAATTAAATAATCTCTGTTTCTTTCATCTTCTCCATTTCTTAAAGAGTCTATTAAGGATTTAATTCCTACTGTTCTATATTTTATTATTCTAATTAATCTTCTAAATCCTTTATCCTTGCTGTTAATTTCTTAATTAATTTCTATGAAAAATGAGATCTCTTTGCTAATTCTTATTCAACTTATTTATGTATTTCTATATCTCTCTTTAAACTTGTTACTTACTCTTATAATTTTGAATCTTTTCCCAATAATTTTGCTGTCTATTTTGATTGATAATCTAATTCTGTAGTCATTTAATAATTTTATAAAACTGTTAATCTAGTTGTTGTCTCTAATTATTCTTTTTATTATGCCCTTTCTGATAACTTAGTTTCCTAAACTTTAGTTTCCATTTCTTTCCTTAATTGATCTATTCAATACATAATAATTTCTTTACTTGTTTCCTTTACTTTTTCTTTCTCCTTATCTGCCAATTCCCTCTATTTATCTTTCCTTTCTTATGCTAATGTTTCTATCAGTTTTTCTCTTTCACTTTCTAAATCTGCCTTTGTTTAAAGAAAACCATCAATTTTTTCTAATCTGGCTTCCAAAAACTTTATTTTATCAAGTAATGGTTATTTATCTGCCTCAAAGAGTTGTCTTTATTTATCCATCATTTTTTCTAGTTGAATGAATACTTCATCTTACTATAATCTTCATCTATATCAAACATTTTCCTTTGTAATACCCCAAACTCGTACTCTATTTTTTATTTTTCTTCTCTTAACTCCTCTTTTTCTTTTTTATGAAATTCAATCAAATCTATAAATTCTTTTTTTTCATCAGTTAAATTCCTTTTCATCATTAAATTCTCAATCCCAAATTTATCTCTTTCCTATTCCCTAATAACCTATTGCAACAATTATTACATTCTATCAAGACGATCCTTCATATTTTTATGAGTCGATATTGCTTTCATTCTATCTCTTCTTTATGCATCCAATTCCTATGCTAATACATCCTAACTTTGATTTAATCCTTTATTTGACTTAGACATTATTGTAAATAATTAATATTTATATACAAAAATAAAAATAAAAAAACTACAATTATTTATCAATAATTAAATATATATCCTAACAATAAACCCCTATGATTAAATTTTTATTATATTTTAAACATTCTGAATCATTAAACTTATTAATTATTTCTAAAATTAAACTAAAATTTGAAAAAAAAATTTCAATTCAAAAAAAATTAAATAAGATTCTCTTTCTTATAACATTTAGAGAATAGAAAATCAATCAAAAATGGATTTCTTATATTTATTTTCAGCAAATATGATTATTAAGTTTTATAACATGAATTTTATCTTGAAATAAAATTGAACAAAAATAAATAAATAATTATTGAATGATCAAAGGAACACAAACACCTATAAATAAGGAGGAATTAAAAAAATTAAATCAAATTTTAGAATAACTTATAGATTCAAATGATAGTTTAGAATTTCGATCACCTGTTGACCATAAAACTCTTGGTTTACATGATTATTTGATTGTAATAAAAAAACCTATGGATTTGGGTACGTGTTCAAAAAAATTATAAAATTCAGAATACAAATATGTAGAAGAATGCTTAGATGATATTTAATAAATATGGGATAATTGCAAGTTGTATAATGGCCCTTCTAGTGTAATTATCCATTTTATTCTAGTGGATTACTAAATTATCTGAGAAACTTGAAAAATCCTTTAAAAAATATGTGAAAAATTATCTCCCATTAGTTAATTTGCCTTAAAGCTCAGTAAAAGTGAAAAAGATTACTGAAGATAGTGGTGTATAAGAGGACACCTAATAAACTATTTCACATAATGAGAAGGTAGAATTCTCAAACAATTTAAAATAATTAAATTCTGATTAGATTGGTGGAATAGTTTAGATAATATAAGCTAATAGTCCAAGTGCCTTTGTTGCAGTCAATAAAGAGCGATTTTAGATCATAATAGATAATATTGATTTTGATACTTTTGTAAAATGTTAGAATTAAATTTAATCTTGGATGACTGGAGAAGAGGTTAATAAGAAGGTTAAAATATGAATTATTTATATTATTTCACATTAACTTTATAATATTTTTGTTTCACTGTAAAAATGCCATTTCATTTTTAGTAAATCAATTAAAAAAAAAAAAAAATATATATATATATTGTTTTGTTTATTTAAATAGGATATTTTGGTCTAAATTAGGGCAAGAATTATATTTTTATTATTTAATATTGGTTTAATATAAATGTAGATGCATTTGAGGATTAAAAGTGACATAATATATGATTAAATCAATCTAGATTTGCAATAATAATCTAGCTAAAGGTTTTTGAAATCAGAATAAAAATCATAATCTTTATCATCATAAATTTATGAAGGAATGTTATCAGAACGTAAACTAGATTCTTAATTCTCCCCAAAAATAAAGAGAAATCAATAAAGACATTAATTGAATTCATCTTATTGTTGGTTTTATGAAGATGATTAAGAATAAGAGGAACATTCAATATGGGGAGATTCTGTATAGTTGCCTGTTGGTAATAATAAAGAGAATAAATTAATATCGTTTTTAGAGTTATATAAGTATAGATATGAAAGAACTACAAAAAAACCAATCTCCAGTTACAATGTTATATAGATGGCGAAAAAGTAATTTATTTTAAATCATAATTAGACTCATTAATAGACATTCTAACTCTAGAATAAAATATTTAGGAATCAATAAATTGTAATGGATTGATTTTAGAGATTGGAGTAAATGAATATTACTTTTTTGCCTTTATGATTTTATATTTGTTTTAGATTTAGCTTTAATAATAATATATATATATTATTAATTAATGATAAACAAAATAGGATCTAATAGATCCAGGATGTATTAATTTAAAATTCAATCGTAGTGTTTGTTATATGAAAAGTATTTAAGAAAGATTAAATCTATTTTATAGTTTTATAAAAAGATATCTAATTTATATATAAATAAAAGTTAAAATTATAAAGTTAATCAAATGAGCAAAACAAAGTATAAAATTATGATAATCAGTAATTTGTTTCTCTATATTAGTTTATAAAATTAAAAATTATATTAATAATAGATAAAAAATAATGATAAGTAATTAAAGAAAGACTGATCCTCCATAATATTTCTAATAAGTTAAATGGAATTCTAATAATATAAGTCATATAGGCTTGGTTTTAGATTATAAAAGTATCTAAATTGTTAATTAGTCCCACAATAGATCATGATGTTGATTAGGAGAGTTTAAATTTCACTTCATTCTTATATCTATTAGTATTTTAGTGGTAGATTCAAAATAAAGAATAAAACCTGGATTTCTTTAGCATCATATTGCATATTTCATAATTTTTTCTAAAAATAATGATTTTAAGTATCTTGAAAAGCCTTCATGATGCATAAAAAAAAAGAGTTTTTTTTCTGAAACTAAATGAAAATTATAATGAACAAATGTTCCTATGGATACAAATGGAAATAAGAATTTCCAAGAGAAAATTATAAACTATTATCAATATTATAATTAGATTCAAGTAATAGCAATAATAATTATAATTATAAGATCCAAAATACATTTTATAGTATTTATGATATAATTAAGTTCTTATTTATTATTTTCAAAAGAATAATAAAAAAGAATATAAAACTTTATTGTTATCTTATAAATATTTCATGGAATAATAATTCTATGTATTTTACAAGAAATTCAAAGTTATAGTAGAAGTTCATACTTAAAAGTTTATAAAATATAAAAGGGAACTATTTAAAATAAGACAGATTATGGATATAATCATTTATTTTACGTTCCAGGATCTTTGTGAAATACTATGTCTTCTATGATATCTATGAATGTTAGAAATTACAATTCTATTTAAAATAGAAGTCATTCAAAAAGAATAAATAATTTAATAACCTAAATTATTAATTCAAATTAATTTAACCTAATATCACAATATTTTTAAATAAATAATCTATAGGATGAGATGATGATAAGGATATCAATTAGAATAATATTTTATAATCATAAGACTTGGAATAAATTTTTTATAATAATATTGAATTAAATAATCATAAAATTTTTAACAATAATCTAAAATAAATAGCTCTTATTAGTAATCCTAAGTTTAATCATTTTAAAACATATTCAGATTTAAATTAAGACCAATACACAATTGATTAAGATATAGGTTTTCTCTAAATTATTCATGAAAATAAATATCATAAAAAATACTTATAAGTGGAATAACTCATTGTTTTATGCTCATTAGGAAGGTTTCTTTGTAAGAATAGATATAAATAGATGGAAAATAAATAGATGAAAAAAGAGATAACTTCAAATGAAAGAGATAAATTGAGTAAGAAGGTTCCTTTTCTTTATAATTATAAACTAGAGCAATTGAATTGTATATTGGAGGTCTGTATTAGTATTGAGAAATTGATTTGATTAATTAAGATTTTATTTATGATGCTTAAAATTAAGTATTCCTATATCTCAACTCAAGTGCTTCGATCATAAAATGTCATTAGATTCGATGCTGAAATCAAATAATCACATTTGTTAGGGGAGCAATTTGGATAATAGGTGTTTGCCAAACTTAATCATTATCATAAGCATAACATTTTGACTCCAACAATGTTAAATCAAATTCATAGATTTTTGGAAAGTTATGATTTAGAAGAAACAGTGAGTATCATTTGGTTAGATTGCTAATCTAAAGGAACAGATTTGAAATGTAATGCAAATTTTAATAACAAATTAGACTTATAACACTTATCATAACAAGAGAAGATTGAATATATGAGACAAATATAAAATTTGGCAGTCTATTTTGGAAAATACAATAAAATATTGATGCCTGTAATAACAGGAGAAGCTAGTGGATCAATGGCAGCCTTAGCATGTTCAACTCCATTTTAATTTTTTGATTAAAAAGGAGGAATACGATTTAATGATGTTAATAGAGGGTTTGTACCTCATGCAGGGTATATATATGTATAAGAATATTAGTGCTTCATTTCATTTATCCAGATTGCCTGATTAATTGGGGTTATATTATGCCTTGACTGGTAGATGGTTAAAAAATGAGGAAGCATTAAATTTAGAGTTGATATATGGAAATTTGAAAGATAAAAATAAAGCTATTGATTATATCAATTAGACAATTTAATAGTATAAGACACCAAATACTCTATAAATGTACCCAAAAGAAGTGAAACGTGAAATTTAAAGTTTTAGAAAAGGATAATAGATATTCTTAAGAAAATTAAGTGAAGAAATGATGATTAGAATGAAAAATGAAGATGCATAATTAGTAGCATAAGAATTATTATACAAACTTAAAAGATTTTAAGAGGAGAATGTTTTAAATTAATAGAATGATAAACCTAAATAAACAATAGCAAATCCATATCTTCATTTTAAGACAATGAATATTGATAGTCTAGAAGAAATGGGAATAATATCAAGAGAGAATTTAGTTAAATTAGATAAGGCTTTGATTGCTAGATGTTTTAGTGGAGAGAGTGTTTAAGAGATTATGGATAAATTAAAATCTGAATAGAGTTAATTTGCTTAAGAGATCTTAAAGGAATTAGAAGCATAACCAAGATTATCTCTTGAACTTACTTTCAAATTATTAAGAGAGGCAGAGAAATGGTAATGGAGAGATTGTTTAGTTGCTGAATATAATGTAGCTTCAAATCTTGCTAATAGTGGTTTAATGGAGAAATAATAGAGAGTTGATAACATTGATTCTTTTTTCAGTCATGTTAGTCCTTCAATTGATTATTTACCTAATGCTCTTGAACCAGTAAGAGACTTTTATGCTGAATATCCTGAAAATATTAGAGTTTTTTTGAATGAGTAAAATCTTAGAAAGGGATTAATTGATAGAGCTAATTAAGAAATTGATGTAGCTGCTTTTATGAAGAATAATTAACATGCAATGGATGGATCTATAAGAGTTTCAGATTTAAGAAAAATGAGAGTAGAAATTGCTTAATTGAAAAAGGAAGTTAAAATGAAAATGGATAAATTGAAAAGTATAGTTGGATATGAAGAGAATCTTAAAAAGTATATAGAAGAAAGATAATAATATTTAAATGGTATTAAGGATTTTGGATCTTTATTAGAGGAATCAATGAACTCTTTTTTTGAAAAGGCTAATTAAGCAAGATTTAATAGTTATGGAAATGTGGCTAGAATTGCATCTGTAAAACCAAAGAGAGAATTATTTTCATTAGTAAGAAATTCTATTTTGAATAATAAATTAACAGAAGATTATGATGAAATTGAAATTTTAAAGAAATAGTAAGCATGGAATAAATCAATGTAAAGATTACTGATTTTTCCAAAAGATGATAGAAAATCATTTTATGAAAATGAATTACCCGAAAAAATAGTTGATAAAGAATTAACAGATTAAATATTTAGAGCTAGAGATATAAGAAATAAATTTTATGAAACTAGATATGGAGATCTTTATTAAGAATTTAGTTAATAAATAGATAAATTTTATAAAAATGTTGTTTAAAATGTTACATAATCTAATTAATTTAATAATATATAAGAATATTTAGAAGGGAAAGAAGTTAAAGAGATATTAGATTAATTAAAAGAGAATAAAGAAGAAATAATAATTAATTTATAAAAAGTACCAATAGAATAAGTAAATAAAGAGGAATTAATAAATTAAATGAAATAAGAAATAGAATAATTAAAATAAAAGGAAGAGATTCCATCTACAATAGAAGAATTTATTAAAAGTGATTAAAATTTAAGTAAAATAATGGAAGATTTCTTTAGATGTCCAGATGAGTTTAAATAATTATAAATAATGTTCGAATAATTATTGATTTAAACTTATAGAATGAGAATGAAAAAAATTAAACATTTAAATGAATTACCAATAATAGATGAATAAATTAATGAATCATTAACATTAGATTCTTTTAAGGTTATTGAAAGTAATCTTATGTTTACTTTCTCATATATATTATTATGTAAATTAGAAGAAATTTATTGTTTATTTAAATAAGGAGGTAATTATGAAGTTTAAGTTTTGAAATTTTAATAAGAATATGGATTTTAAATTTAGAATTTTAAATAATTTGAAAAACTCTTAGATTATTTGAATGATAAATTGAGAGCAGCTGCAACATTATATAATACATATAGATAAAAGACTTTAGTTGAATCAGATAAATTATTAGATTATATTTTGACTATTAAATCTACAAAATGGCCAAGTTTTAAATCTAAAGCAATTTATACTAATTTATTAAGTTTAAAAATTAAAACTAATTATGAAAATTAAATTGCTGGATTAGAAGAAAAACCTATTAGTTAAACTACTCCTGATGATGTATATAGTGCCATAGAAAGTAAATCACATAAAATGAGTATATTTTATAGATAAAATTTACCAAAATATAGAAGAGGATAAATTATGAGACGTGTTAATTTTAGAGATGATCTTCATTTGGCTACTAAAAAGGAAATAGAAATATATGGTAAAATATAAGGACTTAAAGCATAAAAGAAAAAGAGATTAATTATAGGAATAAATTATTAACTTAAATAATTGGATTTAATTGCAGAAAGATAAGTTGAAATTACTCCAAAAGAACTTTAATAATAAAAAGAAGATTTAGAAAAAGTATTGAAAAAGAAATGGTTTAATTATCAACCAATTGATTTATGGTTTAAAGAATTAGTCTAAGAAACATTAGAAGAAATATATCATCCTGATTTGATTTTATCTGAAAATGAATTTAAGGAATACTTATAAATGAGTTTTAATGCATAAAAAAAACTATTAGAAACTTTAAGAGCAGAACTTATTTTAGGAATTTAAAATGAAAGAGATGAGTTAATTCAAGAATAAAAGTAATTCATTCTAATTTATCAATTAGATTCAATCCAGAATTACCAGAAATTTAAAATTTAGCATAGTAATTGACTGTAGCTGAATCTTTACATGTAGAAGGACTTATTGAAGAAATTGAACCAACTGAAACTTTATTTGTTGGCAAAAAAGGAACAACTTTAAAAATAGGAGGAGAATTACCAATTCAATTAAATGAAACTTAATATAGAGAATTAAGAACTAAAATGATTGGAAGAGTTGAATATTTAGTAGGTGAATGGGCTCAAGAACCAAAACTTATAGATTAAGTAGATATTGAATTATTATATGATAAAATTCAATAAATTTAAGAAAAGAATAGAAATAAAAAATGATGATTAATTTTATTACATTATATGAGAGTATATAAAAATATAATATTATATAATTAATTTAATTACAAATTATATTTATAAATCATTAATCTTATATTAATGGTCTATGGATATTTGTATGTTCAATTGATTAATGAAAGGATTGTTCTGAATTTATAATTCTATTCAAAGTTGATTCACAATTTGAATAAGCTGCTTCTAATTATAGAATATCCATAAGTTAAGCTATAATAAATAACAATTATTATACCTTTTAAAGAAATAGCATTCTTAAAATCCTCTGTGTTTTAACAAAGTAATAATTTCTCTCCTAATTCCTCAATTAATACAATCAATACTATAAGATAGACATTCTTATTTGTAGATGTTTTTCTTATGATTAAGCTCCAAATATTATATAAAGGTAGAGATTAAACAATATTAGTGTAAAAACAACAAAGAATATCATATATGATATTATCAATAGCAATATCATAAACTTTACAATGTTTAATTAAATTTGTATGTTGAAATTCTAAATATTAAATTACTATTTCTTAAGGACAAAAAACTTAATCATCTTTTGTTAATGGATAATGAATATTTCTCATTAAGTCTAAGAAAGAGACAAAAAGCCAAAATGCTTAAGCTTCTGAATCAAATAAATTACCAAATACAGGATTTGATAATTTATAGAAAAAGTGACAATGAGTAATGCATATAAATTTACTTGCTATTGTAAATAAATTATTTAGTATTGATACATTCAATTAGATTCCTCTAAGATTGCAATAAATTAAAAATGTTTATAACATACCTTAGAATTATTTATGTTAATTTGCTTAATTAACAGGTAATCTACTTATAAAATCATTAATATCTTTTTCTAAAGGTAGATCTAAATTTTGAGTTTATTTTAATTATTTATAAATTAGTACATTTTCTCCAGTATCTACATATTCTTAGGTCTTTCTTTTAAGTATATCTGTGATAGGTTTAACTACTCTATCCATTCCATCCAACAAAGAAAACCAAGCTGTAGGTATACATTATGGTTATAAACAAATGTTTTCAATATAAAATCTCTAATAAAGATTTTAAATTTCTTAACTATATTTATCAACTTCAAGACTAAATCTCACAGTTTCAACAATTGGAATCTTAGATAAATTTGATATATATATATATTACAGGAGTTCTTTAATCAATTATCTTTACAATTATTTTTCTGAGAATGCCATTCAATTATATATATTTCAGTCTATCTAAAAATATAGGATCTAAATTTGAATGTTCCAATACATCTATTTCTACATAGATTTTAGAAGGTCCAAATTCCAATTGTACCCAAAATGATCTACCTTCATAGAGAAATTGAAACAAATCCTATAATTATATTCTAAGAACTTTTGAAGCTGTATTAGTTTCTTATTTATTGATAATGAATAAGTACTGATAGTATCTATAACTTAAAGGTCTAGAAAATCTTTAAACCCAAAATTCTCTACTGTAATTGATGTATTTCCACATGTTCCAAGTAATCCATCTTTGAAAATCCAAGTTGTAAAATCTCTTCTTCTTTATTGACTCATTTAAGTAAGTAAACGTTTTGTATAATAAGGATTTTATTCTATATGATATTGTAAACCATCTAATAGTTTAGAATTTTCTATATCTCTAGTATTCTCTGTCCTCTATAATAATTGTTTTATAAAGATACTTCAGAAACAAATCTTACTTCTAATTAAGGTCTTATCAATTATGTATTACTTTACATATACATACTAACAAATGATATAATAAATTTCTATGGATTATTATGATGAATATGAATTGCTCTATCTTACCAATATTTATAAAATCGTTTCATTTCATAATTCTTGGGTTTTAAATAAGTGACCATTTAATTTAATAATTCTAATCTTCTCTTTTCTTTTGCTAATCTCTCTAATTCTCTCTATTATTCAGTAGCTTTTAATTATTCTTATTCTTTTAATGATAATTATTTTAATTTCTCTTTATAATCCTATTCTTCTTTATATTATTTATCACTTTTTGCTTACCATTTTTTTATATGATAATTCATAACTTATCTATCTAATGAAATCAAAAAGTTTTCATCTAATTTAGCTTTTTACTTTTTCATTTGATTCATTTATGTTGTATAAGTTCCTAGAAGTTAAGCATATTTTAATGTCCAAGTAAATGTAAATTTATATTCATATTCTTTATAACAATATTCAAAACATCTAACTACTAATGTTGGTTTTACTTATAATAATTTTTCAATTATCAAATATCTTTACCATTTTATTGCTTAATTTTTATCTTTTCTGTATATATAAACTCCAGTATGTCCTTTTTCAAATTCCAAAAGTAATCTTGCCATATCACCATTTTTGTTGAACCAAGTCTTTTAATCAGCTGCTTTGGTTTCAACAAACACTCTTTAATAAAGTGGGAATGATTTAACAGGTTTATGATCCTTAAGTTACTATAGTATATGCTTATCAAATCTCACTAATCTATCCAAATAACCACCTGTTACACTACTCTTCTTTTACATTATCAATTCCTCCTTCTTTTAATCAACACTTAAACAAAGACTCATAATCATCTCATCTGTAATCAGTTCCTTATTTGCCAAATTCTATAATTCCTCTTTAAATTATTATCTAAATGATTTTATAAGAAGTGGTTAATAATCATTCACTGCATCTGTCAACCATCCCAAGTCAATTTTCCTTCCCTCACAAAATTATTAATTATGCATTAGAATAATATAAATATTGCAAAATTATTGTAAATAATTAAAACTCTTTATAAATTTTATTAATTATGTTAATGTGGATATTAATAGTAAAATTAGTATTAACAAACTTAAGATTAAAATTAATAAAATTCATTTTAACTTTCTTAAATTCAATTAAATATTTTTTAAAAGGCATAAATATATTGAATGTTAAGCTATTTCTAATTATTTAATCCAACAAAAATTCTATAATGATTGTTACTCAAATTTATAGCTTTTATTTCAATAAATTAATCACCAATATTGAATTGAGTATTTAATCATAATTTATTGTAATGAAATCTTAATCGTTAAAATTTCTGCTCTTATTACTTATATTGATTATATATTTCAATGATAAAGCATTTTATTTAAATCTGCTAATCCTAGATTAAATATTTTAGGAATAACCCTTTTCATTAAATTTATTAATTTGAATTATAGATTTAACTAATTTTTATATTTTATGATTATTGCATTCTAGAGAAGGAAATAAATTTTGGTTTTAAAATAAAAAATTAATTCTTAGGATATATAGTTTGAAGTATATATTTTTATAATTTTATATTTTTTATAATTCTAAATTTCAAAAATAGATAAAGAAGGTCTTGATATTTTTTGAAAATGTTATATTATCACTTCAATACAATATTAAAATATGAATATTCTTATAATTGATGATTAGGTCATTTGAATAAGTTTCATAAAAATTTCTAATTTAAGTAATCTTTTTAACTTTAAGTGTTTTTTATGATACAAGACTTTCTTCTTGATTAAGTTTATGATCTTAATAATTTAAAGATTATGATTAGATTTAATTGTTCGAAGTTGCTGTAATAGAATTTTTAAAAGGAATAGAGAGACTATCGCAAAATTAATAAAAAATCATTTTGTAATTGTCTTTTCCTTCTAAAAATCTAAATTCTTTTATATCTCTTAAAGCATGATACAATCTCCTTTGTTTGAAGTAACATTGATGTGATTTATTTGAGTTTCATGAATATACTATATATTTTCCATACTCAAAATCCATTTTCTTCTAATGTTTAATTGATACATTAAATAGTTGTTTGATTACTTTGGACACTATATTGTGAATTTCATATCCAATTTGTCAACGAACTTGTCCAATCAAAATTGATCAATAATATTTATTGCTTTCAATTTCTGTTTTGATTTGGCTATTCGATTCATATATCTTAATCTATATAACTTGTTCCTATTTGTTTTGAAGACGATGCAATGATTATTTATTGCAAATAAGACTAGATTCTAATCGACAGGGAAATCAGCTATTTGGAATGAGTTTATTTATAATTTAATCCTTTGTTCCAATTGCTATGAAACGAATCCATTTTTTTAGAACAAAGTCTTGATCATTTTTATTGGATAGAGAGGAATTTAATTTGTCATATGTTATCCAATTATTTATTGATGTATTGATAATCAAATCAATTTCTGCTGGCAATAAATTGAGCAGTGGTGGATAACTTCTCGCTAATGTGCTCTTAGAGTCTGTCAACAATTTCTTATTAGGCAGTTCTAATAAAATAATATAATTTAAAATACCTTTCAGCAGTTTAGGTTTCATAGATTTCTGATTAGACTGCATACCATGCTTATTATCCAGCAAGTCTTTNTATTGAATTGAGTATTTAATCATAATTTATTGTAATGAAATCTTAATCGTTAAAATTTCTGCTCTTATTACTTATATTGATTATATATTTCAATGATAAAGCATTTTATTTAAATCTGCTAATCCTAGATTAAATATTTTAGGAATAACCCTTTTCATTAAATTTATTAATTTGAATTATAGATTTAACTAATTTTTATATTTTATGATTATTGCATTCTAGAGAAGGAAATAAATTTTGGTTTTAAAATAAAAAATTAATTCTTAGGATATATAGTTTGAAGTATATATTTTTATAATTTTATATTTTTTATAATTCTAAATTTCAAAAATAGATAAAGAAGGTCTTGATATTTTTTGAAAATGTTATATTATCACTTCAATACAATATTAAAATATGAATATTCTTATAATTGATGATTAGGTCATTTGAATAAGTTTCATAAAAATTTCTAATTTAAGTAATCTTTTTAACTTTAAGTGTTTTTTATGATACAAGACTTTCTTCTTGATTAAGTTTATGATCTTAATAATTTAAAGATTATGATTAGATTTAATTGTTCGAAGTTGCTGTAATAGAATTTTTAAAAGGAATAGAGAGACTATCGCAAAATTAATAAAAAATCATTTTGTAATTGTCTTTTCCTTCTAAAAATCTAAATTCTTTTATATCTCTTAAAGCATGATACAATCTCCTTTGTTTGAAGTAACATTGATGTGATTTATTTGAGTTTCATGAATATACTATATATTTTCCATACTCAAAATCCATTTTCTTCTAATGTTTAATTGATACATTAAATAGTTGTTTGATTACTTTGGACACTATATTGTGAATTTCATATCCAATTTGTCAACGAACTTGTCCAATCAAAATTGATCAATAATATTTATTGCTTTCAATTTCTGTTTTGATTTGGCTATTCGATTCATATATCTTAATCTATATAACTTGTTCCTATTTGTTTTGAAGACGATGCAATGATTATTTATTGCAAATAAGACTAGATTCTAATCGACAGGGAAATCAGCTATTTGGAATGAGTTTATTTATAATTTAATCCTTTGTTCCAATTGCTATGAAACGAATCCATTTTTTTAGAACAAAGTCTTGATCATTTTTATTGGATAGAGAGGAATTTAATTTGTCATATGTTATCCAATTATTTATTGATGTATTGATAATCAAATCAATTTCTGCTGGCAATAAATTGAGCAGTGGTGGATAACTTCTCGCTAATGTGCTCTTAGAGTCTGTCAACAATTTCTTATTAGGCAGTTCTAATAAAATAATATAATTTAAAATACCTTTCAGCAGTTTAGGTTTCATAGATTTCTGATTAGACTGCATACCATGCTTATTATCCAGCAAGTCTTTCTTCACTATTTTCCAATTCAAGAGTGTGGAATTCGATCCATGATTAAGCATCTTCAATGGTATCCTTTTATTCTTAGATTTAGACTTCTAATTAAGCTTTTCTTTCAACCAATCTGGTATGTTCATTAGATAAATGANTATTGAATTGAGTATTTAATCATAATTTATTGTAATGAAATCTTAATCGTTAAAATTTCTGCTCTTATTACTTATATTGATTATATATTTCAATGATAAAGCATTTTATTTAAATCTGCTAATCCTAGATTAAATATTTTAGGAATAACCCTTTTCATTAAATTTATTAATTTGAATTATAGATTTAACTAATTTTTATATTTTATGATTATTGCATTCTAGAGAAGGAAATAAATTTTGGTTTTAAAATAAAAAATTAATTCTTAGGATATATAGTTTGAAGTATATATTTTTATAATTTTATATTTTTTATAATTCTAAATTTCAAAAATAGATAAAGAAGGTCTTGATATTTTTTGAAAATGTTATATTATCACTTCAATACAATATTAAAATATGAATATTCTTATAATTGATGATTAGGTCATTTGAATAAGTTTCATAAAAATTTCTAATTTAAGTAATCTTTTTAACTTTAAGTGTTTTTTATGATACAAGACTTTCTTCTTGATTAAGTTTATGATCTTAATAATTTAAAGATTATGATTAGATTTAATTGTTCGAAGTTGCTGTAATAGAATTTTTAAAAGGAATAGAGAGACTATCGCAAAATTAATAAAAAATCATTTTGTAATTGTCTTTTCCTTCTAAAAATCTAAATTCTTTTATATCTCTTAAAGCATGATACAATCTCCTTTGTTTGAAGTAACATTGATGTGATTTATTTGAGTTTCATGAATATACTATATATTTTCCATACTCAAAATCCATTTTCTTCTAATGTTTAATTGATACATTAAATAGTTGTTTGATTACTTTGGACACTATATTGTGAATTTCATATCCAATTTGTCAACGAACTTGTCCAATCAAAATTGATCAATAATATTTATTGCTTTCAATTTCTGTTTTGATTTGGCTATTCGATTCATATATCTTAATCTATATAACTTGTTCCTATTTGTTTTGAAGACGATGCAATGATTATTTATTGCAAATAAGACTAGATTCTAATCGACAGGGAAATCAGCTATTTGGAATGAGTTTATTTATAATTTAATCCTTTGTTCCAATTGCTATGAAACGAATCCATTTTTTTAGAACAAAGTCTTGATCATTTTTATTGGATAGAGAGGAATTTAATTTGTCATATGTTATCCAATTATTTATTGATGTATTGATAATCAAATCAATTTCTGCTGGCAATAAATTGAGCAGTGGTGGATAACTTCTCGCTAATGTGCTCTTAGAGTCTGTCAACAATTTCTTATTAGGCAGTTCTAATAAAATAATATAATTTAAAATACCTTTCAGCAGTTTAGGTTTCATAGATTTCTGATTAGACTGCATACCATGCTTATTATCCAGCAAGTCTTTCTTCACTATTTTCCAATTCAAGAGTGTGGAATTCGATCCATGATTAAGCATCTTCAATGGTATCCTTTTATTCTTAGATTTAGACTTCTAATTAAGCTTTTCTTTCAACCAATCTGGTATGTTCATTAGACAAATGAACTGAGAATTCAGCCCAATGAGCAGCTTATCTATCTTCAACATCCTATTATAATTAAATATTAAAATACAGTCTTGGCAGCTTTTTCTGAGACTAATTATTATCTGATTTCACTTAAGAGTTAAGCAATCTTTGTCAATGCCTTTTAGTTAACTCCATGGGTAGCTAATTCAGTAAGAGCAGTGATGACTGGCTATTTAGATTAGATTTATCAATCATACTTATAATAAAGCAGTGTGGGATGTGTTATCTGAAAGTTTCTTGTGAAGTGTGTCATATTTGCTTTTTAATTAAGCAAATGATGCTCCAAGGCTCAAATGTTGGATCAATTTAGCGGCTTCATCAATAGCATCAATCACATCATCAATAGCAGCAACTTTTGAGACAAATGTTTCGTGTTATTAATTTCTTGTGGCTTCTTCTCTTGCATAGGTAGCTTCGTTGTTAGCAATATCTGAAATTGTCACTCTGATATCTTCTTCAGATACAGCAAGTGCTTCAATTGTGTCATCTCTCAATTAGGTATTTGAGGCAATTTAGTTTTGGTGATACAAAATTTCCTTTTCCAAATCTTCAACGATCTAAAGATTAATTAAATAGAATCAACTCTGTTGTTTGTTGTTGTGTCAAGTTCAAAAGCATGATCATGGTCATTTTAGTCTTAGACAAGTCCTGCACCAACACCATTCAATAACATATTAACTTCATTGGCTGGGGTTGAGGCTTAAAGATGAGCTTTTATGGCACTCAATACAACATGGCCGAATGGGTCAGAGTTGATTTAAGCCAAAGTTGTGTGGGTGTCAACGAACTTGGCAGCGGTCACAGCAAGAACCAAAGCTAAGAGAGCTATTTTTTACATTTTTAATATTAATTTAAAAACGGATCGAGCTCTTCATTTATACTCATTTTACACTATATTATTATATAATTAATAATTTCTCCACCTCCCCTACATCTCTCTCTAACTTACCTTCCTCCACTTTCAATCCTCCTCTTCTTACTCTCTTTCATCTCGTCTCTCTTTTTTTATTATTATTTTATCAATTTTATAATTCTACATAATTAACCCTTCTTAAACATGATTAAACAAAGTATAATATAGATATTAATATAATATTCAAGCTTGCTTAATTCTCTATTATGGTGAACTAAACTCATTGTATCCATGATCTCTTCTTTGTGCTTAAGGTGACAAAGGTCGTCTTGGTTCAAAATCTCTTCCACCAGGTCCTCCTCTGTAAACTTAATCTCCTCCTCTTTAATATTAAGGAGGATAATCTCCTCTATAAATCTCATTGGATGGTGCTTCTCTTTGAGGATATCCAGGGGCTCTTCTATAATCACCTGGAGGTGGTAATCCTCTTGGATCCATACCTCTCCCATATTCAGGAGGAGGTCCCCTATAATTTGCAGGAGGCATCCCTCTATATTCAGGTGGAGGAGGAGGCATTCCTCTATAATCAGGTGGAGGAGGAGGCATTCCTCTATAATCAGGTTGATGAGGAGGCATTCCTCTATAATCAGGAGGAGGTTTTCTAAAATCAGGTGGTGGTCCACCTCTGAAATCTCCAGGTGGAGGTAATCCTCTATAATCAGGAGGTGGTCCTCCCCTAAATTCAGGAGGTGGTCCTCCTCTGTAATCTGGACCTCTCGATGCAATATCTCTACTGTAATCATTGCGATAACCCATTGGTTCTGGCATTCCTCTTCGGTACTCTCCCCCTTAATAACTTTAAGGTGGCATTCTTCTATATTCTGGAGGGGGAATTCCTCTAAATTCAGGAGGAACATCACGAAAATCAGGAGGAGGTAATCCTCTATAATCAGGTGGAGGACCTCGAAAATCTTGAGGTGGTCCTACTCTTCTTGGATCATATGCTCTGGCAGGTCCTCTCAAACCTTAAGGAGATGGTTCCCCGTATGGTTATTACCTCGGACCATAGGGGCTACCATAAGGAGCTGATATTGGTCGATAATAACGATCATCTGCATAGACTGGATCATAGGGTGCATTATTAAATCTGTCAGGAGGTGGAGGAGGAAATTAAGGATTGAAACCAGGAGGAGGTCGTTCAAATCCTCTAGGCATGTTGCCATATGGAGGTTAAGGTCGATCTTATGGGTGTTCGAATTGCCTTTGTGGTTAAGGGCCTCTATCCAGACCTTGTTCTTAATATGGGGGTCTTTGTTAAGGAGGAGGACGCTCTTGAGGATTTCCATGATAATCATCAAGTCTGCGTGGATCTTCAGGTTATTTTTGAAGATATTGAGGATTCTAACCTGGAGGCCTTTAATGACGGGTAGGTTATTTGTCATTTTCAGCAGGTCTAGATGGAGTGTAATACATAAATTTGAATAATATATATATTCCAATCAGTTAGTATTTAATTCTGAAATTATTGTATATAATTTAATAAAATTCAATTAGCAATTCTATACACAACTATTTAACAAAGAAATACTATAATGGAAAAGTAAAATAACATATTTTTTATTGTCTAAACATATTTATTGATGTACCTCTTAAGGAAAAAAGTAAGAAATAGAATTTGAAATAACAGCACTCAACCCCATAAGGGTTAACATGAACGAGAATACTCCTTGACTTGCCATAGATCCAAAAATTTTAGGAATGGAATTACTAATAACTGAGAACAAAATAGCTATGGAGACTACATAAATCGAACACATTATGTTAATTAACAAAGTATTTTGAAACCAAAGCGAAGCAATAAATATTAGAATTAAGAGCATCTAAAATAGTTGATAATTGTGAATACATTCATTTAGACTAATCCTTTAACAACAAGTTTGTATGGCCAATCTGAAATAAAATAGTTATAAACCTATCTCATAAAACCATATAACAAGATTGATATTAAAAAAGAGACACTTGATTAAGTATAGCTTATTCCTAAGGCTGATTGAATTCTCTAATATTAACAGAATATCAAATAAGGTAAGAGAGATGATGATACTACTAAAATGGACATGATTTAAAATGGTTTAGTGGATAAGGATTAGGTAAATGTGATAGATTAATCTAATGATTAATCACTGTCATTTTATGAATGCCTGCTGTCTTATTATTATTAAAGATCTAAATGAACAAATGCAAGTAGATCATAATCCACAACACTATCAGCTAAATCTCCATCTAGTTATTTTACTAAGAGTGCTGCTACAATTCCTAAAATAAAAACCCATATTGTGAGACTTCTAAGGGATTGTCTAGTTTAAAGATTGAAGCATTCTCCACAAAAATATTGTTCATTATCAAAATACAATTTTAATTGATTTGCTTAATTTGACTCAAATATTCTTAATGCTAAAAAGGCACCTTATCCAATGAATATTTGGAACATAGCATTTAAGTGTTCTAATAAAATATACTAATTGATAAATATACATTTCTATTTGACAAAGTATCTCCAAGAAATGAGAAATGGTGTTGAGTATAGAATTCCAACAGAAGGGGCAATGATTAATAATTGTAATAACAAATGAATAACCCAATTCTAAATTGATTCTTTTAGATATTTATACTTAATCAAAAATAGCAATTAACATGAATGACATTCCAATTAAACAAACAAATAAGCAAATTAAAGTTTGAGGTCCTAATTTCTTAAGGAAGAAGTCAGTATGAGGTATGAATAAATTCATGATTAAAATCATAAGAGCATAACTTATATATAGAATATATTAATGATTAAGGTCCTTATAACCAATTAAGATTTCATGATATGATTATAAAATTGGCCATGCAAAAAAGAGTCCAATAATCTATTATTATTGATTAAATTTACTAATTTAACAAGTAAACCAGATATGAGTGTCCTTATTCCTTCTTATTTAAAATCCATAATCTATTTTAGAATTTCATTGTAATTAGGATTCATCAATAAAAAAAAATTATTATTTATATGTACAAATATAATTACATGATAATGCATGTTTGAATGTGACAATACAATATTAATTATTAATAATTAATTCGATGCCTCAATTATTTATTGCAATAGAAATATTGATTTTGGGAGGTCTTTCAATAATTGGATGCTCTTTTGTAATATATTGTTATTGGAAATTTAATGTGTTGAGAACGGATCAATTAAAAATAGTTATACATATCATAATATTTGACCTAATATAATAGATTTTATTATTTTCATCAGCAGTAGCATTTCTAGTGATAGACAACTAAGAATTTATATTGAGTGATTATCCAATCATATGTTATGGATAAGCTGCATTATTATAATATTCTTTATTGGCAAGTACAGCATGGACAACTTTAATAGCAAATAATCTTTACAGAACAGTTAAATATGGAGATCGAACATATCGTAAGATGGTATATTTGATGATAGGATTTTTGTTTCCTTTAATAATGTCATTATTGTAAATAAATATAATTATGAAGTGATGAAGACCATTTGCATTTGATGCTTATGGAATTTCAGCAGCATTTCCAATGAGCATGTGTTCATTTAATTCAAATAAACCAAAAATTAGATATTTTATTTTGGTTTTTTAAGATGTACCTATATGGTCAACATTTGTTTATAATGCAATAATATTTACTTTAGTGATTAAAGAACTTTATGATCATCTTGGAAGTAAATGTTTAGCAGAAAATAAGCAAATATTTTTATTATTTTTGTATCCATTTTTGGTAGCTGTGTGTTGGGGAATGGTAAAAATTAATATTAGATAGAATAGCCAGCAATGATTAATTAATTTAAAGTAGATGCAACAGTATGGCCAATAATTTCATTTGGTTTTGGAAGTTTAATAGGTTTATTGGATTCATATTTATATTGTTATTTAAGTTTAGTAAGGAGTGTTAAATGGGTTGGGTTCAGTTTAGAATTAAAGATAGAATCAATAGAGATGTCTCCTTTAAAGTGAATATGTTTTAAATGATATTATTGATAGTAAATAATAATAATATAATAAAAAAAATTAAATCTAATGCAGTAAGTGACTCCTGCATATGTTAGAAATCTGAATGGAATCACACAAGAGTATTTAATAGATTTACATATTAGTTTTCTGTGTCCAGTAAGTGCAAATGTTTACAATATTCAATTCTTGAAATTTAGAATAAGAGACATGGATTCTGGACAGACACTATTCGAAGTGGAAAGAGATCAAGATGAGGAGTCAATAGGTAAATTATATATTGATTTATTATAGAAAATCTACCTCCAGAATATTAAGATGAAGCTAGACGTATTAAATATCATTTTGGACCTTAATTCTTTGAATTGAAGACTGTTGGTGCTTAATTGACATTTTCAGTAGGCGACAAACCTATTAAAAATTTTACTATAATAGAGAGACATTATTTTAGAGACAATTTATTAAGAAGCTATGAATTTCAATTTCCTTTTTGTATACCCAACTCTACTAACACTTGGGAACACATATACACTATTCCAGAGATAAATGAGGCAATGGTAAAAAATAAAGATAATAAATTATAGAGACAAGAAATGATTAATAATCCATTTTAGACAAAATCAGACAGTTTTTATTTTGTTGGAGATTAACTCGTAATGCATAATAAGGCAGAATATGATTATTCACCATTTGATTGATATATATTAAGAAATCTATTAATATATCATAATTTGGATTTGATTATATTTTCTTTTACTAGAATATCAAATGCTTTGGGTGTAATAGACCAAGTAGTTGTATATGATTACATTTATTCAACCCATAATTCAAAACTGATGATATCTTCTTCTCTTCCATTCTTTGAAATCAATTCTAACATCTATCCTCCTACAAATGATTCACATAAACTTATTATTTATTATTAATCTAATACATAAAGCAGAGATCTCTAATTCTCATTTCTGNCCTATATGGTCAACATTTGTTTATAATGCAATAATATTTACTTTAGTGATTAAAGAACTTTATGATCATCTTGGAAGTAAATGTTTAGCAGAAAATAAGCAAATATTTTTATTATTTTTGTATCCATTTTTGGTAGCTGTGTGTTGGGGAATGGTAAAAATTAATATTAGATAGAATAGCCAGCAATGATTAATTAATTTAAAGTAGATGCAACAGTATGGCCAATAATTTCATTTGGTTTTGGAAGTTTAATAGGTTTATTGGATTCATATTTATATTGTTATTTAAGTTTAGTAAGGAGTGTTAAATGGGTTGGGTTCAGTTTAGAATTAAAGATAGAATCAATAGAGATGTCTCCTTTAAAGTGAATATGTTTTAAATGATATTATTGATAGTAAATAATAATAATATAATAAAAAAAATTAAATCTAATGCAGTAAGTGACTCCTGCATATGTTAGAAATCTGAATGGAATCACACAAGAGTATTTAATAGATTTACATATTAGTTTTCTGTGTCCAGTAAGTGCAAATGTTTACAATATTCAATTCTTGAAATTTAGAATAAGAGACATGGATTCTGGACAGACACTATTCGAAGTGGAAAGAGATCAAGATGAGGAGTCAATAGGTAAATTATATATTGATTTATTATAGAAAATCTACCTCCAGAATATTAAGATGAAGCTAGACGTATTAAATATCATTTTGGACCTTAATTCTTTGAATTGAAGACTGTTGGTGCTTAATTGACATTTTCAGTAGGCGACAAACCTATTAAAAATTTTACTATAATAGAGAGACATTATTTTAGAGACAATTTATTAAGAAGCTATGAATTTCAATTTCCTTTTTGTATACCCAACTCTACTAACACTTGGGAACACATATACACTATTCCAGAGATAAATGAGGCAATGGTAAAAAATAAAGATAATAAATTATAGAGACAAGAAATGATTAATAATCCATTTTAGACAAAATCAGACAGTTTTTATTTTGTTGGAGATTAACTCGTAATGCATAATAAGGCAGAATATGATTATTCACCATTTGATTGATATATATTAAGAAATCTATTAATATATCATAATTTGGATTTGATTATATTTTCTTTTACTAGAATATCAAATGCTTTGGGTGTAATAGACCAAGTAGTTGTATATGATTACATTTATTCAACCCATAATTCAAAACTGATGATATCTTCTTCTCTTCCATTCTTTGAAATCAATTCTAACATCTATCCTCCTACAAATGATTCACATAAACTTATTATTTATTATTAATCTAATACATAAAGCAGAGATCTCTAATTCTCATTTCTGAGTACTTTATAGATCCTTATAAAATATTAGATAATTCAGCAATGACTCCATTGTGATTAATAGTCATTTTAGCTATATAAGGTATAAAAGTCTTCCTTGTTTCTGGTAATTATGTATCAGCTGATAATTAAGTCATCATAACATGTGTATGGAATCTTGCATAGACATCAAGTTTCTGAAGAGGATCATTCTTATCATTAGATTTGAGAGCTCTCAAGAAATCCAAACATAACACATTTGTTGTACCTTCCCATATTGTAAGTACTTAAGCATCTCTTAACATTAAAGGGATATAACTATTTTCCATATATCCTAAAGCACCTAAGGCTTCAATACCCTCACTCATCCAATACATACAGATTTTTGCAGTATATAATTTTAACAATGGAGTTAATATTCTAAACATTTCTTCATCATCTTTTGAAGCTACATTATTCTATATTTTAGAGAATAATTATGCCACTTTAAAATAGAATAAACTACATGCTCTGACATTTAGATTGAATTTAGTTAGCATTGCTTAATGAGCAGGTTTTTCTATTAAAACTTATCCAAAAGCTTTTCTTTTCAAAGAATAATTAACTACTATTGAATATAATCTATTCATAGATCCAATTGCTGAAGATGCATTATACAATCTAGTTACATTTAACATATGACTTATTCCTTTTATACCTTTGCCTTCTTCACTAATTAAAAATGCTTCACTTCCTTAAAGCAATAATTCTGCTGTTGGTAATTATCTAGTACCCATTTTATCTTTCATTGTCATAATTCTTATATTATTCAAAGAACCATCATCCTTTTTCACTCTCATTATAAATAATGATAATGGATATTTTTTGAAATCTTCTATATTTTTCTCTGGTACTATTCTTGCCAAAGCCAATCTAATTATTTAGATTATACAAATACGTCATTTCACTATCAGTTGCTGATGAAAACCATTTATATCCATATAATTTGTATTTATTACCTCCTTAATGTATAGCAATAGTAGTAGTTGAATTAGAGACATCTGATCCACCATCTTTCTCAGTCATCCATTGTCCAGAAGTCCAAAATTTAGATGGGTCTCTTGATGTTAAATTTTCAAATCCTTATCTTACTAATTTAAGAGTTTCTTAACATTAAGTAGTTGGATTGGTTAACCATTATTTAAGTAAGTATGCTGCACCATCTGTCATGGCTAAAGGACACCCCTATTAATTTAAGAATCAATTAATATCTTACAAATAATCCAGACACTGGTTAGTACAATTACAATCTCAATAATTATATTAGTCTATTCCAAATACCATATTTATTTTCATATGCCATTGCTACTATTCCACACTATTTAGATCATATTATTACTTTTGCAGCATATTCTTTTTCCTTTTTCCAACCTTCACCTAACACTAATTTATCAACTACATTCCCATATACATCCTATTTAATTAATTTAGGTGGATTCAACTCTGCATCCACACTAAATTCATAAAGTACTTCATTGCAAAATTTTCCAAAATCTTTAAATTCTTCATCTATCTCTTTGAATTGATCCTTATTATAAAGTACATTCTATA
The DNA here is from genome assembly GCA_905182975.1 of Paramecium primaurelia. Lineage (NCBI taxonomy): Eukaryota > Ciliophora > Oligohymenophorea > Peniculida > Parameciidae > Paramecium > Paramecium primaurelia. The sequence goes on from CAJJDM010000045.1 coordinate 122,665, forward strand.
GTTAAGTTCTGAGGATTCCTGAAACTAACCAAGGATTAGATGCTTCTAATTTTGGTTGAGTCATTGATTACACTAACTCTAAATGCTTTTACATATTAATTTTATATGAAATAAGCTATTTTAGATTTTATCAATTTAGGTATACTTATAACAAAGCCAATCGATGCATTCTATACATAACAATTTGAAACCTTTACAAATGAATGTTACAATTGTCTTATTGCATTTTACAAAAAATAGTAAAGCAATGATAAACTTAAGAGTGCTTATATAGCTCTTATGAATATTGTACAAAATCCAAAAGTTGAAAATCTAAATCTTTTAATATTTTGTGCTACCTATATAGCCTAAAAGACTTTTTATTACCAATAAAATCTAAATGAATAACATACAAAGAATAATGAAAGGATTCATTTAGATTGTTACCACATTATAACCTTCACACTAAATGGAGTAATAGTATCAGATCAGTATATTGAATCTAATCTCAAAAAATACTTTACAGATAAATTCTTAGATTATACAAAAAAAACAGCTCCACCACCATAATATGTTAAACCCACTAAATTTTTTGGTCGTCCAGTTGAATTCACTAAATTAGAAAGTGATGAAGGATCAGAATTTGCTTAAACTTTATCAGGTATATTTAAACCACCAAATAAACATAAGAAACTTTAAATTGTTGAAGAAGAAACATAATATTAAGTTAGACAATAATTTAAATCACCTCCTTTAAGAAGAATGAAAATTGATATTAATTCAATTTCACCTTCTCTTGCAACTGCCTTACATAGAACTAGTTTAGGATTCGAAAAACCTAAAATTATTAATCATCCCATCATGAAATCCTAATTAGGCGATATTAATTTTATGTAAAGACTCAAAGAACTTGAGTCGGATGGTGAATAAAAATTAGATAACAAAATCTAAAGATCTCATAGACATAACATTATTGAATAACATAATCTTACATATCCTCCAAAAGAATATTTTTAAAAAAATGTCAAAGTTGATGCATTATTTAAGAATTTTCTAGAACTTAAATATGTCTTAGATCAAAGAAAAGAAACCATGAGTTCCATTAAAGACATAAATGATTATTAACCTAGAATACCCTTTGTTCCTACTTATACTCCTTATTTATAAATAGAAAGTTCTTAACCTAAAAAATAGTAATTCATACAAAAAAGCAGTTTCGAAATACTCCCACCCACTAATGAAATAGATAAAGCTAATATTAGTAAATTTGATATTCATGCTTCTACTACTAAATCAACTATTAACAATTAAGCAAATACAACATTCTTCTTTAAAACAAACAATAATAAGCCATAATCCCTATCAAAACATTCAACTCAAAATTCATTCTTTTAATATGTAAATAAACAAAAAGAATACAAGTAATAATTTGATAGATTCCTCTCGAATGAATCATCCCCTGATAGAAATATTTATTAAATCAATAGTCAACTATTGAAAAAATAAAATTTCTTAAAGAAAAGCTTGTAAAGATTAAAAAAATGAGAAATATTTTTAAACAATTTTTTATAATTTTAAACTCAATGTTTATATATTATATAATAATAATTTTAGAAACTTTTTCTTGATCTCTCTATTTTATTAATAAATAAGATAAGAAACAAAAGGAATGAATGAATGAATGAATTAAGATAAATTCTTATATGAATATTCCCATCAATGTCTATTAAGGGATGTTTATGAAGCTAATGATCTAACTTAATCTTTGAAGAGTTGGATAACGACATCAATGATAGCATTTTCCTCTAAAAATATGTAAAATTGCCATATTTACCTTATCTTCTAGCAGTTTCTGAAGCATAGAATTCTCTCTTTTCTTCCAAATCAGCAGTGGCACCAGCAACAGCGTTTAATGAATCTTTCCATAATTTAAGGGCTTTAGCTTATTGGGCTAAGACAGCTGGGAGTTACTATAAAAATAAAGGCAAATTAATACGGTTTCTAATTTTTCAACAAGACCTGTTCTTCTTTCATGTTCTGAGTTCAACCATGCAACTTCAGCATTTGTATCTGAAACGTATTTGGCAAGAGCAAAGGCAGCATGGATTTCTTATTCTTAAAGTGTGGCAAGTGTTGATTCTAATTCTACTTATAAATCTTATAAGATGTTAAGGACTTATTCTCCAGTTGTTCCTTCTCTCTTAACTTCAGCAAGTGATTAGAATTTCTAGAGGGCATCTTATTAGAAGAGGTGACTGTAGGCAGACAATTTGTCAGCGATTGTTTAGGCTTTTTCAACGAGTTCAACTCCAGCATTGTTTGTAAGATATCCAGCAACATCTTATTGTAAAAGTTAAACAATTGCTACGGCATCAGCATGATCAGCAAGGGATCTGACGAAAAGTCCATTGGCCCAACATCTTTAATCTTAGAGTTATGCATTTCTTCTTTCAATTTCAGCGAGTCTTGCTTCAGCCCAGGACAACCATTAATATCCATCCTTTATAAAATTATTAAATAATTATACCCTAATTTAGGCTTCAACATCACCTCTAACTGCACCAAGGGATTCCCATTATTATTTATTGAGGGAAGCGACATTTGTCAAGTCACCAATAACTTATGAAAAGATTTCTATAAATATATAATAAAATAAAGCTTACCCTCATCAGTATTATTCTTTTTGTCTGCAGCAGCTTAGACATTAACATTCTCTGTCTTGAGATCTCTCAAGAGATTGTATACTGATTCAACAGCATCATTTCCTCTTGTACCAGTTTGGAGGAGGACAGCAAATTTGTTTGTATCTGCGGCAAATACAGCAGCCACTAAGCAAATTGTGATGAGTGCTCTCATTTTTTTTTTAATTTAATTATCTAAAAAACGGGTTCATAATTTGGTTTAATAATTAATCATTTAATACTCAAAAATATTACAATAAATAATCATCAAATTAATGTAAAAACACACTAAATAATTGATCAAATTAATCCATTCTTTATTATACTATTTAATGCCAAAGACAATTCATTATATATTTATAGATTTAATAAATAATGTCATATATAACATAAACTATATATGTTTGTATTCTAAAATAAATATTAAATATTTTACATTTAATTTAATTAAGCAGAATGTCAAATAATCAAAAATTCATACATTTTAAATTATATTATTGATATTTACATTTCAAATAATACAATTAAATGTTTTTTTTGACAATCTTTAAAACTAATTATATATTACTTCTAATTAATATCAATAATCATAAGTTTAAAAATATTGATTTTAAGAATAATATAAATCTGAGTACATCAATTATTTTATTATTATCCTCAAATTTAATAAAATGTATAATAGTTTATTAAAATCATAAGGATTTTATTCCATTTCTAATAGAGAATATCTGAAAGTGTATAAATTATATTATATTTATATTAATATATTGACAACAATTCCTTAAATATTAAAGATTAATATTCATTTTGTCTAGGAAAAAGGCGTTATTAATAATTGATAAGAACTTAAATATAAATCTTTTATATTGATCTAAGTTGGGTTTGATATTAATGAGCTTGTAAATTAACTTAAATTGAACCCTATAAATTTATTTTTCTATCAACTGAAGGAAATTAGATAATGATTGAAAATAGACTACTAATGATTGGATCAACTATTTGATAGTCTTTTTTACTCAAACTAAATTATAAATACACAAATTAAATAGAGGATAGTTGATATTAGAACACAAAAATAAATGAATTTATTAAATAAGTTTATGAGATAAAATTATAAATTCTTTTATTGTAAATTAGTACAATACATCTCAATTAATACTACTCATATTAAGATAATATAATTAATTAAATTGAAAGAGAAAATCATTTATTCAAAAAATATGAATTTTATTATAGTCTATTAAGAGAAAGATTATAAATAAGTTCAAAATATAGTCTAAATGTGTAAGATTAATTAATTTAATCTCTTATTTTTTAATTAGAATAAGTGTTAGTACATATATTTATATATAAGAGAAAATGGTTTATTTTAGATGAATATAAATTGATACTTTATTTAAAATAAGAAAGATAGAATATAAATATAAGTTTAGAGAATATGAATTCTTGAACATTAATCATGTTTTGTTATGTTAAATTTGATTACATTTAATCTATTTATTTATTTATTTTTTATATTTATTAAGTCTGATGAAACAAGAAGATCTTAATTATTTGACTTATGGATCTGTGATTTCAATTTCTCATGTTTAAGATGACCATTCATTTATTACAGCGGATGGTTTTGTGAAGCGTTCTGTTTGTTTAAAGAACTTTGTATTTTAAAAGTATTTATCTTAAGCATCATATCGATGTAGTGGCTGCAAAAAATTTGGGTAAAATGAAAAGCAGACCTTATTTTAACACACTATTTTAAATATTCCCAAAATTCACTAACAATACGAAATAGGAAATTTTGAAAGAATTGTAGGGTGAAGAATAAGAAGAAGAGACTTAACCTGCAATTCAAAATATTTTAGATGGGATTTAGAAATAGTAAAAGGTAGATGAGAAAACAATGATGTCTAAAGAATAGATATAATCTTTTTCATAAAAATTGTTATAGGAATTCAAATACAATTTAGACACTTTCGAGAAAGTATATTGTTCATAATTATTGTTAGTGTAAATCTCATAAGGTTTCGTATAAATCTCATATTTAATTGTTGCATTTAGCATCATCAAAATTTTTAGCATGTCATTAAAAGGAAGCAAGAGTGGAGAGTTCAAATTATAAAATAACTCTTGATGAATTACCAAGTGATGCATCTTTATTTAAAATATTACCAGCTTATAAATATTAAAAAGAAGGAGAGTAAGTAATTTATGCAAGTGATATAGTGTATATAGTGAGAGCAACTTCATTAATGAATAAATTAACATTTTTACATGCATCTTAAGAAATGGGTAATTATGGAAAAACTAAAAAGAAATAGAAAAGTGATGAAGATTTATAAGTATATAGAAATGAAAAAGATATAATAAAAAGAGAAGTGAATGCTTCATTAGATGAAGAGAATTAAACATAATGGAGGATATCTGTATATTCAGATTATGTACCAGAAACATCAGGTTGTTTAAAATGTGGTGATGTAATATGGTTACATCATAGTGAAACAAATACAACAATAGCAGCAACTAGAAAAGGGAAGCCAGTAGATTAAAAGAATTTTCATTCTTTTAATTTGGTTGAATGGTTGGGAGTAGAAAATGTAGAATTAAATGTACTTAGTGGATCAACAAAAGAGAGTTATGATGAATATACTGGTGATACTCATTCAATGTGGATTATAGAAGCAGAAGATTATAAAGAAGGAGGAATAGTAATATTTGATAAGAAATATCGATTTAAACATTTTGCATCTGGATTATATTTGGCAGGAACAATAGAAAGATTTTATTTGGAGAAATAAAGAACTTCATAGACATTATTTTATTTTAGTTAATTGAAGAATATTTAATTGAGAGAGAAATCAGTAACAAGAGGAAATTATGCATATATATGTCATGAGAATTAAGTATAAGAGATAAATAATAATTATTGGGTGGATATTTAATATGGTAAATAATAAAAGCATACACCAGTATTACATTAAGAATAACATAAAACAGATTAAAGTGTATTCAAATTATATGCTAGTAGTAGTAATGATGTATGGGAAATATCATTTGTATTAAGTTGTGTTAAGACATTAATGAATTATTTAGATGATGTTTCAAGATTAAAATGGGAGAATGATGGTAATGATAAGGAAGTATTAAAAGATCATTTATTAAAAATATAAACAACTAAATAATGTATTGAAGATATTAATGATTTTTGTAATAATAGATTATATAATTCTACTCCTGAATAAAAATATGGAACTATCAATTAATTTAGATAGAAATTATTAAAAGAATAATATTATATTGATTTATTAGTAAAAATTTTAGTATAATAATTGAAACCTGAAGATTTAGTATTATGGAGTCGTAGATTTATGATTATTTAAATGTAAGATACATAATAATAATAAGAGAAAATGAGCAATACTGAATAATCTAATAAAAAATAAGGTTTAAAGGATCATGAATTATTAGCTTATGTTGCTTTTAAAATTAATATGAATTAATCTATATATACTTTACTTATATCTATTTGTAAATAAAATCAAGAGAATGAAAAATATACATTTGATTTAATTGGACATTTTTTAGATCATTGTAGATATATTCCAGAAGCCATTAAATGTATGATATCTATTATTGGTAATAATCAAGAATTGTTAAGTTAATTATCTGCTAATATGAAGATTGATTATAATCCAAAAGAATAAGATTTTTTTGAACCAGAAGAAGAAAAGATGTAAGTTTAACATCATAAAGTTTAAAATAATTTTCTTATTTTCTTTTTAAATTTATTAGAAAATGATGATCAACCTCATAAAGCAGATTATTTAACATTTTTAAGAGAAATGTGTGTTTATAATAATTAAGGGATTAATTAAAATTAAGAAGCTATATATAAATTATTAAAGAAACATAATCATAAAAAAATTGCATTAATTAAAGATAAAGAAGATCCAGATAAAATTTCATTAAAAGATGGTAAATTAATTATACCATTTAAATTATAAAATGATCCTAAAGAAATGTATTTTATTAATGAATAATTATAATTCTATGCACATGTTTCTTTTGGTAGAAATTATTTATGGAAATAAGAATTAGAATAATATTTTAGTAAAGATTTCTTATTTTAAAATATTTGGTAAGATGATGGTAATAAAACATATACAGTACTTTAAGCTGCATTATGTAAAATTGCAATGAGTCTATATATTGATCATGATCCTTTAAATAGAGTATAATTACCTAAATATTGTAATTTATATAAAGGAATTGATTAAGTTGCAGAAAATTAACATATGGATTTATATAAACCATTAATAGAAGATTTATTTAGATATTTATAAGATGTTAGAAATCAGATTGTTCATGCTTTAGATTAAAAAGATAATGGGGAAAATAATAAAGATTATGATGTATTAGAAGGTAATGATGAAAAAAGTTTATTAATTAATGAATTATTATATAATTCATGTTAAATGATGTAATTAGTATTAGAATTAGATGTATTTACATTATTAGATAAAGAACCAAATTATTATTATTAATAAATAATTGATATTGTAGTACATTTCTTTTTTTATGATTTTAAATAATTATAATTAATGAGAAGTGTGTATAAATAATAAAAAAATGAAATTAATTAAAGAAAATAAAGAAAAGATAATAATCCATTAAATTTAGGAGCTAATTTAATAAATATGGCTAATCCAATGAATTTGAATTTAAATAATATATTTGGATCTGATGATGAATAAAAATCAGATACTGAAGATGAAGAATAAATAGATGATGGAATTGTTGATGATGTTTAAATGTATACTAATCCATTGATGAGAGGATTTATTAAATTAGAGAATGAATTATAAAGTACTATCTTAATAAGAGAAGAATCTGGATCAAATTAATTGGAAATTAAAATTAAATTAACATTATGTAATATAATGGACAGATTTTTAGATATGAGATAAAATTATTTAATGTTAAATGTACTTTCTTTTTTTAAAAAATAAATTATAGAAAAAATGTAAGATGGATTATAATAAACTAAATTAACTAAAGAAAAAGAAGAATTACTTGTAGGTATGTAAGATTCAGAAATTGATTTTCTTAAAATATAATAATTTGTATAAAGTAAAACTGATTTAAATTTATTGGGTTTACTTCCAAATATAGCTAAAACTGGTATAAAAGATATAGATGAAAAAGAAGAATAAAAAGATGCATTTGGTATTGGAGCATTAAATTTTTTGAATAAATTGGCTGAAACTAAACTTGAATCTGAAGAATTTAAAATATTCACATAAAATATAATGCTAATTTATGATTTAGATTAATATTTTTCACTTAATTTACCTTAAGAAGATATAACAAAAATATCAAATCCTATTGGAGTTGTATTACCATTTTTATTTACAAATTTTTCATAAATTCATGAAGAAGAATTAGAAAAACGATGTTTAGCTATAATAATGAGATTATTTAATTAGAGAGAGGAATTATGTAATAATTTATTAAAATTATAATTAATTAGTGATCCTATTAAAAGTAAATTATATGAATATTTGAGTGAACATGTTTATAGATTAAATTAATTAATAGATAGATCAGAAGTATGGTTAACAGATTTCATGAAGAATTCAAAATATGAAGATTTAGATGAAACACTTGAAATTATAGATAATTTTAGATAAGGATTTTTTAAAGATACTCAAATAGGTGCAAGAATTATGTCATCTAATTAAGAAATTGATCCTGAAAAATAGAATTTAATGAATGCATTAAAAATCTATGTGCCTATTTTAAATTTAATAAGAGATCAATTATAATCTTTAGATTTTCATTTAGAAAATAATAAAAATATTCAAAAAAAATAAAGATTAGCATAATTATTTATTTATGCATTTTAATTTTTAACTTATTTTTGTAGAAATAATCATGAAAATTAAATTTTATTATCTTAAAATCTATCAAGTTTTGAATTTATTCATATTGAAGTAGGTTAAATTCCATTGATATGTGAAATCTATAAAGATAATTAAAAAATGTTATCATCAATAAATAAAAATGATAAAGTTTTTCATAAATTTGTAGAAGCAATATATTAAAATGGAAGGAAAGCTTAATATTTGGATTTCTTTTTAACAATAATAAAATAAGGAAACAAATATCTTTTTGATAATTAATTATTAGTTTTAAATACATTTTTAGAGAAAGAAGAATTATTATATACAGAAAGAAATGAATTTATATTTGATGGAGAAATCTAATTACATTAATCTGATTTTTTGAATGATTTAGCTCATCCTCCTCCAATAAATTAACCATTTAGATATCATAATAAATTATTAGATTTGTTATTATAATGTGCATATATATAAGTGATAGAAGGAGATTAAAAAGACAATTTTACAATTAATGTTGCAAAATTAAAAAAGAAATTCAGTTTATAATATTTGATATCTTTAATATGTAAATAAGATTCACTTACATCAAAGAATCCATCTATATAAGATTAAGGATATGGTTTAATTAAAAAATAATTATGGATATTTTTAATGAATGTTCATATTACAAGTGAAAAGAGTCATAATGTAGCTAAGGATATTTAGAATGATATAATGAGAATAACAGATTTTGAAATAAAAAGATTAGAATAATTATCAATTGATCTATCTTACACTAAATATTTTGATTTTTTAACAGATGCAGTATTACCATTATTTACAACTTATTTAAATCGTAAAAATTTACCAACTAGATTGGAAGAAGATGATGAAGCTCATGATTAAGAATAAAAAGATATATCATAATTACTTTCTTTTGCTAAATTATTATCATAGGCAATGATATAATTAGGAAAGTACATTACTAGAAAGAGACATGTTTAAAGTTTAACTGGATTTTTTTCATTTTTTTAAACAACAGAAATGGGTAGATGTTGTATTTCATTATAAAATTAATAATAAAAATGGGAAGATTTAGGTGAATATCATAATCTTAGATCAGTTATGTCTAATATAGATGCTGGTGCTAATGATAATTTTTAAACTGAATAATTAGAACCAATTATAATATTAAATTAAAATGCAATTTAATAAAGTCATGGAGATAATCCTGTACCAAAAACTATATTTTAAAATAATAATAATTATGTTAAATCTGAAGGTGCTGGAGTAATGTAATTTTGGTAAAAATCTAATAAGAAATAAAAAGATGAATAACCAATAATTGAAATGGAATTTAAAACTGAAGATGTAGAAAAGATTGCATTAGCATGGGAAGAATTTATTAGTCATTTATGTTTAGCAGATAAAACTAAGATATAAATTTAAGCTGAAATATAAAAATTATCAGAAGCTATTCTTGTATTTGAGTAATATTTTGGAGGATCAAATGATAATAAGAATGAAAAGAATGATAAAGTTTTAAAAGTTGAAAGGACTATATTAATAAAGAAATTTATTAATTTTTTGAGTTATGCATTAAATAATAATTAGAATAACAAAACTATTATTACATTATTAAGTGTATTAAGAAAATTAATTGAAGGAAAATCTAAAGAAGAAAATTAAGGAGAACTTGAAGTTGAAGGAGAAGACAATGAAATGGAAGAAATGCAAAATTTATTTAATAAATTAGGAGCTACAAGAATGGTATTGACTGTATTAAGTGAATCAACAACTTTAGATAGTGAAATGTTAAGACATTTTCTTATGTTTATAAATACTCTTCTTTCTGGAGGAAATAATAAAGTTTAAAAAACTATTTCTGAATTTATGAAAACTTATCCTAAAAGTGAAGTCATTTTTAGTAGATTAAATAATGTTATTTAAGCTTAAATTAAACAAATTACTATAAAAGCTAAAGATAAAAAGAATGAAGAGTAATTATAAAATCAATTTTAATAATAAGATGAACCAAATATTTAAGAAATGTAATAATAATAAGAACTTGAATTATTACTTAATTAAGTATTAAAATTTCTATAAAATTGTTGTGAAGGTCATTATTTGGATTTATAAAATTATATTCGTTAATAATCAAATTCTAGAAATTCTTATAATATGATTAATTAAGTTGCTGAATTATTATTAACCTATTATTATAAAGATAAAGCATAATATGATAATATGGTTTTATGTTTAGATACTTTAAATGAATTAGTTTAAGGACCATGTCCTGAAAATTAAGTAGCTGTTGCAGATTCTAAATTTTTTGAAATTGCATCTGATTTATTTGGTTCCAGAAAAGAAAAGAAATCTGCTGGCAAAGCTCAGACTATGGGTTCTAATCTTAGAACTACTAAAACTTAAAATAATAAGTATAAAACATGTAGATATTAAAAATAATAAAATGGATCAGATTTAAAGGCATGGTAAATTGAAAGAATGTAAACAAAATGTTTAATATTAATTTTATCATTAATTGAAATGAGAGAAATCTCGGATTCTAATCCTATTATCAAAAGAATCATGAGACATATTACACCTACACTTTTATAAAAACATCTAGTTAAATCATTTGATAAATATGAAAAATAATGTAAAGAAGGATATTAAATTGAAGTTTTAGATCGTATAAAAGAAGATCCAAAAGAGAATGAAGATGGAAAAGATGAATTAATTTTACAAAAAGGATTTTATATATATTTCTTAATGTGTTATTATATGGAATCAGATAAAAATGCTGAAAATCCATTTGTTTAAATGTACAGAGCTAATACAAGGAAAAAGTTAAAATAAGATAAAGGAGCATTGGAGGATTTACTATTTGGTGATAATATAATAGGTTAATTAGTTAGTTTTGTTATGTCTTTTGCAAATAGTTGGATTGATTTAATGAATCAAATAAAAAAGGAAGCATAAAAATAAATAGCTAATTAAAATTAAGGACCTGATTAATAAGAAAAATAGAAAAAAGAGAAGCATGCAGAATAAAAAGAAGAAAAGAAGGCAGAAAAATTAAAATAAGCTAAGAGAGCATTTGATTTCTTTTATAAAAATAGTGCATCAATAGAAGTAGTTAGAAATAATGAGATTGAAATAGTTTATTTTATATTACTGCCTTATACTAATAATTTACCTAAAGAATAAAAAGTTGAATTTCATGAAAATGTAGATAGATCATCTACAAAATCAAAAGTTTAATTTTTAGTTTAAGAATCAGAAAGATTAATAGAAATTTGTGAACATGAGGAATAATTAAGAAGAATATTTTAGAGATAAAAATTTTTAGCTTTATTTGCTAATTATGTTAAATTATGGAAAGACTTAGCATTCTTATTTACTTTATTGTTAAATCTTTTCATAATAGGATCATTTGCAAAGAATGATTCTGGTAATAGACTAACAGATTTTAGATTATTTAGAGATGAGAAATATTCTCCATAATAAACTAGAAATATCTTTCTTATATGTGGTACTATAATGGCTTGTTGTTCAATATTTGTTGTATCCTTCTTTTTATTTAAGAATGCTCCTTTAATAATTAGAAAAGCTTGGAAAACAAAATTACCATTTGAAGATAAATTTACATATTGGCCAATTTAATTGATTTATAAGATTTTTAAATTATTGGCAGTTCTCTTTTATATTTTAAAAGAAATAGAAGTTGTTTATTATTTGGCATATGGTGCTTTAGCTGTTATTGGAACAGTTTTACATCCATTTTTTTTTAGTTTTCATTTAACAGAGATATTAATTAGATATCCTACTTTAAAAAATGTTATTAGATCAGTTTGGGAACCAAAATAATAATTGGGTCTCACATTGGTTTTATTTATTATTTTAGTATATGTATATGGTTTAATTGCTTATACTTTTTTCTTTGAAGATTATAAAGGTAAATGTTAATCAACTCTTTTTTGTTTCCTTTTCACATTTGATTGGACATTTAAGGCAAATGGTGGTGTAGGAGGATATTTATCAGATTTAGAAGATGAAGATAAAGTAGAGAAATATCAATTAGGAAGATTTGTTTTTGATAATACATCTAATATATTTTTAGTGATTATTATGGTGAATATAGTTGCAGGAATTATTATTGATACATTTGGATCATTAAGAGAAGAAGAAAGCAATAAAATAAGAGATATTGAAGATAAATGTTTTATTTGTGGTAATCTCAAGACAACCTTTGATAGATTATCAGATAGTTCATCAATGGGTTAAGGATTTGATTATCATATCAAAGTTAATCATTACATGTGGAATTATGTTTTCTTTATGGCTTATTTGAAATACAAAGATCCCACAGATTATACAGGTATAGAATAATATGTGTGGGAGAAAATATAGAAAAAGGATTTGACTTGGTTTCCATTTAATAAAGCTAGAGAATTATAAGGTCTTAAATCAGAAGAAGAAGAGGATTCTAAAAGAATAGAAAGACTTTCTTCAGATGTAATATTATATTAATATTATTATAGATGTCAAGTGTTATGGAATAAATGTAATCTGTTACATCAATGTTGAATTAAATAAAAAATAGAAAATAATCAAGACATAATGCTATCAAATCAGTTGAACTGCTATGAAATTATCAAATTAATTATGATTCATAATAAAAAATCATTTTTGTTTTTTCATCTAATTCTGCTTTAAGAAAATTGATAAAATCCATACTAGAACAATCTAAAGTTAAACGTTTCATCAAAGTCATTTATTTCAATATTTAGATTCCATATATAATGTCATTTTAATCCATCTATATTCCCTTTAAATCTATGTTTAAATTTATCAAAGATTTTATAAATGCTAAACTACTCAGAACACTACTAATATTAACATTCCTTGTTCTAATATATTAATATAATATTTATACTTATTTAATATTATTTCAATGTCTCTAATTATTACAAAATTTCCTAATAATTACATAAATTTATCAAATTCTTAATTATCAACATCCTGATTATATAAATTAATTTTTATTGATAACATAGTAGATTTAGAAAGCTAATCTGTAAGTCTTAGTTATTCTTTTGTATTTATAGAATTTAGTCTAATAAAGGTCACATGAGGATCTTAAGTTTAATTCAAGAAAACCCTTTAAAATGGTATGACACAACTTTGAAAAGCTAAGGAATGTAGTTCTTTAATTGAAGCTCTTTGTTGAATGGAATTTTTCAAACTTAACATTAAGATATTGGCTATTTCATCACTTATCTAAATTAAAAATAAATTGATTACCCATATTGATTTTTAATTTATGAAATTAATTCATGAACTATATTTGATTAATGAATCCCATCTAATTCTTTATTAGTACAAAGGAGTGCTGCTTTGACAATACAGACTCCAAATTACCAACTATCAGACAATTTAGGATTATATTAAGAAGAATTAAGTTTTTCAGGTGGAAAATAAATGGTATCATATTCTTAATCAGTTCTAAAAGCATATCCATCAATTATATATTTATCTTTATATTTTTCATTAGGTTCTTGTATTCCAGTTAATTTAAGATTATCTTTATTAATAATAATAGATGTTGGAATTATTCTATTATTATAACAAGAATTATTATGTAGGGAAAGTAATGCATCCAATAACTTTTAAATTAAATTCCAAAGTTCAATATTAGAGAATGGAATTTTTTTGATTCTTTTATCTTTGATAATTTCATCTAGATTTTATCCTTCATATATTTCAATAGAGTATAATTTGACTACATCTTATTTATGCTTATACTAGAATACATGTGAAAAATGCTACTTTTTACATGATCTTGGTTATTTACTTGATCCAAACATACTATCCATAAAATTGAGTTTTTCATGTAAAAAGAATATATGTATTACTTTACAAATAAAAGTGAAATCTGTAAAATATAAATGTGTATTATAATAATGGCTAAATAATTATTCACTTTCATATTTTAGAACATAGAATTTATGCAATATTACTCTTATTCCTTAGTATGTACAAAGTTTAGTTTTACCAAATAATGATTTTTTAATTACTTTTTCTGTTTTAATCAATTTTAAGAGTTCTGATCTAGAAGTGATTTCTTTTGATAATTCTTTTTATCTAATAGCATCTGTTCCATCCCGTAAAAACTCATATAATTGTTTACATAAAGGAGGTGGTGATTTTATTAATTAGGATATATATTCTGCAATCATTTATTCACTTTGTTTAATAAACTTATTTTCTCTAAAAATGGATTAAAAAAATTCTTTCTTAGGAAATTATGGTAACTTAAAAATTGAAACATAAATATACTTAATAATCTGGATTTAAATCTTACAATTTTTAATGTAAATCTGATAAAAAACTATACTTCACTCTAATATCCCTTTGTTCAAATGTTTGTGAATTTATTATACGTAATTTGTATAAAACATTATCAGAATAAGTCTCTACTCCTATTATTTTGGCATCATAAATCATTAGATTAATTATATAATTAATAATGTTGAGAATCAAACTTTAAATTAATTATTATAGATAATCAAAATTATCTTAAAAATTATATAAAAACTATAATAAATTGATATCAAAATTAACCATAAACAGCACCAATCCAACCAAATATAACTCCCATTAATTCCAAAATAACTATAAAATAATTTAATTTATCTCTATATTCTCTTAGATAAATTAAAACAGGAATAAGACAGACTATAGTTGTACCTAAAAGTCCTCCTATTAAAGTAATATAACGACTTTAAATATAATATATATATATATTACTTAATATCAGGTAAAATTAATGCAAGTATAGCACTACCAAATTGTAGTATTAATGTTGAATATATATGAATCTTTGATCTAAAAGAATCAACACTATCTACTTCAAAAGTAATCTTTCCATCTTAAGCTTAGATCCTCAAACTTTTATGTTTGAGTTAGTATTCCATTTCATCAGATAATAACATATCATGTATAATTTATCTGCATGCTAATATATTTAAGGGAACAGCAAAGAATAAAGCACATGCCATACCTAATTTACCTATAAAAAAGAAATCTCCATGATAATTATTAATAATCCAAAATTTAGTATCATCCCCAAATCTTAAATAACCACTAATACATATTAGTGAATAAACTATATAACAAATAATAGATTATCTTATCCATATTTTTGATTATCTTGAGATTGTTGGATTATATAATTCCTTTCTTATTGGAAATACAAACAAATGACATAAATAACAAAAAAATGTCATTGCAAAAGTTGTAAAAATATTAAAATCTAAATCTATCAATTTTATTTTAATATCATCTTTATATGAACCTCTAACAAAATAATCAAATGAAGTAAGGAAAGTTATATATATTACAGATATTACTCCAATTAATGAAAAATATCTCAATTTATATAGAGTTTTCTAAAAAGATATCAATAGATTTGGTATTATGAATATTAATTATACTATTATTGCCAATTCTCTTTAATCAACAACTATCTCAAAATATCTGAAAAGTTCATATATAAATAATTGAAAAGAAATCTAGATTTATGTTATTCCCAAAAGACATTAACAAATAGTTAATATTTCAAATAATCTTTTCATCTTATTTCCTAAACTCATTTGAATAAGTTCACTAAAAGATGAACATTGTAAATCACCTGAACTCCAACTCAAAATGTGCATTGATATACATGAAATTATTCCACAAAGTGCAATCAAAAACAATTCAATTAAAAGTCCTTATTCTTTTGCTCTATCTAAAATACAATTCATATTTTTATACATGGTAAACCCAACATACCTACACCCAAACATGGAGCAAGTAAACTAATAATACTCATTCTTATTCCACCTTTCTTTAGAGGACCAAATGTACGTTGACACCAATTAAGTTACTATTCTTTCTCTTATACTGGCTCCTCCATCTCCATATAATTACTTATGAAGGTAGATTACATATCACTAAAATGTACTTGTGAATATGACATTATTAATATAATGAATGACATTATTTTAACTAGAAGAGAACAATTTAGAATCCAAATTCGTAAATAATCATTAGAAAAGTAATTTAAACTCAAAAGAGCATCCATTATCCCTCAAAATCATCAATTTTTACAATATAATAACTTAATCTAATTTGAGCTCAATTTTACAAATCAGATTGAAAATTAGATATAAGAAATTCTACATAATCCAACTAATTCTAAAATTGAAAAACTAATCTATTTAATATAGGAAATTGATATCTAGAATAAAATCAATCTAATCAATAAAAATGTTTATGAATTACTTAAATCTCCAAACTTAGATCTAAATATGACTTTACTTTTGATGTGTACTCTATGTAGTGAACCAATCATAATTTAACATATCTTTTTTGATCAAACATAAACTGATAGATTAATGTAATTCATAAATTACATCAATGGAAAATAAATGGATCATAAAAATTTTATGTATTGGGAGTTTCTTTACATACTATCAATATCATAAAATACTCCCTTTCTTTGTCTTAAATAGATATATGTTCTATGTTGTAAAGAAGTCATAGAATCTCGAAATAGTTAAATATTATTATCAGCACGAATTTTCCCATAAATCATTTAGAAATTTTCTGGATAATTTTAGTTTTATTGGGATACTATTAATTAATTAGATGATGAAGGGAGAAGACCTTGGAAATGTTTATTATATTTTCTTAAATAATAAATTGTAGATTATGTATCTTGTCAATATCTAATAATTACAATTAACTATTTTATCAAATACATTAGTAATAATTCAGAAGATTATAAATTTTATTAAATTGTTAATCCAGAATTAATTTCTATTTTATTAATAAATATGAATAGACATGAAAAAACATTAATAGCTTCTTCTTAAGTATTCTTATCAATTTTTGAAAAAGATAATACTTATTATCCATAAGTAATTGATGATTTAGTAAAATTATTATATAATATATCTATTGAAGCATAAATTGAAGTGCTTAATGTATTAGATGTACTTTTAAGAGATGAAAATATAGTAAAAATAGCAATAAGATCCTAATATATAATTGAATAATTGTTTAATATTTTAGGATCTAATATTCAAGTCACAATCAATTATTTAGCACTTAAATGTATTTCTAATTCAATTGCTCGTTGTTCAAACATATAACTTTTTTCAATTATATGCAATCAATAATATAAATTAACTTTAGAAAGGTATACTCTAGATGTTAATAAGAAACTTAAAGAAATGGCTTAACAATTATTAGATTTTTACTTTGAATATTGATTAAATATATAATTTAAATCAAATAAATGTTTTTCGCTCCTTAATTTCAAGAATTTATGGAAAAAGAAAAATCCATTTATTCATCTTTGTAAAAACATCTTGATATAATATTAGTACATTAATATACTTAAATAGGCTAATCAATTAGATTTTACATATCATTCTGTGTTTCAACTATTTTGTCATATATCCATTTTACACAATACTTAAGCAACTGTTTTTTAAGCCCTTATGAAAATGGTGGGTAGTTTAGTTGAATAAAATAAATAGTAAAATTTTAATGATTTACTTCTTATTGATAATCAACCAAAATCAGCTAAATTTTTATAACCAAATTTTTTTGAAATATTTGAAGATAAATAAACTCAATCATCCAAAAAATATAAATTATTAAATACTAATGATGAATAAAAGAAATTTTCTATATAGACTGAAGTAGAGCTTCCAAAAGAAAAAGTTTTTAGAGAAGTCGTTAAAAATAGAAAAGAAAGATAATAAATGGATGCTCATGAATGTGAAGAATGTGAAAGATTTTATAAAGCCTTGCCAAATACTAATTAAGCAGAAAAATTAAAGTAGGAGTATTCAAGACATAGAATTAATCATAAGATAAATCAAGAAAAATTATTATTAACTCCAGAATGATTAAGAATTTTTTAATATTTTTTTTATCTATTGTATTTAAATTTATTTTAAGTATATCAAGTATCCAACTCTTAAAAATAAGTAATACAATCTTAAACTAAGATAAGTGTAATCATTTTATCAAGTATTTTATTATTATTCTTACATCAATTTTATATATATAAAATAACATTTTTATATTAGAACAAATTTAAAATGTTCTAGAAGTTCACATTATTTTCCTTATGATCATCAAATATAAATAAAGCATATTTTAAAGCTTATTTATTTGATTTCTTTCCATACATAGCTATTATTTTATACAACAATTTGAATTCTAGAAAGTAGTAAAAAATATAATTTTCTATTTTTAAAATACTTATTATTCTCATACTTCTAAGTTGGCATACATTCTTTATATTAATCAAATTTTACGAATTTACACAATTTCAAACTGAATTATTCGAATTTTACAAAAGAAATAACAAAATTGAGTTATATTCGGAAGATTTTTCAGATTAAAATTCTTAAATATTCTAGAATAATTTCAAAATATTTGAAATATTAAACTTTGAATTGGTTTTTGGAAAAATATTATTTAATAACTAATTTTAAAGATGAATTTGTATCTTGAATATAATAATATTTTATTTTTTTTTTTAAAGTAATCATAAATGTGTATTTATCAGACTTATAAGGTTAAATAGATTTTTTCAATGAAGCCATGATGAACTATTAATTTTTTTTTTTAGAATCATGGCTTAGAAGTTTCTATCGAAGAAAATTATTTATTTATTTAATAATAATTAAAAATTCTGGTTAATCATAATGAGAAGTTAATCTAATAAAAAAAAGGAAAGTAAATAGTCTTTGAATGAAGTTCAGAAATTAGGAGAAGATGAAAATGTTGTATGTGTAGGATGATTGTGATATTTGTAAATGATTACAGTA
The DNA here is from genome assembly GCA_905182975.1 of Paramecium primaurelia. Taxonomy (NCBI): domain Eukaryota; phylum Ciliophora; class Oligohymenophorea; order Peniculida; family Parameciidae; genus Paramecium; species Paramecium primaurelia. Next base: position 142,099 of record CAJJDM010000045.1, read on the forward strand.
TTACTTAATAGAAGGATTAGAATTTTTTGAAATATCATTTTTAGTGACATTTCTATCGTATTAAATTAAACTAAGAGTATGTTTTCTCTTTTTTTCATTAATTATAATATCTCAATAATTACATATACATGAATTAATAGATATCATAGGAATATTTCATTTAGAAATTTGCATCTTTACATTTGAGTGAGAGTAAGAAATAAAATTAATTGTAGCTGATGATGATACTTCAAGAAGTCAAAGTCCAGTTTTGGATTCTCGTTTGATAGAGTTTTTGAGTGGATTGCCAGTTCATATAAAATAAAAATTAGAATATTTCAAACCCAGCCCAAACTTCTAATTTTCGAAATAAAATGATGAAAGCATTTACTTTGGTTTGATGGAAGGTAGCTTAAAACATGGAATAGGAATTTAACTGTGGCCTAAAATAGGAAATTTATTAAAAGGGTATAAATGAATATTTAAGTTTTCTTAGGACTTGGTAAAATGACTTACTGGAAGGTGTGTGCACCATGTTTTATTATAATGGAGACATGTAATTATTATAATAATATAGTAGTTTTGAATCTTATTTCTCATAAGGTACTTCAAATGGTTTTGGTATGTTTAAATCGGAAAAAAAAGTTGTAAAAGGTATAAACATTGTTAATCTATTTAAGGAATTTGGATAAACAATTAACTTTAGGGAGAAGGATAAGAGTTAAAGAATGACGGTACAACTTATTTTGGGTAATTTTGGAATAGTAGAAAGTAAGGGAGAGGCATATAAATGTTTCCTGATGGATGCAAGTATAAAATCTTTTAAAAAAAATTTCAGATATGAAGGATTCTTTCAAAATAATAAATTTGAAGGAGACGGAATATTTGCATGGAGTGATGGTAGTTACTACTAAGGTCAATTTCATAAAGGATTAATTAGAGGATTTGGTAATTACAATAATAATAATGGACTTTAATTAATTGGACATGTATATTATTTTATTTTAAGTTTATTAGTTTTAAGAAATAAAAAAAACAGATACTACAGATCAGAATCTTAATAAGAATCTACAAACCATTACATTTTAGAATTAATACAACTAAACGTTGCTAATCGAAAAGATACGCAATCTCTGACTTGATTTTTTATATATATTTATCAATTTCATTTAAACAATTGATCTATACTGAGAAAGAATATATAATAATTAAATTTATTATATAAAAATAAAATTCGTTTTTGGAATTTTTAACACTAATTATCTGGTGTTGCCTTCATTATTAATAACAATAAATGTATAAATTAGCAGTCTGCACATTGCTTATCCTTAGCGTTACAGCAATAGATGTTACCAACTCAGTTTGGACAAGTCATGACCAAAAAGCTTTTGCTTAAATCAAATAATCTGGTTGGGGAAATTTCATTTTGAACTTTGGTGAACTCCATTTAACTACAGGAGGTATCCTTGCAGAATTAAACACTGAAATTGCTAAACTTGTAATTACTTTTTTCATTAATTCGTTTAGATTGACGAATTAGATGAGGAATTAGCAGAAGTCCATCACTAATATGCAAGAAGAACAGATGTTCATAATAGAGAAGTCAATAGACTTTCATAAGAAATCTAAGATAAAGAAAGAGGTAACCTTATTAACTCTATATAATTTAGAGGTCTTCAATGCTCATGATTTCTATGATAATGTTTTAATCCCATAAAGAGATAGATTTGCTGCTTAACTTGAATAATTATAAGAAAACATTGTTTAAAACAGAAGAACACTTAATGAAGCTACAGTCTAAAGAGCTAATGATCATGCTGAATTTGAATCCTTAGTTGCTGAACACAATGAAGCTATTAGTGCTATTGATGAATCCTTATAATTATTAAGTCAATTGGAATCACCATCCCTTGTTCAAATTTAAAAGGTCTAAAAGAATTTGACTAAAATCCAATAATCCCTTAAGAGACACAGCACATTCTAAACCTTCATCAAGACTCTCTTAGAAATTGCAGTTGAAGCAAACTTTGCTGATTAAGGTGCTCTTAGAGAAGTAACTAATTCTTATGAGATCTCTCTTAGATTCTTACTGCCTTCAACAACTTGAGAGTTTAATTGGTTGACTCACTTAATCAACTCACTGCTGATGAAGCTGAAGCATAAAAAGACTTCGAAGCAAGAGTTATCTAATTAAACTAAGAACATGCTGAATTCCAAAGAGCTGTTGTTGTAAAGACTGCTGAAATCGAGGCTAATGCAAGTATTGAATTTAATACTATTAATTTCTAGACAAGATTGAATAAACCCTTGATTTGATTGATGTCTTGCATGCTGATTTGGATACTTTGAATGGATAATTGTAAGCAGAAAATGATGACTTCGCCTTTGCAACTGATGTCTATAATGCCACTGTTGCAGAATACAATAAGGAATTAAATGCTGCCCATTAAGCTTTGGATTTATTAAATTAACCAAGATTCACCGATTATGTTAAATCATAACTCAAGGGAGCATTTTGATATTATTCATTCAATAATAGTAAATGAATTCATTGTATAAACCATTCTTCATTAATTCAATTTATTTCACCTTCAAATTTAATATTAAATAAATATATTGCTTGATAAAATGTAATAATAAAATTAATTAATTATATCATCATAATAAAATATAGTTTTTTTTCTTGGTTAATATTTTGAATCTTGTAAATTCTATGTCTTCTTCAATTAATTCTCTTTCTCCAGTTTCTGGATCAATTTTTATTCTTATTTTTTCACAATTATATGCAGCTGGTGTTAATTTTATAACAACATGAATTGGGATCTCTAATTGAGGAACCTCTGAGATCTCATTTCTATGAAAATAAGCATAAAGAGATCTTAAAATAGCCTAATGTCCTATAACTAATACAGGTTCTCTAGATCTTTCAATTTCATATATAATGGGTTCTAACACTACATTAATTTCATCTAAAGTCTTTAATTAACATAGTTAATCCGAAGAATATTGCAAACAATATCAGCTGTATGAGTAGCTCTCTTCATTGTAGAAGTTAACCAATGAATTTGATTTTTTATTCTTAATTTGGAAAATCTTCAAATAAAAATTTACCTAATTATTATGAATATTAGATTCCTTATTATGATAAAATCATATTCTCCACAATTTTTGATAACAAATATCCTTTTACTTTATGAATTTAAATCTTATCAATAGATATCAATATGATACATCTTCCCCAATATTTATTAATTTAATAAATGATAATTTCTCATCTAAATCTATCTTTTGATAAACCTCTTCATAAATTTTTATTCTTCCTAAAAAATCTTTTGGAGCCTTTTCAGAACTCATTGAAATATAATCTGGATTATTAAGTTCGGTTAATTTGATATTATTTTAAATTACTTCTATATCATCACAAATAGATATTGTCCACAGAGTTTAAACATTTTGGCATTATTATAATAACTAACATTAAACCATATTTCTTCTCTGTTTTGTTGTGTTTGTCCCATAAAAAATAGCAATTTCTCCATCACTATTTAAATAATTGATCAAATGATTCAATGCCATCGAAGCACATCCATTTCTTTCTTTAGTGCCTAATTAATGCTCAAAACACTAATTCATTTTTTGAATCAAAAAAGTTCTTATCACATTCTGTCCCACAAATTTCTCTTCTATATTTTCCAATGTTGAAAACCTTACAATTATAACCTAACCAATTTTAAATATCTATGTAGTTTCCTTAATATATAAGTCTTCCCTCTAGCTGGCAATCCTACCATACATATAGCTAGTTTTTTATTTTTTGTGAGAATCTTACATTATGTTTTTGATAATTTCAAATTATTAAATTCTTTAAGAGATAACTTAATACTTCGTCATTATTTCTATTATTTTATTATTTTTAATATCTAATTAATTTTACAAATGATCTCTTTATTACCCAATTCCTTAATCACAAATACACTTTTAATAATCAAACCTTATGATTTTATTAAAATTACACATATTTCAAATCAAGTTTATATTAAATAAAATAGTTGAACCAATTCTAATATTCATTATCTAGTATGTAGCATTTCATAGCAAATTTGATAATGAGACAAAGTAATAAAGTTAGTAATTATATTTATTTATAATAATTAAATTTATCAATGAAGTTTAAGATTTCTTATTTCTTAAAGTGGCTACTCTATTCCTCGTATTCTTGCTGTTAAATTTAAATCTTTTGCCATCAATGTTACTCTTTTTGCATGAAAAGTACATTATACTGAATCTTCAAATAAATCAACCATATATTATTCAGTTAATGTTTATAGACATTCTAAAGATTTACTAGAATATCTAAATTCTTTAAACCCAAGTTCATCTGATACCTTAATTCCTGTCTACCTTACAAATCTTTAAAAACCTGCTCGGCGGCAAACTAATACACTTGATGCTTATAGTTATCTAATTTCTTATAAGACTTTTGACATAGGTTTATTTCTCTTTTATAGTTTATCCCTTGCTTTTTATACTTAAATTGCTGAAATTCTTTCTACTTTTTTTTTTTCAGATTTTTTGCTTCTTTCATTTGATTTTTCTGCAATTATACTTTTTTCATCTGAATCAAATAATGAATGCATAAAGCTTGGCATCTTTTCATTATTGTCTACTTAAAAAGATTAATTATTATTCTCTTTAGTCGTCTTTTTATTAGCCATTCCCTTTTAACAACTATTTAAAAAATAATATTAAAATTTTTAACAAATAAATCAATATCTACTCAGAAAGACAATTTCAGTTGAATAAATTAATGATTTCTTACTACATTAAAACAATAATTATTATGAAATAAATTATTCTATTACATACTTATAAAATATATTAATTTTTAATGAGATCATTCAAATTAAATGGATTCTTTAGTTTATTAATGAATTTATTTCTTTTTTTTTAAATCTTGAACAGCCCATAGTATTTATAAATTAGTTATATAATAAGGTTTCAATCCCTTTCTAGTACAAGGATCAAAATAACCATTTTTTTTTGTATGATTCTCAATAGCTAATCTTTCATAAGTTTATCCACTATCAGTTAATATTGGATCACTAAAGCTTTCAAATGTAATTGGACAAGTTAAATAATCAGGAATATCATCCTCATGTTCATTTTATTATAAGTAAGTTTACTATTTTACAATCTTAGACCAAAGAAATTTAACAATATACTATTTTTATTACTCAGGTAATTATGAATTTTCAATATATTTTACTAAATTTAATTCATCTTCTGACTTCTTTAATAATTCAATAAAAATTTCAATTTTATTTTTCTCATTGCTCAAATTTATAAATGATTGCACTTATCTATTTATGGCTTAATATTCAACTAAAATATTTCTATAAAATATATACTGAATTAAAGGATTTCTAATTAATTTCTTAAGATTTATAATATCGATGCACTTGGCTTTTATTTTTATAGTTCTACTATGGAAATGGCTTCTAAATATTTTGCTCTAAAATTATATTGATCTAATTATAAAGCTTAAATAGATAATTCTTTGACTTCTTTCCAAAGTTTTAATTTCTTATAGCATAATGCTTTATTTGAATAAAGGACAGACATTTAATTATTGTAATTCTTAATATCATAATTATTTGAATTACAATTGCCTTATCAAAAACTTCTATTGCTTTTTAGTATTCTCCTCTTTTATACAATTCATTTCCCTATTCTTTATATTTGTCAGCTTTTTATAGGTTTTCTTCATTCTATAGAATATTTGTTTCATGTGTAAAAATACAATCTGAATCATTACAATTCTTTTAACATTAGATGAACAACCTTTCATTTTCATGAACATCTAAACACAAATTAAAGTTTTAACAATTTTTATTACATTTCTTAATATTGAAATCATAATACAATTTAATGTTTTGCTTTTTCCAACTAAACCTTATAAAAGTACCCTTAATCAGAGGTATGCAAATTCTTACAATTTTAAATTTAACATTTATCATCAAATTCACATATTCCTATTCTTTCATTATCCATTCGATAATATTATTTATAAAATAATAGAAATTATTAGAAATTTCTTTAATTTTCTTTATTGTTCTATTTGCAATCAAAATATTAATAATTCTAATATTAAAGAGAATTCAAAATCTTTAACTTATAATAATACATGATAAATAAATTAAAATTTATAAGAATTCTATTTTAATTTTTAGAGGAGTGAAAAAAATATAATGAAAACAATAATAGGTTTGAATGAGTTATTTTATGGAAAACTTTGAGTAGATTTTATTAGGAATAAAATATAAATAAAAGACAACAATGAAGATGAAAAAAAAAAATTTATTTTGACTATTTTGAAGATGGGTACGAATTAAAAACTAAAACAAACAATGTTTAATTATCTATAAATAGAGAACAAATATTGATTAAAACAAAAATAGAGTTTGTAATTATAATTGTTAAGTAGAAAGAAGAAATTCATAGTTCAAAGGCAATAATAAATTTGCTATCTTCATAATTCTATTTATTCAAGAAAGAGAACTTATGAAAGTGAGAAAGTTAATGTATAAAATAAATACAATTTTTGTACATCTATCTTATAAATGAGAATAATGAATTTTTCTATATATAATCTATTTATATAAATTTCAACCTATTTGCACCCCTCTTCCTTAAAATGCTTAAAACTACCCTCTTTGTGCTTATTATTAAGGTTAAACTGTCTAATTATAGTATTATTACTATTAATATTATCATTATTGATTGTTATTTAATGTCTAATCTCTTTATTAATCTGTTTGGATCAATCCTCCCATTTAATCATATTGTAATATTTTGAATTCTCTGTAAGCCAAAAATGCAAAATACAGCAATCACACAATTACAATAATTTAATTATGCCCATGCCATATATAGTATGAAAATAGTTAAGAACTCATAAAATCCTGTCATTTATTGCAATACAAATAATTAAATCAACCCAACAACAAATTAATTTAAACCTAAAATTTATAAAATCTAAACTGTTTTTGTTGTTCCTTAAGTAGGTGGTGGAATCGATTAAAAAGAAATACACATTTTATTATATTAATTATAATTTAAATTTCACTTTAATACTTAACTTACAACTCTTTAGTCTAATTACATATTTGAAATATTTCCAATATAATTATTATAAATTAATGATAATTTTTAATATTTTACTATGTAGTAGAATTTTCTTTAATATTTCTTCGGCAAAATCTTTTTATTTCAAATTTCTATAAAAATAGTTAAAGTCTACTAATATACTATTAAATTACTCAAATGATTTTTAAATACTTTTGTTTGACATAACTCAATCTTACACAGACTCTTTTTATTCGATCCATATACAACTAATAATAATAATCATTTTTCTAGGTTGATTTAATATATTAATCTTTATTATAACACTCTCTGCATCAAAGTATTTAGATAAAAAATATTATGTTATCCCATATTAATCAAAAATTTAAATTCATTTATAAGATTATATTTCATTTCTAAATTATTACTTAATGAAGCATAGGATTATTGATCTATTTTAATAGAAAATATTAATGCTTATGTATTCTATTAAGAAAATAAATTTGAAATGACATTTTCATTAAAATCTTTAGAGTATTAATTTTATTTGTAATTCATTTACCTATCTTTGTTTTTATAATTTCCTTTATTCATTTGCAATCTTTATTTTCTGCACTTTTGATTTGTTCATAGATTACTTAGATATAAATTTGTTTTTCTATTTATTCGTTTAATATTATTTTTGCTTGTAACAATTACGGATTTAAATATTTTATAATATATATTAATCATCCAAATTATACTAAAGAATATAAAATAAGAACGAAAAATATGTTGAATAGANTATATAATCTATTTATATAAATTTCAACCTATTTGCACCCCTCTTCCTTAAAATGCTTAAAACTACCCTCTTTGTGCTTATTATTAAGGTTAAACTGTCTAATTATAGTATTATTACTATTAATATTATCATTATTGATTGTTATTTAATGTCTAATCTCTTTATTAATCTGTTTGGATCAATCCTCCCATTTAATCATATTGTAATATTTTGAATTCTCTGTAAGCCAAAAATGCAAAATACAGCAATCACACAATTACAATAATTTAATTATGCCCATGCCATATATAGTATGAAAATAGTTAAGAACTCATAAAATCCTGTCATTTATTGCAATACAAATAATTAAATCAACCCAACAACAAATTAATTTAAACCTAAAATTTATAAAATCTAAACTGTTTTTGTTGTTCCTTAAGTAGGTGGTGGAATCGATTAAAAAGAAATACACATTTTATTATATTAATTATAATTTAAATTTCACTTTAATACTTAACTTACAACTCTTTAGTCTAATTACATATTTGAAATATTTCCAATATAATTATTATAAATTAATGATAATTTTTAATATTTTACTATGTAGTAGAATTTTCTTTAATATTTCTTCGGCAAAATCTTTTTATTTCAAATTTCTATAAAAATAGTTAAAGTCTACTAATATACTATTAAATTACTCAAATGATTTTTAAATACTTTTGTTTGACATAACTCAATCTTACACAGACTCTTTTTATTCGATCCATATACAACTAATAATAATAATCATTTTTCTAGGTTGATTTAATATATTAATCTTTATTATAACACTCTCTGCATCAAAGTATTTAGATAAAAAATATTATGTTATCCCATATTAATCAAAAATTTAAATTCATTTATAAGATTATATTTCATTTCTAAATTATTACTTAATGAAGCATAGGATTATTGATCTATTTTAATAGAAAATATTAATGCTTATGTATTCTATTAAGAAAATAAATTTGAAATGACATTTTCATTAAAATCTTTAGAGTATTAATTTTATTTGTAATTCATTTACCTATCTTTGTTTTTATAATTTCCTTTATTCATTTGCAATCTTTATTTTCTGCACTTTTGATTTGTTCATAGATTACTTAGATATAAATTTGTTTTTCTATTTATTCGTTTAATATTATTTTTGCTTGTAACAATTACGGATTTAAATATTTTATAATATATATTAATCATCCAAATTATACTAAAGAATATAAAATAAGAACGAAAAATATGTTGAATAGAATATGTTAAGATTATGTAAATATTGGATGATAGAGTTATGATGAATAAAGTTGCTAATTAGATATCAAATTTTAAATTTTTATATTTTAACTAAACAAATTCATGATAGTTAGATAAAGCATATCACCAAAAAGAAAAAGTGTGACTCCTTCTATGTATGAAGGAAGATAATATTAAAATACCTTAAGATGTAGTAATCTTAAAACAGAAAGCTTGGATTAAAGAAATGTTTGTTCAAGGAATGATGATTACAAAAGAAAATAGCATAACATTTCTAATCCTAGAAAAATTATTTCAATATAAAATCATAAAGCCTCTTTAAATAGTTCTTATAATTCCAAAAACTTAAAAACAATATAAACATCTACTAGAAAATTATCTCTATAAACGTAACTCAAATAAACTATTATAGTAAAACAATGATAAGCAGTACTACAAGTGATAACTGTTAGATTTAAAAGTTCTTTCTTAATCCAATAGCCAATATTCTATAAACATGTGAAAGGTTGATTAAAGCATAAAGATTAGAAGAAGCAATGAAAGAATTAGAAGAAATTGATTCTCCTCATATCAATTAAGATTACCAATAATAAATTGCATTTTTTAAAGGGACAATACATATGCAAAATCATCAATATGAAAAAGCTATAAACAGTTTTTAAAAATGTAGACAATTAGGAGATTTAAATGGAAATGCTTAGGTTCTTTAAGCTATCTCTTTAAGAAAGATAGGCAATTATATAGAAGCAATATCAATTTTAAAAGATTTTCTATTGAAAAACAATGCAAACTAATCTCCAGTTTATTATGATGCTGTATTATAAAAAGGAAAGCTATTAATGAAATTAAAAAAATACAAATTGGCTATGCATGACTTTATGATTGCATCAACATTAGAAAAGGATATGCAATTGTTTTAAGGAACTTTAGGGAAGGGTGATTGCTTAAGATATTGTGGAAAGATTTTTGAAGCACTTATTATTTATGAAGGTATACCTGATAATCAACAAGTATTGATTAGAAAGATTATATGTTACTTAGAATTATAATAATTTGATAAAGCTTTAGATATTATTAATAAGATTTTAATTAAAGATTCTAATAATTCATAGGCACTTTATTTAAAAGGATAAGTATTTATGAAGAAAGGGAAATTTAATGAAGCAATTTTAAGTTTTGAATAATCAATAACTGAGAATAATAGTAGAAAAGCTGTAATGAAATCTTTAATAGAAATAGCCAAAATAAAGATTGACTAAAAAGATTTCTATTCTGCTTACTATACTTTATAGAGATAAGATCATTTAGATGTAGATAAAGCATCACTTATGGATCTTAAATAATTTACAGAAGGAGTAATATTTTTAATGAAACGTAAATACAAGGATGCCATTATAGTCTTAACTGAATTAATAAATAAATAATAATTGGGAGAGTTCATAAAGAAACTTATTTTTCTTTATAGAGCTTATGGTATTAAAAAATATATTATATATTTAGGTTTCATATGTGTAAATAAATATCAAAATGCTCTAAAAGATTTTAATTATATATAAAGATTTAATCCTTTAGAAACAACATAACAATATAATATGATTATTTGTGAAGGTATAGTGATGTCATAATAAAATTAATTTGAAAAATCTTAGTAGTTATTTCAGAAGGCTTCATAAATATTTCCAGGTAAAATGGAACCACATTTTTATAAAGCTTTAACTTTAATTTAATTTGTCAACAAGCTACAAATGAATGGAAAAGATAAATATATAAAAAAAGCTTTAAAATATCTTGATAAAGCAGTAACATTAAATGATAATAATTCAAAACTATTATATCATAGAGGAATAATACGATTCTATTTTGGTTAATTAGAATTGGCTTTGTAAGATCTTACAATTGCCATAGAAAATAATGAGGAACGAAATTCCAAAATATTATATGCAAGAGGTTTGGTTTAAGCATGTCTAGATAATCCATAATAAGCATTAATTGATTTTACTGTGGCAATAAATTGGGATCCAAAGTATGCTGAATTATATTTGAATAGAGCAAAAGTAAATACATAATTAGGAAATAGAACTGAAGCTTTTGAGGATTTGTAAATTTATATTTCAACAAATCCAACAGATCCATAAATTTATCTATGGGCAGGTAATTTATCGTTTCATCTTGGTTCTCATTTAAATGCCATAAAAACTTATTCTCATTCTCCTGAATTATAAAATAATGTTTAATTATTGAGTTATAGAGCTATGTGTTTTATTATTGAAAAAGATCTTAATAATGCTTTTGTAGATTTAAATAGAATTTATGAAATTACAAGTGATAAAAGATGGTTAATTGATAAAGAATGCTTGAATGCATTAAAAATTGCTATAGAATAAAATATAAAGGAATCAATATTAATTTCTAATTAAGCTAATTATAAATCTAAAAATAAATCTATAAATTTTAGATAGGCTTCAAAAAAATTAAAATAAATTCTTAATTTTGAAGTTGAAGGGTATTTATTTATGAAATCAGATTTATTATTTTATAGAGGAGTCATGAAATTTTATTAAGGTAATTATATAAAAGCTATTGATAACTGGAATGAGTCTTATGAATTAATGAAATAATAAAAAAGAGAAGAAATGACTTCAAATGTTCAATCAGATTCATCAGAGGGATCTTAAAGAATGATTATTAAACTAAATGATTTAGAGTTCTAAGATCGTCCTTATAATATGTATGAATATTAATATAATGTTGCTATTGCCACCATTTTAGTAATAATAATTATTATATATAGAATAATTTAAAACCTGAAGGAAAATTATTGCTTGAAGATTTGAGTAAATTATTACCTTAGACATTTACTTAAGGAATTATGTAATTTAGAGATGCTATAGATTCCTAACAAATTTAGAGGACTACCCTTTTTCAAGAGAATAATAGATTATGTGAATTATTTCCTAAATTTAAAGTTGGGAATGCTGTAACTAGATTATCTTTTTGCTTACCTAAATTACCTTCTCCTTGTATGAAACCTGAATTTGATCAATAATTATTATAATGCATCTAAGTAATTTAAATATTTTATATGTATGAGCATAGTCTATTGATGTGGAAAATAAACCAGAAGCACCATGGATTAAAAGAAATCTTGATGGAGTTATTTTTACTGAAAATGTTTAATAAGTTGAATTAGATCTCTAAAGTGAAACTTAAAGGTCATAATTAGATTAAAGTTAAGAACATATAGTGGATGAAGTTGAACCCAATGTTTATACACTGGAAAAATCTACTTCTATCAGTAATTGAATAAAATAGCCAATTCATATATATATATTAATATATTCTATACAATTCACTTTTAATAATTTTATTTATTTATTATATACTTTTGAAATTTAACTTCATAAAAAATAAAGATTAATCTAATTTTTATTTTATTTTAATAAAACTAAAGATCAAATACTATTTTAAAAAGAATTCAATCTTTTGGTAAAGAATGTCTAAAATTTGTTGAGTTATTTAAATTAAATTTTACATATTATATATATGATGTTATCTAGAATTGATTTTATCATTTTTAAACCAACTTTTAAAATTAAAGAGATAGATTCAATAAATAGTATATTTATGTATTTTACTTCAATAATAAAATATTTTAAATTAGAATAATTTATATATATATTATACAATGTTATTAATCATAGTTCTTTCAATATTCATTAACAATTGAATTATGGCCTTCTATGAAATCCAATTGCTTTTGATAATTTAGTCTAACGAATTCTTCATATTCTTATTAATTATTTAATTATATTTATTAACTATTTTATTATTCTTAATCTTAATCCTCTTCTTTTTTGATATTTTAATGCATATCATAATAGGGATTCCATTATTCATAAGGTATTTGATGAAGCAAATGTTTATCATACATCATTATTAATTATTCCTAATCAAAATGGTGTTATTGAATATTGACATCTTCTATGATATTAATAGAAATTACTAACCTGCCTTTGGAATATCACTTGATGGATTTTTCTTTTTTCTTCCAGCTCTGCTTCTTTCAGTGCGAGGTAAGCGTTTTCCATTTTCTCCCCTTAAAGCATATGGATTAAATTTTTAATGGTGGCTTCTGCATTAACTAGGAGTTCTTGTGCCTATTAGTTCGCTCATTTATTTGAATATTTTAGAGGTTTTTTTCATCATAGAAGAAGTCATAATACTTTCATACTATTAAAGAAAGCCTATGTAAGTGGTATGCTCTTCTGTAGACCAATGTCCAGTGTTAATGTGTTCTTTTTTTGGTTTCTTAGTTGATTGATGTTAACCTTTTTATTTTTAAGTTTGTTAAGATCCTTCTTGTGATCCTTATGCTTCTTGATTTGAAATGATATCTGATTATAATTTGGGCATAGGAGCTCCTTAAATGCAATGAAAAATCGAATAAGGAGTGATTTATTTAGATCTATGAATATATAAATGAATTAAATACATTTAATCTATCTATAATTGAGAATGAGTAGGCTCTTCAACTGTTTGCTTAGCAAACTCAAGAGTTTTAGGAAGTAATCCTAAAGAATCAGTATTCCTTTGTATAGTGGTTAAATGTTTACTTAATCTTCTTGTTTTTTTTGTATTTTTGTTAATGTATGACTTCATTATCAGGAAAGCAATCAACTGAATATCCAGGGAATGTGGCAGGATAAGAGAACTAGGACAGATAAGCAAATTCATTGTAATTCTAATATGGCATATATTCTTGAAGAAATCTTATAATAATTTTACTTTGGATATCCGAATCTAGTTGAAATGCAAATTATTGGTCACCCTGAAAGAAATATGGTTACATATTAAAAACAATTAATTTTTTTATATACCTAAATTTGTTTATATATTAACAAGCTTTAAATGACTCTAAGAGGTAATCACTTTCTTTAAAAGCGATTTCAAATGATAATTAATTGAATTCCTTAGTGTATTCTATAAAAATATGCATCAAAGTTTAATAGCATTTCAATAGAATAACAATAATTTTTAATTATCATTTCCCTCTAAAATGATCTTTGTTGAATGAAATATTTAGATTTTACTAAGATTGAATAAGTATTTATATATATGTAAAATATATTTTAGATACAGAGCATATTAAATGAGAATATGATTATTAAAAATGAGCAAATAATAACTAAATATTCTGTATTTATATTTTTCTTGATATTTCATTAAATTTAAGTAATATTTATATCAAACATTTAAATATGTCAGCAAAAGTATATGAAGCAGAGGATGATTTATTAGGATCTATTCTAAAAAGTAATATTTTAGTTACCTTAGATGATGATTACGAAGAAGTTTTTTCTAATAATAATAGTCCTTTATGCAAAAAAAGCTTTGAAAGTGATAGCGTAATTGAAAATGTAATATATATATCTAATTTATAAAGGTTTCTACATCAGAAAAACATTATTTTGAAAGTTTTAATAGATCATTCGAACAGATTTCTTTGGGATCTGATCTTGGCTAAAGTCCAATGTCTAATAGAGTTATGTATCCTTAGTGTCCATTAAAAAATTTCAAATTTTCAAGATAAGATGATAGATAAAGTGTGTCAATTAGTTTTGACGGACCATCATTTTCAACATAAGAAAGTTCAATAAATTACAGTAAAATAGGAAATGGATACTAATATAAACAACATAATAGATTTGTTGATTATTAAGTCCCATATTCTCCAGGATTATTAAGACCATAAGGAATTTATTAACCTGGATTTAATTATTAATAGCCTTAAAATGGAATAAGTTTTACTGGATATTAATAAGAAAGACAACCTTTACATGAAATAAATGATGATATTCAATTGACAAATGATTTAGTAAGTTATTTATATCTATATTAATTAGGACAATATGTGTGGAAATTAAGTATTATCAAGAAAAGTTTAAAAGATATTTGAACATGGAAAACCAGATTAAAGAGAATTGATTTTTAACAAAGTTGAAAGATCTTGTGTTTAATTTTCTAAAGACGTTTTTGGAAATTATGTAATGTAAAAGATATTCGAAAAAGGTATGTATATATAATCTAATATAAATTAGGAACTCCAATTCAATAATAGAGATTGTTTAATAAAATTAGACCTCATGCTTATGAATTATCAAAGAATAATTTTGGATGTAGAGTTATTTAAAAGATTATTGAAATCATTTCCAATAATGAAAGTTTACAAAACCAATTTATTGACTCAATCAGACTCTAAGTGAAATCATTACTTTATGATTCAAGTGGTAATTATGTGATTCTAAAATGCTTGGAAGTATTATAAAAAGAAAAGATTGAGTTTTTCTTATAACCAATTGAAGATTCAACTTTATTTTTATGTTCATCTTAATATGGATGTAAAATATTGTTGAAAGCTCTTGAATTATTTACTCCCATTCAAACTGATAAAATAATTACTACATGCTTATAACATCAATAAAATCTATGTGAATAAGAGTTCGGAAATCATATCTTATAATTTGCCATCAAAAATTCAAATTATTAACCATTTGTTGTCAATTTTGTATTATCAAATTTTGAGAAATTGTGTATGAACAAATATGCCAGTAATACAGTTGAAAAGGTTGTGGAAGCATCTACAAATGAATTGAAATAGCACATCATCTCTATACTTATTTCTAAATCATAAATTAATGGATTGTATTAAAATATATTTATTTATATAGAGCAATCTTTGTGAACTTATCTATCAATCCATTTGGAAATTATGTTATCAAGAAAATGATCATTATGTCAAATCATAATATTTTGTAACCTTTGATAGACATTTTGAGATAAGATTAATATCTGATCACAGCAATAAGATCCTCTGATTTTGGCTAAAGAATCTATTAGCTAATCGAAAAGACCTTATTAATGTAAAAATCATGAATAAAATTGAGATTATTATGACAATATAAATATGAATAAAAAATTACACAATAATATTAATATTATATATTAAACTTCTATCAAATTAAATTTAATATAATAATATATATGTTTATGCCACCATTTAATATAGAATACAATATAATTTATACTTAAATTAATAAAATTAAAGTGGATTAAGATCATAATTATAGAAAATGTGCATTAATAATTATTTTAGTATAATAATATCAATTAAAATACAGTAATTTAGTTTCTGAATTAATTGAGTAATTAAAAAATTAATTTAATGATAATATTACTTTATATCTTATAATGATTCAAAAAACAATTAATCAATTATTATGATTCTAAATTATAACAAAAACAACAAAAAATTTAGAATTAATAATAATTGATTTGATTCAAAATAATATATATTTATAAATTATGGAAATTGCTATTAATGTATAATTTCAAGCTTTGTTTGCATATGATTATTTCTCATAAATACATTTGTTTGCCATGGCTATTCTAACATATCCTTATTCTCCATAATTAGGACTCCAAGACATCTTCAATTTATAAAAGGGCAATGAGCCTTAATCTGTTCTAGCATCATATCCTACAACCAAAGCATCGTAATTTGGATTGTTTCCACAAGGTTTGTCAAAAACACCTGTTTTATATAATTGGAAATAAATGCTGGAAACTGAAAGTGGAGAACTTATGATAAATATATAATTTACACAACAATATGTTCTGATAATGCTTAATAATAATCTGAGTCTTAAACAAATTAATCTTTATTTAGCATCTCATATCCATTTAGTAACTAAATATTATCCAAAGATGGAATACAAGCTCCTTTTGTTCCAGTATAAGCAACATTTACTTCTAAATCTAGATAATTTTAATTATCAGTAACCCAATCCCAAGTATTCTTTACACTTCCTTCTAAACAAGGATTAGTCTAGTCAACACAATTTATCAAATATTAAGGAGATATTTATTCATAAGTTCCAAGATATAAGGCAGATTCTATAGATCCAGCCACAGCAAAAGCCCAAGATCCTAGACATTTTCCTTGATTGTATGGTTAAGAATAATCCTATATTATTGTTGACCAATCATAATGATCAGGTATATCAGCTTTAATTGATTTATTTTATTTCTATGTTGTTTTCTAAAATGAGTTATTTATATATTCCTAATCTGGATATGAAGAATATAAATAAAGTGATGAGAATTCATCAAATGTTAAGTCAGCAAATTAGTTGGCTTCAATTTCAAAGTTTTCTAAACCTTAATTATATCTAGCATTGTGTTCATTGACAATTTATAAATTCTGGTGGAATATTTATTTTCTATAAGTGTCTTCAACTCCTTAATATAATTTTTGATGATGTTATTTCCATTTAGAGTATTCATCTGTCTATTATTCTGAATTGTACAATTATAATGAAAGAAGTGAAATACTTAACAAGGCAACAATGTATAAATTTTTCATAGATATTAATGCTTTAATATTTTATTATGGTATATGTAGAAAAATAAATATAGAACTAAGCAAATCATATAAATTTTGCACAATTCATTATATTTATTATTAATTTCCATCTTGATTCATATCATTGAGCAATAATATACTAACTAAGAATAATAAGTTAATCATCAATCAAAATATTGAGTGTTAATAATAAAATATTCATTAACACTCAAATCAATCTTAAGGATAGCATTATTATAATTGGTGAAGTAACTTTTTGAAATTATTAATAGATTTTATGTTTTCTTACCACTTTAATAATAATTTTCATTTAAAAAAACAGAATTCATTGATATCTTTAAATGGATTCTTCAATTAGTAATATTATGGTAGATAATCAGGAAAATGATACTTTATGTACAAAATATGGGGAACTTCTTATATGGACTCCAAAAACAAAAGATGATATCAAATTAAAAAATCAATCATAAATCCATAGAAAAGAGTTAAGTTAAGTTGGTTCTTTGGCAACTACTAAGGAATGGACTAAAACTTTATTGCACACTAGCACATTGATTAGTAAAGAAGCATATGTCAGGTCACTGAACTCAATGGAAGCTTTTTATGAAAAAAGAGAAAAAGAGTCTGCTGATAATCAAACTAAGAGTCTTTCACCTGTAAAACATTAATTTGAAGAAATATCAGACTATACTTTCAAATTATAGGATGGTATAAAGAAAGTGAGATTTAGATTAAATTCAGATTATCAAGCATGACCTTTATATTTGTGAATAGTATTTGTGTTTATATTGTCTTTATGTATATATTTTATATTATCCAATTCTACTTACCATTTAATTGTATTTGCTAAAAACAATAAATTATAATGTATGATTAAAAATTGAACTTTCTTTATCAAATTGATTACAAATAGAATTAAGATTTAATTCAATTGCAATTTAATAAAAATTTTAATATTTTACAATTAGTGATGATAATTAAACACTTGAAAAATATTTATTAATGAATTATCTTCTGAATAAACTTGACATTATAATTATAGTCAACATATTAAATTTATTTAAGTAATAAGAATAATAAGTTAACCTTTATAAATATGAAAAGGATCTATTAACAATTAATGTAAATGTTATAAATCATCAATTATAAAATTTAAAGAAATTCTTGAATTATAAATTTATTATTATTATTATTATTGTTGAAGATTAAATCATATATATTATATCGCTATTAATATAACAGTGTTATTTATATAAAAATATGAAATAAATTAATTGAAATATTGCATTGAAATTTGTTTAAATTATCAAAATAATATAATTAAGTATTGATTATTTTTATAAAAGTTTATAAAAAAGTTATGTTCCTTTAAAATAGATTATATTGTTATATAAATTTTTTTTAAAAGGAGGATTAATATGAAAATAATTAATTTGTTTATTAATAATATGAGTAAATTATTATAAGGAAGAGATCAGTATGTAATTTTCTTGATTTTCAAATATTTGTTAATAATTAATACATTTAATTATTTTAGTAGGATAAATTTTAGAATGCAAAAATATTTATTGGATAATTTGCCACTTTCTTTGTAAGAGAGAAACTTACTATATGCTAATGGACAATAAGTATATGATCAAGTTATGAAGGATGGAGGATTTGTTAAAGTATATTATATTATTTAACAATAAGGTATTTTGTCAAAGAGAATTACCTGCTTATTTAAAAGAGGATGATTGGGTAAGTTTCTATTAAAGTAAAGTAATAGTTTATGAATACAAATCAATGGTTGATGGTTCTTGCATAGGAAAACCATATTATTATAATTATAGTGAAATGTTAAAAATATATGAAGAGAAATAGTTATCTTGGTTAAAACATCAAATAAGTATTTTAACAATAGATCCAAAAGCATTAGAAATGATAAATGTGTTTTTTAATTTTGAAGCTCTCAAATAGAATCATGGTAATTAAACCATTGATATCAGAGTATAATAACCTGGATATGATTCATTTTTACCATGCAAAATCAATTAACAATTAGAAGGAATGAAAATTATGGATTATGTAGATTATCTTAATGATCCATCAAAATTTATAAAAAAAGAAGGACTTTCAGTAGATCAAAGATTATTTGCTGTAAATGTTAATATGTAAGGATGGGATAAGGAAATAAATCATTTAAAATAGTTTTTACCAAAATGTTTAAGACCTTAAGGTGAAAATGATGGATTAAGTTACTTAAGATAAGAAATAGATGGTGTCAATATACCTTAAATTTATATAAAAACAGATGGAGTTTGGACAGGTGGACATTAAGAAAATCTAAGTGTTAATGCTATTAATATTAATCATGGTCCTGCTGATTGTATTTGGATTACTGTAGATAATGAAAATGTTTAAAAATTAAGATAAAAAGTATTAGAACTATATGATACAGATATATTTAAAAATGAAGGTTTGTGGTTTAAAGAACCAGAATTCTTTTTAAAAAATGGAATACCATTTAGATACACTTTATAAAAGAAAGGTGATGTTGTAATATTAGGTGCTGGTTGTTTGCATTGGGTAAAATCTTTAGGATAAACTATTAATACTGCATGGAATTAAGTTGCATTAGATGATATGACTCTTGAAGCAATGAGTGAAAGACATAAATTAAATAAAGAAATTAATTATAGAACTGTTATTCCATATAAGAATTTAATGTTAGATTTATATATTCATGAAAAATCATTATCATAGATGACAATAGAGAGAATTTAATTAGAATTATAAAATTTTTTTGATTAAGAAAATAGAAAATTACATTTAATAGATCCACCATCATCTTAATTAATTGAATGTTGTAAAGAAGTATAATTATGTTCAAAATGTGAACATGAAATATTTTTATATTTTTACCATGATGATGAAGAATATTTATGTTTAGATTGTGTTTAAAATAAATCTAATCATAAAAGTTTACCAATATCTATGAAATATAGATATCATTGCTTTTATTTTTTATTATAAGCATAACCAACAAATTGTAACTAAGAATTTTGTTGTCCTTATACTGGAAAAACTAAATGTTCAATACAACAAGAACTTAAACCAGCATAATTTAAATATAAAGCATAACCTAAATTAAATTCTATGCTTCATGGAACTGATAAAATGAAGAAAAAGAAATTTGATAGAATGGATTATGAAATTGATGCAAAAACAACAGTTTAAAATGATAAATAAAAAACAAGAGGTAGAAAATAATCTATTGATAAATCATAACCAACAATAAAAAGAAATAGAAATTATTGATTTAATTATAACAATTTAGAAATTTTTAAATTTAATTTCTAAAATTCTTAAATTTCTTCTTAATTCATAATTATATATTAAATATTATTAATTATTCATTTATTTATATACAAAATATTTATTTCTTTCTTTTTTTTGTTTTCTTTTATTTTAATAACTAAATTTCAGTTTTTTCTTGCTTATCACTTTTTTTTATATTTATTATTTAGGATCATAAACCGAATTTATTATCTTCAAATTTCAACTTTTAATATAATTTTTGTAATGTGATTGTTATTTTGAAAATAAAATAAAACATAATAACAATGATTGATCTATTCTCAAGTCCATCTCCAATTCCATAATAATCAACTACAAATGATGAAAATATCTAATGTAAATGGATGTAAAAACGTTTCTTATTTACTCAAAGCCATTGTAAAAAAATTGACTTTGATAACAGTCATACTACGTAACTTTTGAAATAATCTTGAAGGAAATCTATTTTTCCTATCTCTTCATAAGAAGAAATACGGATTCCAAGTGCTAAAATTGAAAATAAAGAGTTCTTAGATCCATTACATTTAAGTTCTTATACTTAATCATATATTGACAAAAACCAATTCTCAATTGTCTGTGAAACTTAAAAGAGTCAAGTCACATTAAATCTATTGATTGCTGGACAATGTGGAACTGGAAAAACAACATTCGTTGATGCTTTATTAAATAAAGTAAATTCCAAAAATACACTATATATAGAAACCTATAGCTAGACAATATCAGGGAAATATTTCTGAAACTAATCAAGTATAAGAATCTATGGGAGTTATTGAATATGAAAACTAAATTGTTTATTTAAATATCTTTGATGCTAAAGGTTTTTAAAAAAATAACTAAAAAGAATGGTTTAAAGAAATTAGGCATTTAATCAATTAAAAGGTAATCTATATGTATTATTCAAGTTTAAAAAATAAATTCGAAGAAACAAGTATGCATATCTTAACAAAACACTATATTCTCAAATATCTAATTTAATAAATGATGAAAGAGTAAACATTTATATAATTATTCTATAGATTCACTTATGTCTTTACTTTCTCAGTGGACCTGCATACTTTAATGAGGATATTCTATATTTACAAAAGTTATCCAACTTAGTAAATGTTATTCCAATCCTAGCCAGAGGAGATTAATATACAAAATCTGAAGTTCTTGAATTAAAATAAAGATACAATAAGACTTTTAAAGAATTCAATATTGATATCTATGATTGTCTCAAAATTAATGATGAATCATTCAAATAATAACTCAAATAAGGAGAATTTGGATAATGTTCTCCCTTTATGATTATTGCTTCTACTTATGAATATTACAATGATTAAGGCAAGAAAATACAAGGAAGACAATATCCTTGGGGATAATGTGATCTATGGAATCCTTAACATTCAGATTTCTTGTTACTCTATAAATCATTAATAGGATATTATATTTATGATTTAATTAAGCTTACTGATTTCTATCAACATAGCTTTATTAAAAGAAAACAAGAAACTTAGAAAAAGAATAAAAGCAGAATGGGCTTTTTAAATTAAATATTAGTTCAAATCAATTAAATATTATATTTAATTGATTGATACTTTAATTTAGTATTATTATATATACTATAAATTTTATAAAAAAATATTAATTTTTATTATAATTATAATCTATATGATGTTAAACAAACTACTTATTTCTCATATTCTAATTATGCTAAATTAAAATATAATCTGCTTATCTATACTCCATTTTTTTAATAAAACTCTATGATATAAAATCTATTATCTACAAAGGTGAAAGTTTAGGTTCCTGAGAATTCAAAAGTCCACAAGAATTATCTTATCTTATTTGATTTTATTGTTAATAATTGAAACCTTTTCATATTACAATATAGATATTCTAAAATTCTTACTATTTACATTAGGGCTCTAAGTTTTAAATTAAAAAAAAAACTTTTATTCAAACATTTCAATCTAACCATTAATTATTACATCTGGATATTAATCAATAATTAATAAATCTATCATAAGCGAAAAATTCTTTCAAACACCAAGTGAGATGGAATACTTTCTCTTATAAATATTCCTGTATTGCTATACATAGTTTTGGATCAAATTCAATATAAGATCTAAATAATTCATTTAATTTTTCTAAATTAGCTTCATTATAAACAGAATTCATAGACAATTAAGTAAAAAATTATTCCTCATATATTGATATGAGATCGATATAATTTTTAGTTTGCTTGTATAATTGAATTAAAAAATCTAAGACTTCCATTTGGTTCGTTTAAATATTCTACTTATTATTATAATTATCATAAATATTCTTGAGTCTAATCTTATTCATTTCAAAATAATGCTTTAATTGGTAATTAATCTATAAGTAATTATTATAATTCTTAATTATTATAAAAGCGTTACATGAATTTATTCTTATCTAATATGAGACTCTAATAATTGATTTAAGCATAATTTATTTTTGTATAAATTTTATATTTTTTTAAATATTGCAGGACATTTAGAAGTAAAATTTATTTAAATCTATAATAATCATATATCATTTAGATTAGAAAAAGAATTATATTTTAATTTAATATCAGTAAAAGTCATACTTAATTTCTTAAACCTAATTTTCTAAATTCATTTAATATTCAATAAAAGTATATATTACAATTTATTATATAATTGTTAAAATAGGATCAAAATTAGATAGGTATTTTAAATATAAAAAATGTTGATTGGTAAAATATGTACATTAGGGTCTATTATAATAATTCAATAGATGAATCATGGTTCAAATGTTAGTGAAGTGTTTAAAAATTAAGAATATATTATAGAAGATTCTCAGAATAGATGAGTAGATGTTAGAAATAGGAGCTATTTTATAGGATGAGTTATAAAAGTATTTATAATAATTAGAAAGATAAGAATATAAAATTAATAATCATATAGGTTTTGAATCTGATAATTTCTGCTTTTCTTTACTGCAATTTCTTCTCATTACAATTGGATTTTTTATAAGCATGAAATTTTATTCCATACCTAGACAATCTGATTATATTAATTGTTCTATTTAATCTATATCATCTCTTTGCTTTGGTTTAGACTTTCTTAAAGAGCAGCCCATTTTTAAATTGTAAAAGTTGAATGGAATTATTAAAAATATTATTATAAATATACATATTTTACATGAATAATGAAATTGAATAGTTTATGAATTGTGTTGATTGCTTAATTTGATATTTGAGACAACTATTTACAATAATAAATATATAACATTAATTATATAATGATCTAGGATTAAGCTAATTTAGAATAACAAATCTTTGGTCCATAAATTACTTAAATACCTGATTTAACTTAATATTAGAAACAACATTTGGATTCATAAGAATCCTTGAGATCTATTGAAAGTCCTCATATTTAATCCAATCGTTATTTTGTAAGCAGCAAACGAAGATTATAGAGATTAACAAGAATAATCAATCCATCTTAGAATAATTAACCTAAGTTAGAGTAAAAGATAAACCCTAAAATAGATGAAAATGAGTAATTCTCCAGACTTGTAAGAAAAAATAGACTTATATAAAAATTCAAATAAAATTTGCTTTTGAACTCTTATATCCTTCCAAATACTTTGAAAACCAAAATTTTATCATTAGAATAATATATTCAACCGTAGACCTTTCGATTTTTATAGAGTATTTATTTTGATTTATCTAAATAGAATATGGTTAAACAAAATTATAATCAGTAATATTATTGCCTTAAAATCCTTTTTTGTATTTTTGGGATTTAATAGCATTATTAGCAAGTTTGTTAGCTTTGTGGATTTGTCCTTTTTTATTAAGTTTTTCTTTTGATGAATACTCATTTCCAAAAATCATAATAGGACTTATAACACATTTGATAATAGATAATATTTTGGCCATAAATAGAGCATATATAGAATAAGGAGAAGTAATAATTGATAGAAAACATATACTTTAATAATATATCAATCATTAAGCTATATTTGAAATAATATCTTTATTATTATGGATTGGTATTTATCCAAACATTCTTAAGGAATTTAATTCATCAAAATAAATATTGTTGATTATGTAAAACATAATAGTATTAATTAAATTAAAAAGAACCAATACTAAAATGGAAAATATTTATTTAAAACATACTCTTAGTAATGCTGCAGATTTATTAACTCTAATTTTATCAATATATTATTTTGCTCATTTTATGGCTTGTCTCTTTCATTATGTAGGAGTAATTAGTGAAACAAATGAATTGACTTGGTTAATTTAAAGATAAATAAGACATGAATCAGTATGGATTAGATATAATACATCATTTTATTGGGCAACAATGACAATTACAACTGTAGGTTATGGAGATATTACTCCTGAAAATTAAGTAGAAATGTTATTTGTTAATTTAATGATGTTGCTTTCTAGTTTTTTATTTGCATATTCAATGAATTCAATAGGAATCATTTTAAGAAATCTCTATGAGCAAAATAAAAATTAAAAGTAAGTATTATATAAAATTTAGACGTTCAATATTATAATTGAATAATTATATGAATCATAATTAAGTTGATCTCTCATTACAAATTAGAATTCGTAATTATTTAAAACATAAAATGGCTAATATGAATTATGAAAAGATTGAATTTATTAATAAAACTATTTCTGAATTACCTTAAGGTTTAAGATTCGAATTAAACTAAAATATATCAGAAAAAATTATGAAATCTATTAAAATATTTTCAGATCAATTTTCGAAGATAACATAAAATGCATTAACATAAAAAATGAAAAGATTACTATTTTAACCAGAAGAATATATTTATCATTAATATGAAATTGATGATTAATCATTGTAATATATATATTTATTTAGAGATATTTTGTAAAAGAAGGAATTATTGATATTTGTGAAGAACAAAGTCAATAAGTTATTTAATCAGTAATGAAAGGATAGACATTTGGTGAATATTAATTTTTTACAGGCTTTCCAACAAAGACTTGTGCTTTAAGTAGAACACAAAGTGAAGTAGTATAAATTCATAGATCCAACTTTTTAAAATTAATAAAAGATGAAAAAAAAGACATGGAAAGATTTAATCATATCAAAGATAAAATTTTATTGTATTCAAATTATAACTCTATTTTGCTCAGTTGTAATCTTTGTAATAAAAGTTCACATCTCAATATTAATTGTCCATTACTCACATATTAACCTGATCTAGAAGCTATAATAAAAAAGTCAAATATCATTAAGAATCCATAAAAGAGAATGGGTTATCATAGAAAAGGTGATAAAATAAACACTAGAAGAATGTTGAATACTATTCAAGATTCTCTAAATAAATTTTAATCAGAATGTTAGAATAATTCAGAAGATGAATAATCTAGATATATGTCTCCAGATTACAACAGTCGTATAAATTATAGAAAAAAATCAATTAAGAAACCTCATTAAATGATTTCAATTTCAAATACTGTTAATTCAGATAAGGAATTGATTCCTTCAGATAGGCAAATTTAAATTCTTACATCTAAAGAAAATTTTGAAAAAAGAAAAACTACTCCTTCTAAATTTCTCATATAAGGTGAAGAATCTATATATAAAGAATAAAATAAGGATATGGTTTAAGAATTTGAGACAAAGTTTTAATTCCATAATATCAATATAGATTAAATTAAAATTTTTTAAGAATATATGCCATACAATAATATCAATAATGTAATTAAAGGTCTTGAGTAGATAAATAATACATTTTATTATAAAAATCGATATAAAGAATCTGAAAAATATACTTTTAATTATTTAGCAAAATAACAATCTTTTAATTTAAGAAAATGGTATGATAATAAATTTAAATGATATTCTTTTTATATGTATATATTATGAATGTTATAATTATTCAAAATTCAAGAATAAGTTATAATAAAATAGAATTATTAATTATATGAGTTTGAATCACTAAAAATTACCATCATTTGACATAATAAGAGTAGCTGGTTCAGGAAGCTTTGGTATGTATAATAGCTAAAATTAGGTTATGTTTTTGAAGCCTATGATCATAATAGAAAATAAAAAGTTGCTCTAAAAAGAATTGAAAAGGTTGGAACTCTTCTTAGTAGAGAATATGAAATATTGTTTGAAGTTAAAGAATGTAAACATATAGTTAAGATTCTTGTATAAAATTCATCCAATCTAGGATTTTTTCTATTCAAGAAATGAGGCGGGGAAATTAATTCAAAATATAGTATTTGAATATATGGAGGATAATCTTGAAAATAAAATTTAAACTTTTATCAAATAAGGAAAAACATTTTCAGAATTGACAATAAAATGTTACATATATTAGATTTTAAAAGGATTATAATTCATTCACTAAAAAGGAATTGTCCATCGTGATCTAAAGCCGTAAAACTAATTACTTAAATCAATAGTGAGAATGTTCTGATAAATAATAAAGAAGAAGTCAAATTGTGTGATTTTGGAAGTTCTAAATTGATTACTTCCTCGAGTCAAAACACTCCTTATATAGTTTCTCGTTATTATCGTGCACCTGAATTGATATTATGTTTAACAAAATATGGTGTTTCAGTAGATATATGGGCATTAGGTTGTATAATGGGAGAATTAGTAATAAAAGAAGCTCTTTTTAAAGGAAAAAGTGAAGGAGATCAATTATTTGCAATATTAAAGGTGATGGGTAGTTTAAGTACAAAAGATGTAGAATACTTTACAAGTAGAGTTCCTTTTGATAATAAATAAATATTTAAGGAACTCTCTAAATATAAAAAATAAAATCTCAGATAAAAATTTAGTTAAATAAAAGATTTAGATAATTATTTAGATTTATTAAAGTAAGAAAATCAATATAATGTTTTAGTTCAATGTTATAATATAATCCTGAAAAGAGAATCAGTGCATAAGATGCACTTAAACATCCATTTTTTAAAGATGTAGCAAATGAATGATAATATATTTACAATAAAATATTTACTAATGTATTTAATGTAAATCATTTATCTTAAGCTTCTCTGCAACTAACAATCTTCTCTTCTCCCATAGCTGAAAGGACAGCAATCAACAAATCCCTGAATATAAATATGAATATATACTTTCCAGCATCAAATTAATCTCTAATTTCTTTAACCAAGTTGAAATCATCTTCAGTTTCAGGTAATTTAAGATCTTCCTTTGTTGATCCATCTTCATTCATAAGAATGACAAAGCCATCAGCTTGAATATCCATTAAAGTATATTCCTTTTTAGTAACAAATGGAACATCAATATTATGAGATGTTGGTGCTGAATCTTCATAAGTCTTATTTGTGAATATATCTTTTCCAACAATGGATGCCTAAAAAAATATGAATTATATAGAAATACTTTAGCATGACCATGTTTTCCTGCTTTAGATGTTGAAACATCTGTAATCTTGCAAGGATGTCCTTTTAGCATGACATATCCTCCTTTTTTTAATGATCCTGCACTTTCTGTGTAGGTGTGGGATGATCCAGCATTTCCTTGCTCAAATTGATTTTCGTCGTCAGACATTTTTAATTATTTAAAAATTTTATTTTAAATCAGGGATTCGAGAAATATTATGAATAACACTATATCAGAATAAAAATTCTATAAATAATTCAGAATAAGTTGACCTATAATTAGTTAACTAAACTCATTTAGCTTAGCGTAATATTAATCGATTCATTAATAACTCTTTCCAACAATCAAATTCTAAATTTTCTATATGAGACACATCTCTATGAATTCTCTATTCTTTATAACATGTATATGGATATTTCCAATCTAAATTATTTGTTGTCATTATATCCAATTATGTTCTAATATAAAACATATTAATACTTGTATTCTGTAGTTGATATTTGATCTGATTATATATAATTTGAACTCTTTTGATTAATTAGATCAATCCATTAATTTCTCTTATTATGTTACAATAAAGATCTATAAGAAGTTTATTAAGATTGTTAATGAATAATTGATTATTATTGCTTCATTAAGTATGATTATTATTCAGTTTTTCTAATGGTAAAGTCTGCAGGAGTATGTAAAGAAGTACTTGGTGTTTTTTTCATATGTTTTTTAATATATTTCTTAGCAGATTTATGAGCCAATTCTGTTAACACATTTTTAAATGATACATTTTAAGGCATTATAACCATTGTATTCTCATAAGATGATTTCAATTTAGTATCGCTTATTAGATTTTTAACATCTTTTTTTGATTTTGGACAATAAAATTGCTTCTATTAGGTATCACATCTATCATGTGTATAGATTATTGGTTATTTATTGAATGAAGAAGTTCTCTTTTTAGCATTTCCTTTATTCATTTACTCTAATTATTATCTTAAATTATTATTCATTTTAAATAATCAATAAATATCAACATCAAAGGAATATTTTTATTTATTATATATTTATAGATAATCATGATTTAACTCTAAACACATATCCAATCAAATTATAAATATTTTTTAATCTATCTAAATTCAAATACTTATCTAATATCTTAAGGCTATGATTTACTGAATTTTAACTTATCTAATTTTTGTTTTCACTTATAAAAATATAAATTTCAATGATCCATTCTCAATTTATTTAATATTTTGTTGAATACAATTTTTATTAGATCTCATTTTCAAACATTCAATTTCTAACACTTATTTATATTAATTTATCTATCAATATTCTTATCTAATTAGTTTCCCCCATTTAAAAGCTATTTATGGCTTTTGATAATTTACTAAATTTTAATAATAAAACTGATAAAATAAATAATTACTAGTAAAAATAGATTAAGTTCGGTTTTATTTGAGAATGACGTTGAGCTAATTCATTTTTTATTCTCAAATTTTAAGCTACTCTTGCTTTTCTATCTTAATTTTTAATTTAATCACTAATAATTGTGTTGCTATTCAAAATATTTCATATTATTATTATTTGTATTAAATGACTTATCTTAAAATACAGCTACTATTGTAAGATAAGCATGACTTTTTAATTTCATTGAATTGCTTTAAATTATATAATTATTTGTTTCTATACTTTTAAGCTATTAATTACAAAAATATTTAGTCATTAAATTAAATAAGAAATAGATTATTTGTCTCTTGAATCATTTTATTCTTTGTATAAGAAAATAGATATGATTACAAACTGACTTTTATGCAGTTTGAAAATAATATGGTTTTACGATATTGATTCTATATGAAATAGGAAATATCAAATGAAGTCCTTAAACATTAGTCACCAAGCAGGACTAAATGGTGATTCTTCAAGTACATAATTCCTCAAAGTTACTCCTTGTGTACCCATCATTCTAGCTATTTCCATTTCATGGTTTAGCAACATAACATCCATCGGTGCAGTTTCATATAAGGGCTTAGTTAATTGCGCAAATAATGAATATTCTTATAGTTCTGGGGTATATTAATTATTCATTTCTATTAATTCATCGTTCTACTCTAGTCTTAATTATGGCCAACCATACCAAATTTGTTCTTCCCTCTAAGTTATGTTTGAGCTTAGGTACTAAATATTGTAAGAATCAGAATCAAGATGACCAACTTCATGGTAATTTAATTAATAATTAATTTAAATCCGTTTTTTTTATTCATAATTCAATACAATCAATTTAGTCTCATTAGTACTAGCATCTATTAATGTAAGAAATTTATGGTATTAATTATTTAATATCAAATTTAAATAATTTTCTATGTTAAATAAAAATTAAGATTAATCAAATAACTAAACTTCCATTTCTTTAAGATCTAATTAAAAAAAAAATGTTTATTATTTTTTGATCTTACAAAATTACTGAATGATTATATAGTTTATAATGTTTACTTGATTTTGCATCACCCTATTTATTTTTCTTATTTATATTTTTATATGTTGATAAGATTATGGTTTACATTTTTTTTAAATTAAAATTTATATTTTAATCTCGCTTTTCCATTTATTTTTTTCTTTGAATTTATAATTATTTTAATCGAGAATATTTATAGAGAATTTTAATTGAATTAAAATCAAACAATTTGGGATGAACTCTTTAATTTAATCTTTTGAATTAAAACAAAATTGGATATATTATAAAATTGATTATACTTTTTTAGTGAATCTGATCTTTGGTTATGACTTAAAGATTTTTAATTTAAATCACTCTTTATTTATAAAATATATTATATTTTACTTAAGCAACAATGTGATTCTAGTATAAATATAAATTAATATAAAAAATAATATATTAATATTATTAAATACAATTAGATAATAATAATAATAAGATTGTAAAGGGATAATAATTTTAGAATAATATGCTTTAAAGAATTAGATTATAGATTAGATCATTAATGTATAAAATTTTATTATTTATTAATTTAATTAAATTATTAATATTCATTTAATTTTATTAACATTATTAACAAAATATATATATATGATATTTTATCTTATTTTATGAATAAATTTAGATATATATATATTTAATCTTTTATAAAATATCATTAAATCAATTCTAAATTCCAAGCTTTTCAGTCAAAACTAAAATAAATATTATAATTACTTTTTCTTCTCAATTTAGTTGGAACTTTTCTTTCTTCTAATGTTTTTCTAAATCTTTAATCTAATTAATTTTTATCATTGCTCACATCTAAATATAGAATTAATGATTCAAATGTCTATTCATTTGATTATTGGAAAAATATTTATTATTCTTTCAATATTTTAGATGACTCAAGATAATTAGATTTAGATTTATTTCTTAAAGGAGTCTCTATTACTATAGATTCTGCTTTTGGTGATTGACTTTAAGGTTCTTGATCAACAATTTGTTCTGCTTCCACAATCTATTTAATTGTTTTGATATCAAGTTTTCCTTTTTAAGATTTTAAATTAACTGCAACTTTATTAAATATAACACTTCCCTTAATTGAAATTCTATGTAATGCTTATAAAAATTCATCGTAATTCATTCCTGGTGGTATACCATCTATAACTTCTTTAGATCTAGTTAAATATCTAAAAAGTTATAGAACATCATCTTTAGATACAATTTCAGGACAAAGATTAAATCTATCTGTAAACCAGGCAAAAGTCTTAAAAGTAATTTATTCTCTTGAAGATGGTTAACCAATTGGTAGAAATGTCTCTTTAATTAAGAATTAGAATAGAGAATTCAATCCAAATTAATATTTCTCTATTATTTTTTGATATGATGTAGATTTAAATTTATTCTCAATCTCTTTTTCTAAATTCTTTTATTCTTATATTCTTGATTGATTTTAAGTTAATATTTTTGATCTTGCTTATTCTAGTAAATATTTTTATTTTTTCAATTAATCTTATTTTTCTTTTTCTGATTATTATTATTTGTTTTATCCTTATGATATTATTTCTTTTAATTTTGTTATTTATTTTTAATTAAACTCTTAAAAATTATGTTTCTTCATTTAAATTTCTTTTTCTTTTTTATCTTTTTCTTCTAATATTCTTCTCAATTATTCTTCTTTTTCTTTCTCATTTTTTTCTTTGATCTATATATATAATAAAATATATATACTTTTTATTTCTATTCAGTTAGATAATTCATACGTTTATCTAATTATTCTTTTTTCAAATTATTTTCAGTTTTATTTTTTTCTAATCTTTCTCTTTCTAATGATTGTTATAATTATTTCTATTTTTCTCTTTCTTCTTTTAATTTATCTTTAATTTCTTTTTCTCTTTACTTTCTCAATTATTCTTTTTTCTATTCTTATAATTCCTATTCTAATTATTATTATTTTTTATCTTCTAAAACTCTATTAATAATTTAATTTTATCTTGTAGCTTATTATTTATTATGTTCTATTGCAAATATCATATCATCAAGTAGATTAGCAACATTTTCAGCAATGAATTTATCTTTAAGATTACATTTAGCAATAGCCAATTTCATATTTAATGATAATTCCCTTTTAGGTTCAATTTCAAGAACTTTTTTCTTTTATAAACTTATATTGACTTCCTTTGTTTTTTTATGTTTAATTTTAAATTAATCATCTGTATGTTCTTATTACAATTTAGATTAAATATATCCAAAAGCATCAGGTTTAGCCTTAAATACAATTACTTTTTTAGAAATTGGTTCAATAATATTAATTCTATTTAAATTATAATTTTATATACCCCAAAGCATCTCTTAATAAATCATTAAGAATTTAATATGGTACATGAACATTATCATCAAGTACAGGCATTTCATATGAGAATTGGATTTCAAAAGTTGTAATCTTCTTATATCCTTATGGTAATTCATAATTTGGATCTATTAGTAATTGTTAATTGAATTCTTTAATAATCTAAAGTTGTAATGATATGTACATCATTTTCCATAAAATATTAAGATTCTGGATCATCAAATAAAGCAGTACTTTATCCTTTGGAAGCAGTCACACTTCTTAAATGATTAATAAATTTAATTAAACATTAATATGGTTGTATATCTGCTAATTTATTCTTAGATAATACTATAGATAATTAAATCACAAATTAATTAAAACCTATTTAATCAAATTCTTTAAATTCAGTTTTATTATGTAAAATTTAAGTTCCTACTTACCTTGCTAAAGCTTATACATTTTCAATTGATATGGCAATTTCATAATCATGAATAAATTTACTTATTTCTGCAATATTTATACTTTCAGTCCTCTATTAATATTAATCAAAAGAATTAGGTTATTTCATTCCTTATAAACAAGTATTAGCATATTTTGTAAAAATATATCTAAAAACTTTAGTATATTTTCTTAGAATCTATTCTACCATTAATTTTTCTATCTCTTCCTCTAAATTCAAATCTAATAATTCAAATGTTACTAATCCATGTTTCTTTTCTTTAGCTAACTCAGTTTGTCTACTACCATCAGGAAATAATAACTTAACAGTTACATCTTTTTAATTCAAAGATGCAATTCCTTATTCAATTTATCTTTTCTCTAATTATCTTCTCAATTTCTCTTTTTTCTATTTTAATTATTCTTCTTAAGTAAACTTTGATATCTCTTTTTCTAATTGTTTCTCTTAATATTATTTTTTTATAGTAGAAATATCATTAATAACTTTAGGATCAGTTTCTTTTGGCATTCTCAAACTAGCCAAATGATATTGTTCTTCTTTTGTAAGTTTAATTTTAGAGAATTTCTTTAAATTTTCTTAAACTTATTATACTTCTTTAACAGATGATTCTGAATAGATTTATTTATTAGTTTATGCTTCTTAATATTCTAATTCAACTTATTACATAATTTCATTTATATCACCAAGTAAAGATAAAAGTATTTATAGTCCTTTATTTTATTTAGATATCATTTTGAATTATAAATTTGTATGGCCAGCCATCATTTTAATTACTAAATTAATATTTTCATTATTAATTTATGCTAAACTTTTTAAAACTTCAATTATTTAAGCTTTTCTTTATTTATCTACAATTTATTAATTTGGTTTTTTTTTATCAGATTTTTTATGTACAGAAAAATAGACAGCAAGACTTATTTTAACAAATTTTTATACAAATTCTTAAGTACTTGGTGTATTTTATGTATTTGTAACCATTTAAAGAAATATTTAAGATGCAATACGATAATGTAATGTATCATAAATAGCTATTTTAGATAATAAATCCATCAATTATATTTATGATTTAGTTGTTAAATTTGGATTATTAGCAACATTTCCAAGAAAATTAAAAACAAATAAACTAGGATATGTTTTCTCTTGTAAATTTACAATAAATGGATCTAGAACTATAGATAAAGGAATTGTAGGCATAGTTTAAAAAACTATTAATAGATTTTACAATATAAAATGTACTAAATTTTCATTTGTTAATTCTACAAGCTAAATGGCAATTCTATAATTAAATATTTTTTTACATTTTATATAAAATTGGAGCTTCTGGAATTTTATTTTTTCCAAAATACTCTAAAGCAGAAAATAGAAATTATATTGAAAATATAGCTACACATTCTCTTGGATCTGTTGTTGCTATTTTAAAAACATTATGAACTCTTTCTTAATATTATTAATATTGATTTTTTAGCCAAATATTATGAATGAGTCTTAAAATACATATTTTTTCATCTGATTTTAAAGTATTTGTATTTTCAAGAATTTCTAAACCTTATTCTAACCATTGTTGCATTATACCCATAGATTAAATTTCTAAAATATAGTCAGGTGTAAGTGAATTAAATAATTTCTCAACATTTACTAACATTTCTATGTTATTTGCACTATGTTATTTCAAAATTGAAGTAAAAAGATCAACTAAATGAAATTTACAAAATAATATCATTAAATCAACCAAAGAATCTACTAATTATGGATGTCTTTTTATTGATAAAAGTGTTGTTTAAAAACATGATTCAACATACCATTAATATATATCTTCTTTATATGAAATCTTATTATTATAAGCTTATATAACAAAATTTCCAAGGGTTTTTATTGTTTCAATGCATACTTCAGGTGATTTAGAAATCAATCCTGGTTTTAAGAGATTTAATGAAAAAGCTAATGCTTTATCTTTTTCCATAGATATCAGATTTTATAAATGTTCAACAGATAAAAAGATATCTTTATAAATTGAGATTATTGGTTCATAAACTCTTTGAACTCCTTTTGTAACAATTTATGCCCAAAATTTAAAATTTTCTGCATATAATGATATTACTTATTTGTATTACAAATTTAACCATTTTGACAATAATTATGTAAAGTATTCCAATGTATTTGAATCAGATATTTAAATTTACTCTTGTGATTAACTAAGGTTTAAATGGTTATAACCTTAAACTTATGGTTATTATTCAGATAAAATTCTATTTCTATGATTTGGGGATGTTTTTGATTTACTTAATCTGACTTATTGCATTTTTAGATAGAAATCAAATAATTAATTTAAAGTATCTTCAATTACTTAAACATCTCCCATCAATATCAATTTTTTAATATCATTATTTATGTCATTAGGTATTTATAATTAATTTATTGCATTTATGATTATGTTCCAATTATATAACTTTGTTGATGCTGTAGTTATTTGTTTTAGCTAATCTAATTGAACTATTGGAGTCAGAGTTCTCATAATATGGATGTTTAATACCTTTATGAAATCTCTTATTTTAAATTATGTATAGATTTAACTAACTTGCCTACTGCTATTCCATTTTCAACTAAGTTTTATTATGATTCTGTTAAAATTATAGGATTTTTATTGGCTTGTTTGATTGTTTCAAACACTTTTAAAGATGACAAGTGATTATATAGTGCATATGATAATTTCATAGTTATTAATAATATATATATATATATGAATATTAATTATTAGACTTTTTATGAATTATATATATTTTAAGAGTCAAGAAATAAGTTATGAATTGTTAGATAGAATTAATAATATTAGATTTGTAAATTTGAAATATGAAAATATGAATAATAATGATTATTATTAAAGGATTAATATTATATCATATTAGTAATAAATAAAAAAAAATTCAACATGTAATTTTTCGAGGTTATTTGTGATCATCATCATATTATTCAATTGTAGTTTGGCTTTTCGATTTTATACTAGAGTTCTTTACATATTTAATTATAATTACTTCTAAAGTGGTTTAAGAAGTACCTTTAGATCGACAGCCTATTTCATTACCATCTAGTTAACTTTTTGCAATGAAAAATACCATAATATCACTTTCGACTATTGTTTAATAGCTATTATATGATTGATTTAATACCCAAAAATTCGATTTAAATAGTCTTGTAACTAAGATTTTCTCTCACGTAAATCAGTAGCATCTGAGATATTTACTAATTTTTTTTCAGGAAAATTAGGCAAAGGAAAATCAAGATGAATACTTTTTAATTGTCTATGATAATCTCTTAAGTCTTAGAAGCGCTAAGTAAATTTCCAACTTTTGTTTGTAATAGTATCTGTTACTTAGATTGTATATAATGCAGAATCATCAAATATTATATGATCTTCAAATTTAAATATATATTACTATCTAGAAATATTAGAAGTTAATACTTGTTTTGTAACTCAATTTTTTTTTGAGGCAATGAAAATATTGAATCTCCATGTTTTGCTAAATAGGATTCTTTGAGTTATTGTATTTCTTGCCATCTTCTATCAATAGGTTGATCATTTTATTTCTATGTACTTATTTTAGGATCTTTAGGAAGCATCTCTTCAATTACTCCTAAACAATGTAATTCTGGACAGGAAAGAATTTCATTCAGATATTATTATAATTCTCCTCTCTTTAAATACAATCAAAGTTTACTCGCTTAATAATGCTTTCTTCACTCTAATTTGTATGAAACAAAAACTTCTTTTTAGGAAAATTTATCATTGGAATCTTTATTTTGAATATATGAATCCATTCTAATATTTTTTAATGCATGGACTCTAATTCAGAATATCTTTTTTTTATCTCTTTAGGTTAACCTCCTTCCAAGTTATATACACTTATTGTATAGTATACTTTCTTATCAATAATATCATGTTTAGGTATTTTCACAGAATATCTTTGAACTGATTGTTTCATTTAATTAATTATAAATTCAATTTTAAACAAATTTAGTACAATTGCATCAGCGTAATCTATTCTGCAAACCTTTCATTTTCTAAAATTACCTTAATTAAATATTCCCAATCATTAATCAACATACTAAACTTATAAAATTAACACATAAAAATTTCTAGAATTTATAAAAAAGTACAAAATTGTTTTCAATTGTTTACACATCTATATTAATTTAATTAAATAAATATATATAAAGAATACAAAGGATTCTTATAAATAATATTATTTTCTTATTTAATTCATACTCATTAATTAAATGATTCAATAAAAATTGTTAAAAATCTATAATATAAATTGTAATTCTAGAATTTATAGAAATTTTAATTAGAATTTGAATTAAGTTAAAATAATACACATACAATTAATATTATCATACAAATTTTGAATTTTTAAAGTTTTTTAATGGATTAACTATATTGGAACTATTATTGAAATAAAATATTTATATATATATCAGATCTAAATAGAATTCAAGAAAAATTTAGTTATTAATACAATAAAATTTATAACAAATCATTAAATAAATGGGGAATGCTTGTAGATGTCATTAACACTAAGATATTATTAATGAAGAACAAGAATCTAATAATCCAGAGGTATATCAACCAAATACTGATAAACCAGAGGATGATAAATGTGAATAATAATAATCATTTTCAAAATGGAGAAATATTTAAGAAGGTTTAATTTAAAATCTAATTGAGATGA
Source organism: Paramecium primaurelia (assembly GCA_905182975.1). NCBI lineage: Eukaryota > Ciliophora > Oligohymenophorea > Peniculida > Parameciidae > Paramecium > Paramecium primaurelia. The sequence goes on from CAJJDM010000045.1 coordinate 180,388, forward strand.
TAACCTACCACTTCCAGAGTTTAGGGAAGAAGTTGCAAAATCTAATAATGGAAGCCGAATTCATTTACCTCCTGTAACAATGAAATCAGGGAATATGTAGAGTTTATGAACTAGCTTAGTTATGAGGGAGAATGGCTAAATTAGTAAAAAGATGGTAAAGGAAAATTCACTTGGAAAGATGGCAGTTACTTTGAAGGAGATTTTGTTTAAGACAAAGCATAAGGAATAGGAAAATTAGTGCATGTTAATGGGGATTCATATGAAGGAGAATGGAAGAATGATATGGCTCATGGTCATGGAATTTTCATTCATTTTAGAGGAGTAAAGTATGTAGGATAATGGAAATACGATCTTTAGGATGGAGAAGGATAAGAAACATGGCCTGATGGTACTGAATATAAAGGAACTTACAAAGAGGGGAAAAGACATGGACAAGGATATATGTAATTTTAAGATGGTTCTAAATATGAAGGGAATTTTGAGAATAATGAAATTTGTGGATATGGTTGTTATACATGGAAAGATGGTAAATAATATAAGGGATAATGGTTAAATAATAAAATGCATGGTATTTAGAATTATAGAAATTATTAAAGGTCAAGGAGAATGTATTTGGAAAGATGGTAAAAGTTATAAAGGAGAATATGCAGATGATAAAAAGAATGGTTATGGAGTATTCACTTGGGCCAGTGGGAAAAGATATGAAGGATATTGGTAGGATGGTAAATAACATGGAGATGGAATTATAATTAATGCTGAGGGAGTTAGAAGAGAAGGATTATGGGAATATGGTAAACCAAAGAATTTAGATTGATTTTATTTTTATCTATGACACTGTTAAAATTGAGAGATTGATTATATATAATTATCTTTATATAAATAAAAATTCAAAATGGATGATGTTGATGGAAATTATATTGAATGTTTAAGCTAAGGAGGTTCATCTCCTTATAAACCTATGGATAACTTATTTTAAATCTATTCAGATAAAGTTGGCAATAAAACTGAATAATAACGAAAATTCTTTAGTGGATAAAAACAGGTTACCGAACCTATTGAATAATTTAATAATAATGTCATTTCAAATTCTGACAGCAAAGCAAAAGTATAAAACTAGGAAGCTGTTTAAATTTAACTGATTTCATTTTATGAATAAAACCTCCAAAACTTAAAGTAGATGGTTATAGATAAAGATGAAGATATGAAAATAAGAGATGAAAAGATTCTTGAACAATCAATTCTTATTAATCTAATAATAACATAATATAACAAGATTGTCAATTTATTATAATAGGAAAGAGATGAAATTTTTGAAAAATATATGGAAGCAATGGATGAAATACAAAATCAAAGTCAAAAATATTAACAACAATAAAATTAATAATAATAGTAACTTTAATCTATGTAATAAAAAATCTAATAATAATTGCAATAATAATTTACACAACATATACAAAATTTTTAAGTTCCTATAGATTATGACTCAAAATTAATAGAATTACACGAAGCTAAATAATAGATCAACCACTATAAAAACTAGTGTTTTAATCTAGAAGTTAAAGTAAAAGAAACAGAAGTGAAATTAGAGGATTCAAATTTAAGATTGAATGAAGCATATATTAGAATTGATCTACTTGAAAAAGAAACGAGAAATGTTTAATAATAAAATGTATATATATTTATATGACTTATAGGTTATGTTAGATAAATAGTTTAAATCATTATTATAACAATTTGAATAGTATTAATAAATTTAGAAAAAACAAAGTTAATAATTTTAATTTCGAGAAGCCACAAATATGATGAATAGTGTATATAGTAATTAATCAAATAGTAGTGAATAATAAATTCTTCAGAATATAAATTAGAATGCTTCTAAACATGAAGGATTGCAAGAAAATGATAATTTAATAAATGCTTATACTTAATTTAAAAAATAGAACAGTCTTAAATAATTCAATTAGATGTTAGTTTAATCTTAAATTAAATAATAAAATGGTAAATAAGATCCATAATAAATAACTTATAATTAAGGAGGAATTTTAAATTTTCCATCTGATTTTCGTACTTAGTAATAAAAGGATTTAGAATTGCAATTAACAAATTAATTAAATGAATTAACAATTAAGAAATAAACTTTAGAAAGTGAATTAAATAAAAAGATTAATATATCAAAAAGTGCTTTAGAAAGAAGAAAAAGGGAATAACTTGAACAAGAATTGGATTAAATTTAAGATTAAATCAATAAAGTTAGATTAAAATTAAGAGAAAATAAATTTATTTGATATTTATACTTGTTTAACATTTATAATTTAATAAATACATAGATTAATTATTCAAAATATATATATAAGTAAAATTAATTAAATTTTTTCAAAATATATTATGCTCATATAATAAAAATTTAAATATCATTTTTTCGTTTATTGTTATAACTTTTATTATTGCTTTTATTATGCTTTCTCCAATAATCCTTCAAGTTGACCTTTTCGTTGAGCCATCTTAAAAAGTTCTAAAATAAATGGAATATAGTTGTGTTTCCTTCTTGAATTTTCTTCCTAAGAGTGATAACTTGGAAAAAAGTACTTTATATTTTTAAAACTTTGCATTTTCCTCGTTAAGAGTAATTTATGCTTCTTAAATTCTATTTTTGGCAAGATTTAATCTATTCAATAATTCTTCTTAAGATTCTTGTAGTAATTCTTATTCAATATTCTTAAATGTATAATAGTATTAAATAATTTACTTATTAATTTGAAATTTGAAGTAATAATTATTTTTATTCTTCTGTTAAATCTACTCCCATGAATTACAAAGTTTTGAGACTCAAGAATATTTCATTTTATGATTATTCAATTATTTTGTTAGCCTAAATTATTTATGGATGATACTTTGAATCTTCTACATTAATTGACAGCTAATAAAGTAAAGGCAGTTTCTTTTTCTTAGTAATGTTAAATCCTATTTAATATAGCTTCTTTTGCTCTAACAATCCAATCATCTTGATATTCACCTATCAAAATGGGTCCTTCTTGGAGACCATCTAATTCATATACTTTTCCTTTGAAAGGGATATAAGAGACAAAGTGAAATACATCATCACCTTCCTAGAATCAAAAGTGGAACACTTACTTTAGCTTTTTTCTTATCATTAGAGAAAATAAAGGGTTCAGGTCTAGCAAAGCTATTGTGAGCAGTCTTAATGACATCTACAGCTCCTAAACAATTACCTCTTTCTTTAGGATCTAAAGCAATAGCAAATTCCTAGATGATTAAATTATGTATTACTTTATAATTTTTAAGTGCTTCTCCAATTTCAATTTATGGGCAATTAAGTAAAATAGAAATGATGGCTTGGGTTGCACATGCATTTTAAATAACTTAATTTGCAAAGAAGAGATCTTGATCATAAATTTTAAGACATTCTCTTTTTTCACCTTTACTTGTCCATCTGAATAAGAATATGAATCCATAAATTGGTTGCATTTATGCTATCTATTATTCATCATTTAGATCATAGATCTCTTCTACTTGAACTCCTTAAACTCCAATTGCATTGATAAGCTCAGTGAAAACTCCAGGGTCAGACTCAATTGTACACCACTCTTGCATAAATAATTATATTTATTTAATAAATTGAATGGATAAAGAATAAGTGATACCCACTCTATAATAATAAGAGAAGGAGTTAGAGAAAAAGCGTAGTGGAAAAGGTTTGGAAGAACATTTCAAATTGTTTAATGATCTTTTGAAATTAAAATAAGCATCATATACAAAGGCCATAATAATGCTTATTGTTGCCTTTATCCATCATATAATGAGTTAAATTCGATAGTACCTTAATCAGTATATTCAGATATAAGAACGTGATAAATCTTCATTATAAATCTGAGTCAACAATTCTTGATTAAATAATAGATTCTGGTACCTACTTTGACATTCAAGGTTTACTAAGACAAGACATTACAATAAATTATATAATGTTATCCATATTTTTACTTGCCACAATAGGTAATACCTTATTATATTTGATTCTTTACATACTACAATCAGATGATTATAGAGTAAGAAAAAAGTTTATTGGGAAAGTAATATATGTACTATTTAGAAATTTGTGTAATTATCTGAATGGTACATTTGGATATTCCATTATCCAGCCTTAGTAGTCTTTTTTGAGAATATAGTATGTGGTCCTTCTTTAGATTGTTCAATGAGTTCAGAGAGGAAAATATTAATAGTTATATCTTCATTAGGGTATTAATTAATATTACATCAGAGTATTCTTTGGAATTTTCAATATATTTTTTTTGAGTGTATTCTTCCATAATGACAGTAGTTAAAAGAAGGATTGTTTTAATACAGAAAATTCACTATATTTAGCTATGTTTCATATATTTAGAGCTTTTTAAGCTTTTTTAATTTCATTTAGGTATTAATAAATTTCTATTTAGTTCTAATGAGTATTCTTATTTATGGGTTATGATGATCTGTATATTTTTAGGATATTCATTTTTTCTTTTAAATTGTTTATTCTATAGTGGATATATGGCTTTTGCCACTTCAATTACACGTAATACATTTTTAGTATTATTAATAATAATGGTGTCATCTAGTTTTTCAATGATGATAGATGAATTATATCGTTATAATACAGTAGAAAAATAATTTGAAAATTTCAGTCTTTTTTTTACTTTGTCTTTTATATTTTTAGTTTGTTGTTTTATTTACAATTTAAGAAATTCTAATTATGAAGATATTGATTATGAAAGAGCTAGTGATACAGATTTTTCAAGATAAGTTTTTATTGTAAATTCATTACTTGAAGTTACTAATTAAGATATAAATGTAGATTTATATTTTAAAGGCATTTTATAAAGACATATGGAATAAGAATGTAGACATACAATAATATAGGGAGAAGGGAGATGTTTTTGTAAAAAGAAGAAAACATTTGATTCTAAGAAAAAGAAAGAAGTAATGTTAGATGATTGGCTTATTTATAAAAATATATTTGTCAAGTTTCTAATAAAATCATGGATTGAAACTAAATTAATGGATAATCCAAATTCTATTGAATTATAATTATTATATGCTCGTTTTATGTTCTTTAAATTTCAAAATCATTAAATTTCATTACATATTTTGAATGGATTAGAAAAACGATTTTTATTTGTTATAAATAGATATAAAGCATATTAATTAAAAATGAAAATTATAAGATATATAAAACATAGAAATTAAGAAAGTTATAGAGAGAAATTAGAAATATAGAATGCTTTATTTATAGAAGATTTAATTGAAACAATAAAATAGAATATTAATCATATAATGATATAAAATTGTGCATTTTGGAAATGTTTATAGAAAGAAGTAATAGATTTATAGGAATTGGATGAATTACTTAAAAGTTAATTTGAAAAGATTGAATAAACAAATAATTTATGGGTATAAATATAGAATTATTTGGATTTCAAAAAGAAATGGAAATTTTATTATGCTTGGTTTACTTTATATATATAAAATAAGAAATTAAAAAATAAAATATTAGATAATTTTTAAGGATTATCTGTTAATGAAAATGATATATTTTCTGAAGAAGTATAAGAAAATAATTTAGAAGAAGATATTGCTAGTGTTAAATCAGATTAAGAATAAAAATTGGATATGGATAAAATAGATATAAAAAGCAAGAAAATTATATTTGATAAAAAAGCATGTATTATATAAACTACAGATGATCCTGATGCTCTAATTATTAAAGTAAATAAATAATTTACAAAAATATTTGGATATACAAATGAAGAAATATCTAATAAATTTTAAATAACATAATTAATGCCTGATATTTATTCAAAAGTACATCCATCTTTATTAAATGATTATAAATTAACAGGTAGAGGACATTCTTTATATTCATAAAGAAAAGTATATTGTATACATAAAAGTGGTTATATGTTCACTGCTTAAAAGTTTCTAAAACTTTATATAGATTTAAATGGATAATCATAATTTGTAGTAATGATTAGACCAACTGATTTAAATAATGAAAAAAAACATGATGTAATAATATTAAATTAAGATTGGGAAATAAATGGTATGACTCCTAATGTGATTTAATCATTATAAATAGATTAATCATTATTTTAAAAATAGAAAATTTAAACATTAATAAATATATTGTTATTTGCACCTAAATTAATATAATTTAGTAGAGCATGTTAATTAATTAATGAAGAGACTGATTTAGAATTATTTGGTATGCAAAAAATTAAAAAGAAAAAAGATGAACCTTTAGGTAAATCTATTAAACGTGTTAATAATATACCAGGATAATTTAAAATATAAGTTAATATGACAAATTCAGGTTCTAATAATTTAATACCTGGTAAAAGTACAAATGCATTACATTCTGATGTTGATCTTTCATCAAATTATTTATAAATGCAATCTTTAGATGTTCCAGATGATAATAAATAATTTTTATAATAAACTAGTAATGTTAGTGAAAAAAATGATGTTTAAGATTTTAAACATTAAATTGATTAATATTCTGAAATGTAAAAAGATATAAATGAATAATAAAATAAAAAAGTTGATGAATAAATTAAAAAAATGTATGAAACATAATTTTAAAGTAATTATAAAAGAATTTAAACTAAATTTGATAATAATGCTCATGCAAGTGGAGGAGGAGATGCAAGTGATGATAATATGAGCAAAGATGAAATTATTAAATAAAAAGGATAATTTGTTTTAGATGGTAAAGTAAATAATGGAGAACCTATATCTTTTCATATGAAATTATCAGATAAGTTTTTAGCTGCATGTAAACACTATACAGAATCTAAATATAAACTTTATTAAATCAAAAAATAATAAGATGATGTATTTATTTATTTATAATTTAAGCATGTTAAATAAGAAGAAAAATAAGATAAAGAAAGAGAAAAAGATAAAGGGAAATCTAAAGTTAATGATAAAAAATTATTTGTTAAATAAGGTACATAATAAAGAGAATTTAAAAAAAGAGCTAGATTAATGTTTTAAAAAGCAGCTGAAAGAAGAAAGAATGATGAAGATAGAGGTTATTATGATTTAATCAAAGAGATATATTAAGATATCTTAAAAGATTAATAAAAAGTTAAATCATTTAAAATTATTTGCACAATTTCATTTTATAAAATAAGAGATGAACGAATTGGAATAATGAAAGTTTCTAACATTTCAGAAATACTTAAAAATAAAATTCGTTAAAATGTTCGTAAATAATCTTATATGATATTAAATAAAGGATTATCTAGAGGTATTCTATATATATTTATTATAAATTTTAGAAATGTCAAGACTTAAAAGTATATAAAATAATGATGGTGCTAAATTCTTAACAATGACTAGTGATGGAGAAAGTAAAATTGTTTCACCTCATTAACCATAATCTTCTCCAACCAATTCTAATGTTAAAATCAAAGTAGCATCTAAATCAAATGGATTGGGATATTAATTATAAAAAGAAGATAATTTAGAAGATTAGGAAGAAAAAGATGCTTTAGTTGATTTTAAAGGATAACCAAAAATGATTAATTGGGAAACTTTTTAAAATTAATTTAAAATGTAATAAGGTACTTAAAGTTTTTCTTTAAATGTTCTTGATAATATATTTAGAAAAGAGGATAATAATAAACCTAGAAAATTACTAGTTAAAATTTCATATCTTACTTGGTTTCTACGTTTCATGTATGTTACAATATTAACATTAAATTTAATCACATATTTTCTTAAACCGTATTCAGTAAACTTATTATTATTATTATATAATAGGACTTTTTACCAATTAAAACTTAATCTGCTCGTATTTTACAATTATCTCAAATGTAAACCTATATTATTGAAGCCTATGATACAGTTATGGATATATTACTCTACAAAAATGCTGATTTTCAGAATTTATTAGTAGAAGGAGTAGCTCTTGATACTTAAGATAAATTTTTTACTTATCAAACCTTATAAATTGATTAAGGATATGAATATTTAAAATTACAAATTAGAGATCTTAATTTATAAGAAACATTTTTAGATGAATCTATATTTCATAGTAATTCTATTACTGATTAAACTATTACTTAAATTCAAAATGTGCCTATTATTTTAGATTATAAGGATGTATTTACAAAGATAATTCTTGTTGAACATTAAGTATCTATTTTAACTTCTGATGAATTGATTAAATTAAATGAATCAAATTCTTTGGTTAAATATATGAGAAATGTTACTGTTCCAACTTTATATTTAGAATTTAATAATGCAGTTATGATTTTAGAAGATATTCTTATTAATAAAGCTAGTTCAATGTCAGATTTTGTAATTATTATTTTAATTTTGGAATCATGTATATTTATAATTGGATTTTTTGGATTATTACTTATTATTTTATGGATTTGTTAGACTTTTAAAGCAGTATTAAAAATGTTTATAATGATTAAAAAAAACGATTTAAATAAGATTGTAAAATAATAATAATTTGTTTAAACTTAATTTTAATATATATTAAATAAAGATGATGAAATATCTGGCATATTACAATTAAATGATAAAAAACTATAAATTAATACTAAAACTAATTTCTAATAATAATAAAATTTCCTACTTATTAATGAAGTTGAAGACTAAAACCTTACTAAAAGAAAGGATAAGTAAATTCTTGAAAAGTAATTACTTAAAAAATTAACTATTAAAATGTCTTTAATCTATATCTTATATGTTTTATTTTCATCTTCTGCATCCTTAGTATTCTTCTTAACATTAAGCAATTCCTCATAATAAATTACACTATTAATTACTACAGGTGCTGATTCCATTTAAGATTTTAGTGATAGTTAACTTTTATTGGTTTCAGTCAAAGAGAAATATTTCAATCCTGATCAATATAATTAAAATTGCTTATAATAAATTTAGACAATTTTAGAAGAATAAATTACTGATATCAAAAGTACTCCTTCTATTGAAGATCCAAATTATGGAACATATTATACAAGTTTCTAATCTATTTATTTTGGCAATTTATGTTAATATCTTTAAGAAAATTCTTATTTGAGTTAAATAGCTGCTGAAGATTGTTAGACTATTCTGAATGGTAAACTAAAACAAGGAGTAGTGGCATTTAATTAATTATATTCATCTGTGACTGAAGGTAATAATTTATTTATTTTTAGATTATGTTTTAAATAAGGAAAGTCGATTTGGATAGATAAATTTAGAAACTATTTGGTAATATAATGTAGCCATAGATTATGTTAAATCTGCCTTTAAAGCTTTACTAACTTCTTGGTCTAATGATCTAGGGGATCTAATTGATCAATACTTTACTCTTATACTAGTTTTGTTGATTGTCATGGTAGTATTTTAATTACTTGTTTTTATAACCATAGCAGAAATGTATTTAGTTAATCAATTAAATAAATCTTTTCAATTCTATAGGAAAATATACAAATCTTATATGCCTAATGATATCATACAAAAAGAGAAAATAATTAGAGCTTCACTTATCAAATATAGTATTATTAAAAGATGACTAACTAAAATATTTATGATATTATTATATATTATCTATATAATGACTTACTTGAGATAGATCTTTTTTAACATTCATTTTCTCAATTCAAATAAATACATTAATTAATTATAAAAATTAAAATTAAGCTTTGTATGAAAAGTATTATATATTTAAAGTTATGTAAATACTCAAAATTAATTTCTTTCCATTTTATTAATTAATGGTAATCGTTTCTAAAATAATTAAAAAAATATCTAATCTAATACATTGTTTAATAAAAGAAACTAAAAAAACTAAATCAGAAAAAGTACTCAAGCGTCTTAATCGAATTTATTTTAATGTTATTTAACTCAACAGTTATTTATGATTGACACTATAAAATAATTTTTTGTGTTAATAACAATAAAAAAATGGACTTAATGAATAAACTTACATTATAATTTAAGGCTGCAGATATTGAATTAAAATATTAAAAACAGTCAATTTAAAAATCACTCAAGCCTCTCCATTTTGGTCTCCTTTTAATGTCATTATTATTGAATACAATTTAGATAATTAAAGTAACAACAAGGGAATCCTTTGAAATACCATTTATTAATATCACTTTTGTTGCCCTAACCATAATTAGTTTTTACATTGTATATAAAAAGGATTCTCTAACATAGAAAATAATGACAATAGAAAATGCTTATATCTTATTACTGTAATTAAATTTTACAGCTAGCAATATAGATGGTTAAGAATACTATTTATATGGAAGTAGCTTTTCTTTGATTTAGGCAGTAACATATTTCGCTACAGATTTTTATTTAAGTTGTCCATCTGTTATATTTCATTTAATATTCAGACTAGTTGCGACTACCTTGTATGCAGGTAGATTTGATTTGGTAGGTTTGGGTCTTACTATAACTACTGCAGTATTTTTAATAAGCGTGTTATATATATGTAATAGAGCACAAAGGTAGTAATTTTTAATGAATTACAAAGAAGATACAATCAATTATCAATTATAAACTTTAATCAATAAACCTTTTACAAAAATTATTTATAATGAAAAGAAGCTCTAAATAGATGTGCATTAAGTAAATTAAGAATAATAATTTTTGGGTTACAATCAAAATTTGTGTTATGGTTGTAATATTAGGAATTTTTTAAGAAATTGTAAGGTTGGCGATAGAGCATTAGAGAAATGGATTATACATGATTACACAAATTTAAGTGGAAATTGTCTTGCAATTGTGAAAAGAACAAAAATAAAAATCAGAATTTGTCAATTCAATACTGATAATAGTTTGATTTTAATTTTAGAGAATCCAAAATTGGATAATAAGAAAAAATAAGTTCCATAAATTGTAAGTAATCAATTAGTAGAATAATTTTCTAATAGTAAGAAGAACTTTTTTAATTTGTAATTTAAATTTGGAGTCATGTCTATTTTAATGCTAGGTTAATATAAAATAAAAACAATAAATATTGTAAAATTATTGAATAAATTATTAAACACTTATATTTTTTCAGGAAAGGTGAATTTGAATTTAAATGGTAATAAGATAGTAAAATTAAAGACTTATGCTTAATTTTTAAAAATTTTCTTAATTTAAGTTTTCAACATAATTTAAGATATGGAGTATTCTTTAAATACTTTCAATGAAATAAGTGTTAATAATTTTGACAATTATCTTACTTTTCAAATAAGACTGTCAAATAAGTATTAATTTTTGTAATTATACTAAAAAAACTTCTTTATCAAGTACACTTAATAACATTTGTTGGTTACTCCGTTAACATTAGATTTGGTATTTTATTTTAATAAATTAATACCATTTGATGAAACGAATTCTTAGTTATGAGAGCTAAAACTTGATAATTTAATTTATATTATAATTAAATGTATAAAAATCACAAGTTTTACTATGATAAGGTGAATTTTAGTCGCAGAAGAAGAAATCAAGAATAAAGTTATTTCTTAAAAAATTAAATTAAAAGAAAATTTGGAATAATATTTTTGTTGTTGTTTGATATTGTAATACAGAAATAAATTATATATAATATATTTAATATATGAACAATCAACCTGTGTATATGTCTGTTGAGCAAATAAATGCATTATTTTAAAGAGATTCTACATTTGAGATAAGAGATGATCGTATTAATTCTTTCTAAAATGATTTAAAAAAAAATGAAGTAATATATTAAGTAAGTTAAAGACTTGGAAGTCTGAAAGTGCTGAATGTGAAGAAAATAGACCAACAAATCAAAGTGAAAGTATGATGATGAGTAAGAATAATTTTGGTTTATGTTTTTAAGTTACTAGAGAGGAGTATTAGGGTCTTTAATAAGAATATGAGAGACGTAAAGATATGGAAGAGAAATATAAGGAAGACATAAACAGATTAATAAGAGAACTCAAATAGAAGAGTGGAGAATTGGAGAGTGTAAAGAGAGATCAGGATATATTATATGAATAGAATTAAAGAAGAGAAAGTATTGAATAATTATTAAATGGTAAGACATTCTCCAGAATTTGAGATAACAAATACAAGAAACAAATAATAGGGAATAAAAGGCTATGATAGAATTGGCTGATATATAATAATAACATATGTAGATGAAACAGCAATTAGAAATAGTTTAGCAGAAATACAATTATTTGTAAAAACAACACAAATTCGAAATAGATAGAAAAGATAAATAAATTGATTAACTTAAGAGTTAAATTGTATCATTAAATGAAGAAAATGAAAAATTGAAGAATGAACCTTAGATAGGGAATCTTTATCTCGATTCTTAAAGGGTGTCATAGGAAAAGATTTAAAATTAATGGACTTAATTTAATTCGAGTGCTTATAAGAGTAGTATTTAATTCTAGAAGGAAAAGCCAGTGACATAGATATAGTTTAAGAGCAATTATGATTCAAAAGTTATATTCGGAAAAAAGTCTCAAAATTCATTAAAATAACAACAATCATAATCTGATTTGTTGTCAAAAGGATAATGAGTTTAATATTATATTACCTATTTAATAATTCTAGCCAAATTATTCTTAGGTCTGTATTATGGCATAACATTTATTATTATGATTAAAAATATTCTCATTCTAATGATATACATACAATGTTTAAATTAAAAGATAGTATATATATATATATTTAATAAATAAAAAAAATAAATACATTTATATTAAGATTTAAATGCCTCCTAAAAAAGAATAGCAAGAAGAGAAGAAGAATAAATTAGGAAGACCTAGTAATACACTTAAGATGGGTATAGTTGGTATGGCAAATGTGGGTAAGAAATACATTTTATGAAACATAGGAAAATCGACCACATTTAATACTTTATGTAAATTGAATGTTCCAGCAGAAAATTATCCATTTTGCACAATAGATCCAAATAATGCTAAAGTTCCTGTTCCAGATGATAGATTTATTAAACTATGTCAAATGCACAAACCAAAAAGTGAAGTTCAAGCTGTATTGAGTATTGTTGATATTGCTGGGTATTGATAAATTAAATAATAAAATTAGTTTAGTACCTGGGGCACATAAGGGAGAAGGTTTAGGAAATGCTTTCTTATCACATATAAAAGAATGTGATGGAATTTATCATGTAGTTAGAGCATTTGAAGATGAAAATGTTTGTCATACTGAATTATCAGTTGATCCAATTAGGTAGATTAGATAATTATATTGAATAGAGATATGGATATTATATCAACTGAATTATTGTTGAAGGATTTGGAATTTTGTAATAATAGATTAGCAGAAACAGAACACGTAATTAAAAGAAACAACAATAAAGATGCTAGAGAAGAAAAAGAAGTTTTGGATAAAGTGAAATAATTATTAGATAATAAGAAATGGGTAAGAACAGGAGATTGGAATTTTAAAGAGATTGAAATATTGAATAAATACTATTTTATTACAGCTAAGAATGTAGTTTATTTAGTGAACTTAAGTTAATAAGATTTTATGACAAGAAAGAATAAATGGTTGAAAGGTATTAAAGATTGGGTTGATGGTAATTGTCCAGGAGATATTATTCCTTATAGTGCAGATTTAGAAAAAGCTATTTTTGAAGAGTAATTCTCTTTTATAATAAATCAAGATCTCAAGCTAATAGTATAACATAAGAGAGATAAAAATTATCAATGTTGCCAAGAATCATTAAAACTGGATATAAAGCATTAGATTTGATTTATTTTTTCACTGCTGGTGAAGATGAAGTTAGATGTTGGACTATTAGAGCAGGAACTAAAGCTCCTCAAGCTGCTGGAGTTATCCATACAGATTTTGAAAAAGGATTCATTTGTGCTGAAGTTATGAAATATGAAGACTTTGTAAGTTTGGGATCTATTACAGCAGTTAAGGCTGAAGGAAAGTATAGATAATAAGGTAAAGAGTATGTTGTGGAAGATGGAGACATCTGTTTCTTCAAATTTAATGTTGGTGGTGGAGGTAAAAAATGAGTATTAGATTATCACATTAAGTATATTAAATACATAAATTTATATATATATATATATATTTAAATATTGTTTATCAAATCTAATTTTAATCTTATATTTTAGATTCTGTTGTTGAAATCATTCCAATTTCTAATTAGTATTCTGCCATTTTTGCATCATCCATAACAAATGAATGATTAATTTAATCACATGTAATAAAATCTTAACGTGATTGTATATATTTGAATGGAAATGATTATTCTATTTTTGTCACAAATCCCTTTAATTATAATAATCTTAAAAATTACCTTAGATAATTTCATCATGAAACCATCAAATAATTGATATTCAATAAATGCAAACAGAGTTGCTGCTATTAGATCTAATCTAGGATATTCAATTGAATTCATAATTAAAAAGAATGCTGGTGGATAGTATTTTGATGGGAAATATAATGGAAAACAGAGAAACTTTTAATAATCATCTTAATCAGCAAGTCCTCTAAATTAAAAAAGATAGAATATACTTATTCAACATATAAATAAAAGTGATATTCCAAAACCCAAAAGATTATGTACCCTGAACATCTAAAGTTAAATAAGAAAGTGAAAAGCATAAAAAAACATATATAATCTATTTATGAATTTTAAATACTTGAATGATCAAATTCTTAAAGAATATATCACAAAAAAAGGGTATTGTACCATAATTTTTTTCTACTTCAATTGCACAAACCAAAAATCCTAATAAACTTATGCTTAGATTATAGATATTGCCTATTTTCAATTGATTTGAAATATACCATGAAAGAATTATGGAATAAGTAATCTCCATAATTCGTATTAATAGATTGTTAAATTAGGGATATCTACTAAGATATTAAATAACAAATTATTGTTAAGGATATCAAGGATGCAGCACAATATACTAGAAATTAAAACAAATTTGGTTCCAAAAGTAATGCTTTACCAAATAGCAATAATTTTATCTATGATTAGCATTATTGATTATGATAATTTTATAATTTAATATTCATAATTTATGTTTGATACTAAAAGCATGTATGTCCAAAATCTCACATAATTGTGTTACTATACTCAAGATACAATGTAAATAAGATAGAAGTGAAAAGACTAATAAGCAGAAAATCAATTCTACTTCATCAAAATAACAAAACCCATCAGATGTAAAATAATGAGAATACAAATTTAATATGATAGCCCCTAGAGTAATTAACCAAGTGAATGAAAATTGATTGAAATTCTATAATAATAATATTTTATTAAATTACTTCTTTGGTTATGATAGCTAATTACCATATATTGATAATTTTAGACCATTATAATCCAATAGTGAGCATATATATATGAAACCATTTAGATAAAACATTTGTTGGTGACAAATAGATTAAATTAATAAATGTGAATACAACTGCAATAGGTAAATGTAAACTATTTAAGATTGTAATGATATTCCAATTCATTTTCTTAAACACTGGATAACAAAATTATGCTATAGTTATTACGCATGCAATGATAGTTATCAATAATAATATTGTATTATATTATAAATTGATTCCATTGAGTATTTCAATTTCATTTAACCAAAATTCTGAAGATTTAATAGCTGTTATCAAAAAGAATAATTGAATAACAGGAAGACCTTCATCTACTCCATTAATTACTCCTAATTAAAATACTCCAGTATGTTATTAACAATACACTCCAAAAAAGAAACCTCCAAATCCAACTCCTATTGCAGCCAACATTGAAAATGGTGTAAAAGCAATCTTAAATGCACTTAGATACAATTATCCAGTTATCCAAGCTGCAGTACAATCACTTCCATGATCCATTAGCATTCCCAAGGCAGTTGATTATTAAATTCTTCTAGCTTATTTACCATCTGCGTTATCTAAAGTTTAGTATATAAAAATAGTTAAAGCTATGTAAAAACTAGCCCATTAAGGTAGACCTTAATCGAACATTGGATTAAGGTATAAACTCAATAGAAAACTAGATAATAATGTACAAAATCCAGTAATAGTAATTAAATTTGGAGCAACTGTCTTAGGTAAATGATCAACCTATTAATATATCTTAATATCTTACAACAAATTAGGCAATATCTCCAAGAATCCAATTGTATAAAATAGAGAAATTTTATCCGTTATATTTGAACTTTCTCAAATTTTCAAAGTATTATTCTTTTACATACTTTTACAACATTAAATATAGAATTATAATTTGAATATATAACTTAAATATATTAGTGTTAATTAATCAAAAGTCAGCATCCATAGTAAATACTTTATCTTATTTTTTACTCATGACTCCAGCTTTTTAATAATCTCCAACTCTTCTTTCGAAGAAATTAGTTTTACCTTATAAAGATATCATATCCATCCATTCAAATGGATTTTTTGTATTGTAAATCTTAGGAGCACCCAATGCAAATATTAATCTATCTGCAACAAATTCAATATATTATTTCATCAAATTAGAATTCATTCCAATTAATTCAACTGATAATGCTTCACTAATAAATTCTTTTTCAATTTCAACAGCAGATGAAATAATTTCATGAATTCTTTAATTACTTAATTTATTGATTAAATGTTTGTAAATAAGACAAGCAAAGTCTGTATGAAGACCTTCATCTCTTGAAATTAATTCATTAGAAAAAGTAAGTCCAGGCATTAATGATCTTTTTTTGATCCAAAAAATTGCACAAAATGAACCAGAAAAGAATATGCCTTCAACAGCAGCAAAAGCAATTAATCTTTCAGCAAATGAATCATTATCATTTATCCATTTCATAGCCCACATTGCCTTCTTTTGTATAACAGGCACATTATCTATAGCATGAAGAAGATAATTCTTTTCATTTTCATCTGTTATGTATGTATCAATTAAAAGTGAATAAGTTTCTGAATGAATATTTTCCATAGCTATCTAAAATCCATAGAAACATCTAGCTTCTGGTACTTGAACTTCTGTACAGAACTATTAGGCCAAGTTTTCATTCACAATACCATCACTTGCTGCAAAGAAGGCAAGAACATACTTAATAAAATGCTTTTCATCAGCAGTAAGTTTTTCCCAATCTTTAAGATCCTAAAATTTTATTATTTAATTTTCTTACTTAATATAAATCTATTTCTTCAGCTGTCCAGAAACTTGCTTTGTGTTATTTATACATATTCCAAATATCATTGTATTTAATAGGAAATAGTACAAATCTATTTGGGTTTTGTTTTAAAAGAGGCTCATCACATTCATTCTAATTAAGTACTACTTTATTTGCTTATATATTAGAGAGAGGATTGAATGTTTAAGTCTTAGTGTTGCCGCTCAATTCTTAATTTTAAATGATCATTTTTTGTGTTTCAAATTTAAATTATTATTTTTATAATATACTCGAATTTTGGTTTAAAATGATAAGACTTTGTTATAATATTTATAATTTAAAAAACGGCGGTTCACTTCTTCTTTTATAATAATTTCAATAACTCAGTTACAGTACTTCTATCATCTAAATACGTATACAATCCACCTATCAAAGCATTTGATAATCCTTATTAAAATCCCTCTTAATTATATAAATTTGCTAAATTTCTTATTGCTACATCCATTGCATTAGTTCTTAATTAATCACATATCAAAGTAACAACTTAAGTTCTTTAATCATTCAAAACTTTAATTAACAAGTCTCTAAATTTTAAAAATATATCATCATTATTAAAAACCTATTGAATTAATAGATCTTTAGTTAAAACAAAGGTCTTATCATATAAAAATGATAGATTGCCCAATTTACATAATTATTTTGCTACATTATGTTAAGTTGATTATTTATTATCTATTCTTACAATCAGCTCTCCCAACATTTTATTTATGCTTTCTTTTCTTAATACTTCATTGATAACTATTGAAGATCCTGTAATAGGAGGTTTTGGTTCTAATTTCTTTTATTATTCTTTTAATTGTTTATCCAAATAGTTTAAATATCCTTATGTAATATTCTACCAATAATAAGACACATAGGATATTGTTGTAAATGACATAAGTAAGTAAAAATGTATTGACTTTACTTTTGATAATAGAACCAATGAAAATTTTAATTTATTTTTTGTGTTGCTTAAAACATACATATTATTGCTGAATGAATTAGTTTCAGTTGAATATTTGTATAAATCTTAATAGAGTAATTAATGATTTTAGTGATGCAAACTAAGAAACCCATTTAATAGTGACTTTAACATTAAATATAATTAAAAATTATCATTATTTAAGTAACTTTTCAATTTCTTCATAATGATTATACATTTCCCAATAAGTAATGAAGCCCTTACTAAATAAATCGATTTCATGATAAAGTCTAAAATATTTATATAAAAAATCTATTACATTTCCCCTTAAATTCGATCATTCATTAAATTTATAAAATTTTCCATATTCACCTTTCCACTTAATCTATTATATAATTCTTTTATTGGATTCATATATTACTCCTTCTCAATACAAGTATCCTATAATGTCTAACCCAATTCTTCCAAACTTATCCATCCATCTTCATCATGATCTGATAACTTGAACAATGACTCTAAATCTAATTATGCATTTGGAATAGATATTTTAGCATTCTCTATTAATTAATATTAATTCAATCTTTTAGTAAATCGATGATGAACCAAATATGTAAATAATTCTTCTGCTGTAACTCCACGTATTTCTAAACTCTTAACTATTTGAGATTGATCAGTTTTCAAATTTATTTATTTTGATTATTCTAAATTTTATGATTCCTCAAATAAACAACACTCTTTCAAATGATATCTTGGTAATTCAGGTTTTAAAAGAGATTTCCAATCTGTAAACAAATTTTAATAGTCAGGATGTGCTATTTGTTTATAATTTAAACTAATCAATTAAGGTATAATATATGTTTCTTTTGATACATAATATTTATCTTATTGCATATAATGTTAAATTTCAGCAGCATTGTATTATAATATGCATTCACTTCTTTAATCACTTTAATTCAATGGTGTTTAAGACACAATAGTTTAAAATTCCATTTTAACAGGTGTTAAATCCTCATGAAAAGGATCTACTACTGAATTTGCTGTATTAAAAATAAGAATTTATTATTCTGGTTTAATTTCTTGAATTTCATCTAATATTTTTAAATCATCATTTTCTTTTTATTCTATTTTTTAATTATCTAATTTTTTTTAAGATTCTATTTTTTTATTTGATTCTTCTTTCTATTTCTTTTTAAAATCTAAATTTGATCTGCTAGGTGATCTTATTGAAGGATTTGAACTCATAGAAGTATTCCATTCATATCTCTCTTTTGATTTAACTTTTCTTAAAACTACAGGTGCTCCTTAAACTTTTTCTGGAGATATTTTTTTTTCTTTTAAAAACTTTCTAAGTTCTTATTATAAATCATTTAGATCATTCTTTTTTTTATGTTTGGCTATTAATTCAATTAATTTGACATTTTCATCTTTTACCATTTATCTTAATTATAAACGATCTTCTTTCATTATTTCTACAATACACAACAATTACTAATACTTGTGCATTTCTCTATTGCTTATATGGTTTCCAATTATTCATTCTTTCTAGATTTATTAGAGACTTTAAGCATTTTTTAACGGATAATTAAAATATAAAACAAAAAATAACTAAAAAGTAAAAAATATCAAACAATCCCAAATTATTCCTACCTTTTTGCAATTAATTATAGCTCTTTAAGAAATGTCATATTTTACATGGTGAGTTCATCATTCTATTATTCAATTATATCATTTTATTTTTGAATTCTCTCCTTAGCTTATCGATACTTATCATTGACTTATTCTAACTATATATAAAATAATATATTATATATTACCTTCTCTATATTCTATTAAAGTTGATCTTTTAATTAATCTATTTATTTTTAATAATCAATCTAGCTTTTATTTTATACTTTATCTTTATTATTTTAATCTTATTCCAATTATTTAATCAACATCTTTAATTTTGTATTTTCAATTTCAAATCTATTACATTATTCTTTTAACTGACTTTATTAAGTTTAATATTGTATTATTTAACATTTACATTAAGATAATTCTTATTCCAAAGTTTTTAACTTATTATTTGTAAATTATAAATCATATGTTAATTTATCATTTTTTATTTTATATTCTTTTACTTATTCATCTAATTGTGAAATTGTAGTATTTTATTAAACATATTCTGGAATTTCAAGAAATTAAGTATTAGTTGATCTTTCAATTTTATTAAAATGTGAAAATTCAACTTTTTCTTCTAATTATTTAGCCTTTTTGAATGTTTATTAATATTTATTTTCTAAAATAGTATTTTGAATTTTATAATTTTCAATTTCATGATTCAGTTTTTCAATTTAAATTTGACATTAATTTATTTAATGTGCATTTTCTTTTAATTTAATTATTTCTTATTTTGATGATTCAAATTATTCTTCCAAATATTCATTTTCATTTTATAGTTATATAATTTCATTTTTTAACTTTTTAACTTCTTCATTATAAGTTGATTTTTCATTTGATAATTGTTTAACTTAATCTTGTAGTTAAGTATTTTTAATCTTTTATTAATCAAGATCTTTAAGACTCTTTTCATATAATTCTTTAGTTAATAGAACTTCATAATTAGAAATTTATTAAGTGGAAGATTTCTTTTAACTAAGTATTCGTTGATTTAAATTTTCTTTATCAAAACCAAATGAATCTGCAAGAGTTTTTTAGTGAAATGATTCACTGGCACGACTTTCACTTAGATCAGTTTCTCCAAGATTTACAACTTAATAAGTAAAATAGATTTTTGCATTTGGATCTGGACTTCTTTCTAAATTTAATGCACATTATCCTTCAATAGGCATAGTTTCATTAATATTAAAATTAACAACTCCAGCTAATTTCGATTATCCATCAACATTTAAAAGAGCTATTAGATGAGTCTTTTTTTAAGTATTTTCACCAACATTGAAATCTAATGTAAGTACCTCATTAACAATGAAAATATTTTTAGTTTTTTCTTTGGTCCTAGTCAAACATTTATTGAGCCCTCTTTTCCACATCACCTATAAAGTACAGGGGAATTTAACAGAGAGCTCTACTTTGCTTATATTGAGAGTAACTTAATAGCGGAAAGCCTTCATTTAAATTGTTAATCAGTTAATTAAAAAATGTATCAATAGGAAAATAAATATGATTTTAAGATAGTTTTAGGAAGAGTAAAAGAGAAGAATATGAGTTTGAGATTATGTTACAGTTAAACTAAGAATGATGATTATGAGATAGTAGTCAAATTGAAAGTGAAGAGTAACATAGATGTAAAAACTGCCGATAGTGAATTCAAAGAGAGGTGTAAGAGTACATACACTATTCTAACATCGTTTGTGTAATAAAGAATCGAGATGTTAGGAAATAAATTCGAGATTTTTTGAAGCCAACATTTGCACTTAGTTATCATGTAGATGAACATTATGCATACATAACATTTAAATATGCTAATGAAGTTGAGTTGTAAGAGTTTATGGAGATCTGTTAATTTATTAGAGAGACAATGGAAAGATCATAAGAAAGAGAGGAATGTGAATTAATAATTGAAAGTGATTTATCATTTGATAAATTAAGTGAAAGTATTTCTAATGCTATTTATTAAATGAATTTGGAAATATAAGGAAAGGCAGAATTTCAAAAGGATACTATAAAATTATTGGAAAATCTTAAATTATGCAAATAAGAGAATTTACCTTAGTTTTTGTAAAAAAAAAATTTGAGTTAAATTTTATTATATCTTTAATTATTATAGAAGGCTCATGCAGAAATAGAAATAGATAAGATTTAATATGATGTAGGATTTGCTTAACCTAATATAGAATTACCTTTCAAATTTGCTATTTATGGGAAATTGTAAAGATTTGCTGAATAATATTTGGATGATGGAATAGAATTGACAATCAAAGGACCTGGATTATTTTTAGATATATATTACACTTACAAAGGAAGCATATTCAAATTGATTGACAATATTTTAATTATTAAACAATGAATTCAATAAATACATTATTTTAATTATAAAGAAATGAATGTTTTGGAACAATCATTAAAATAAATTTAGGAATTGCATATCAAGGGACAATACAGAAAAGCCTATGAATAACTTAAGCAATTAGGTACAGATCTTGAGGCATATGATCCTAATTTTAAAGTATTCGAAAGACGAGCATGTAACATTGAAATGTTGGCTGCTTTCTATACTGAATATGGTAGTGTAGCTTTGAAATTAAGCTTATTGGAAATTTCAAAGGAATGTGTACAATGTGCATTCTATTATTTAAAAGGTTTTGCTAATATAAACCTATTTATATTGAATGTCCTCACATATTAGAGAATCAATTTCTGGCTTTGTAGGTACATAATTATCTCTTAAATAGATTAGATATCTTGATTCTATCCATTTGTTAAAGAGCCTCTTGAATGTTGTGCCTAATTCACTCATTCATTATAAAATTGAAATCTATATCAATATAGCCAATTCTCAAAGAGCTTGGTGTTTTTATGATGATGCTGAAGTTTCAATAAATCAAGCTGAATAATTAGCTAATCTACTCAATCCATCTTATTAGAATGATTTACTCAAAACCAACATTCTATTTCTTAAAGCTAGACTATATATGGATACAGATAGAAGCAAATATGGATTAGATTTCGCATTAGAGTATGCAAATCAAATGTTAATTAGTTGTTAGTTGTTTACAGCAAAGAGAGATGCTATTGCCACGTGATCATCCTGATATTGCTATTGCCATGGAACTTGTTGCAAAAATTAATTTTAGCTAGAATTTAGTGCAAGAAGCATAAAAGTATCATGATTAGGCCTATAAGATGAAGATAAAGGCCTTTGGATTGCATAACTTTGAAACCATAGATTCTATTAATGAAAAGGGGCGTCTCTTACTCTCTTCTAAAAAGGTATTCTAATTATAATTAATTAGGAATAACAAGCCATGCATTACTTTTAATTGATTGGAGAAATCAGTTAAGTACTTTTGGGTCCTTTGAATTAATATCAAGCACTCTCCTATAACAATCTTGGATGTGCTTTATTTAATGTTGGTAAATATGAAGCTTCCATATAATAACACTCTAATGCCCTATTTATCTATGAAAAATTGTGTGGCTAAGAACATTCTAAATTAGTGTTCTCATTAAATTAAATGGCCAATGCTAATAAATTACTTAACAGACCTAAAGCAGCATTCATGATCTGGAAGCGTTGTCAAACTATTCTAGAGAAAAATCCTTAAATCAATTCTAAACAGTTGAATGCTATAAAGTCTAGTTTATAAGGATTGTCTATACAAGAAGAAGATTGATTATTAATATATAAATTGTCTATTATTTAATCAAGATTTAATTATTGAAAATCCTATTATCTGAAAATAATATATTTACTCACATTAAATATAACTAAAATAAGAAGAAAATTAATATTTTAACAATAATTAATAATTCTAAAATAATTTTGATAAACAATATCATAAAATAAATTATAAGTACATTTAGATAACAATTTTGATACTCAATCTATGATTACACTATGTTTATATATAGAATATTTGAATCATTAAAAATATTAATAAATTTAATTCTTAATATATATATATATAATTTATTGTACATATAAAATAATCATCCAAGTTTTACTTTCTTTTTATAATTAATATAAGCTTATTCTTTAGATCTCCCCAAAGTTACTACATCACCTGCTTATAGATCCTTTTAAATTTCATCTTAATCTAATTATCCATCTATTTAATAGTTGACTTTTCCTCTTTTTTGTTAGATAACTGTTTATTTTGATGGTTATTGTTATTATTTAGATTAAGTTTTTTATTATTACTCATCATCTATAACCATCTTGATAAAGTTTCTCATCTTTCTCATTGCTTTATTAAATAAAGGTAATGATTAATTCACTGCATTATCTACTTATTCACTAGCTAATTCAATATTCTTAAATTGTAATCCCATTCCTAACAATAAAGCTGCTTAAGTTCTGCTCATTCTAATAGCTTTACCACATTTTTAAGCAAAGAAAATTCTTATTAAATAGTATAATATTATTACTTGCAAATTGCTGGCAATATATCTAAAATTAAATAAAAGTCTGCCATACTTTTACAATAATTTTCTAGTCTAGCATAATCACTTAAACTTAATTATTATTGAAGTTCTTCTTTTGTAATGATTTTGTCATCTTTTGCTATCTCAATATCTTCATCAACATTAGCTGTTGTAACATTTGCTTTTAAAATATCAATACAAAGATATGGTTCCAAATCTTTAAAATCATATCCTAATAAATTAATGAATCTATTTCTAAAATCATTACTATAAGCTTTGCATATATTATCTATACCAGTTCCCTCTTCCTTTACTGATTTCAAAACAATACATGTATATTCTCCTGTTGTATCATTCTTTCTTAAACTTAAATAAGCAGGACTAAATTAATTCTTACTCCAAAATTTGTAAAGTTCTTAAGTTAATCCAAAAGAAACACCCAAGTAATCAATTTAAGGTGGATATACTTCACTTAATTTTTTTAAAAGAGGTGGTAACTTTTTCTTTGGTTATATTGATTAATCTTTTTCATCATCTGCTGTTGCTTATTCTCTGAAATCTATATGTATTAATTAAGCAGAAGGATCTAAAATTTCACCTTTACAAAATCTATTTAATAATTCCATTGCCTTGCTTCCATAACCCATTTTCTATGCATTTGGATGAGTTGCTATTCTAATTACTCTTACTCCTGAATATTAAGGGAATTAATTATCCAAATAATACTTACTTAAAGTCCATGGAATTAAATCTCCTGATGGTTTCTATTAGTTTGTGACTTAATCAACTAAATCCTTTGGAATTGCTCCTTCGAAACATACTTAAACAGCACATAATATATCTGGCATAGTTTTATCTGTAGGTAATGGACCTAATAATACAAATACTGCATGAGCTGGTGCATCTGATAATAATTATAAATCATTAGGTGAATTCTTATAATGTGATGATATAAATAAGGACATTAAATTAAATAGAAATTTTTCACTTGTTTTTTGTGATGAAAATAAAGTATCTCTATTACATAAATACAATTCGCAATCATTTGGATGTGGTAATCCTTTTTATAATTTAGGTGCATCACTTGCATCTAATAATAATAATTCATAAAGCCATTTCTCCACTATATCTTTATTACTGTACCTAATTGGATCATTCATTTGTAATTCTTTTAATAAACGTGCTTAACCTGTCTATTTATTTTCTCTTAATTTTTATAACAATTTTAATGATAGGGATCTGCCTGTTCCCTCATATCCATTTATAGTACTAGAAAGCACTAATGTGTGACTTCCAAACATAGACTTAACAAATTATATTGGAATTGCAGCTGCTTCATCACAAAATACCAAATCAGCATTGTTAGCTACTTTTAAAAAGTCTTATGGTTGAATATATTAAACAAATTGTCTATGTGTTTTATATGCATTCACTCGAATGACTGCATTATTAAAATCAGGATTTGTAGATTATATTACATCAAAGTGTTGATTCTATCTAAAATCTAAAGTCTCCAAACTCTAAACTAAAAATTCAAAGAAAGTAACTAAATTTTCTGGAGAAGGTGCTGTAACGAATATATTACTAAATCCTAATTTGAGAGCAGCAGCAGCAGCCATACCAATAGCTGCTGATTTTCCTCTACCTCTGGCAGCACTTATGGATATAGTATATCTAAAGACTTTTTCTTATAAAGAATCAATGAGTCCTAAGATAATTTTGGCTTAGTCTAATGTTTTACAATTTTTGATCAATTTTTAAGCAATTTCATTAGGAACTGTTTAAGCAAATTCAGCTACTTAATTATTATTGATAGGAGTTCCTTGCTCAATTTTTTCTAAAGCAATTGAGGAAACTGGTAATAAATTTAATTCATCATCTACAAATAGACATCTGGAACATCTACTCAAACTTATAATGAATCTTTCATTAAATCTAGGTTAGATTTCTTTAAAACTAGGAGTTCTTAATCTAGAATGAATATCCATAGTTAAAGAATATAATTGTTTTAATGAAGACATAGTTTTAATGAGAAAAAGGATAATTCCTCCACCTGCAATAGTTTCAACTGTTCTGCATAGTATATTTGGAGTTAATGCTTCAAAATCTTATAGAATTAACATATTATATGTATTTCCTAAAACCTTTTATGTTTCAGCATAATAACAATATCGAATTTCATTGGATGAAAGAAATAGATTGAATGGTTCATTTAATTAGGTCTCTTCCTTCATTTATTAGTTCTTAATTTCAGATTCTCTTTTCTTTTTGTGAGTTGTAAATCCTAAATCCTTAAAGTTTATTAGTTAATTTTTACTTTCTTATAACACCACAATACTTTTGGCTTTTAAATCATACTCAGTTTGCTTAACAATTAATGCATTGTTGCAACCTAATATTTACTTCTATCTCCAATCATCACAAATATTGAACGAATGTGTTCATTAATACCAGATTGAACAAGTGCTTATATTTGTGAATCAAGTTTTTTTTTCATTAATCACAAATTAAATTATATATATATAAATATATATTTATTTATCATTCTTTCAACTAATCACATTTTTATCTATAAATAGTTTCTGCCTTTTATCCAAGATCTGGTTTGAGAGTTGAAATTTTTTAGCTGAAAGACTACCAAGATGATTATTTCTCTTGAGCATATTTAGTAATTTTAGATAATTTAAATGTTTGTTTCATTGCTTTTATTTTCTTCTTTTTAGCTTATCTTTGTTATTCATTGTCAGTTGGTAGATATTTTAAATTATCTGGTACTTAAAATTCATCCATTTCTTCAAAATTCATTTTTTTAGAATCATTTAACTATTTCTTAGCTTCCCTCAAATAAATCAAAGGTACAATTTCTCTATTTGAATTTTTCTTAAATCTTATATGATATCCTTCTTCTGTTACTTTTTCGATTGTTCCTAAATAATATCGACCATCTGAAGAATATATTGCTTCACATTATTATCCTACTGTAAATAATTTATTATCTGGAATAGGTTGAACTTTAATAAAAATGGCATGCATTTTCACTACTTCTTAATAACCAATAAATTAGATGTCTGCTTCTTATTCTTCTGTATCAATTTAAATAAGCTTTGCATTATACCATTTTCTATCTTATTCATGGTATGCTTTGGCTAATTTATCAATGTCTTCACCATTGAGTCTATTTACACTAAATAAATTGTCTTATGTTTTTTATAATGATGCTATTTCTTTCTCTTGTGCCTCTTTTGCTAATAAGAGTTCATCTTTAATATTTTTTAATTCTGCTATAGTTGAATTCTCTTCCTCATGAGAAAGTAGAAGATTCACTTTAAACATATGATTTTTCAACATAATCAAAGTTTTGTATGCCTCAATCACTTTGCTCTAATCCAATTATTATACAGGTGGTTAATAATTCTCTGGAGGATCATAATAATCAAATGAATCTATCTTCTATTTTTTGTATGCTTCAGACATATGTATTAAATTTTATAATAAAAATTCACAATAATGTTAAATTAAGTTGTTTCAGAAAAATTGGCTTAATGTGCAACTAATACGAAAATGATATAAGCTAAATTATAGATAATTAAAGAATCAAGAAAACCTGTATTAGAGGAAATTGAAGATATACCTAAATAAAATTATATTTATCCACCTTATCAACCTGAAATCCCAACTTAAGAATATTTAAAATAGGTTAATAAGCAAGTCAAAAAAATTAATGAAGATGTTAAAGTTATCAATTAAAAAGCTGAACAATTTGAAAAAAAATATAATCGTGAAGAAAGAAAAAGACAAGATGCAAAGTTATTTAAGAAACCAGTTATAAAGACTAAATAATAAATAGAATAAGAAAAGAAGGAAAAAGAAGATAAGAGACTTGATGATTTTGTTAATAGAATTGTGTCAAAATATGAACCTTATCTTAAGAAGCCAGAACCTATTAAGGAATCTGAAATTAAAGCAAAAAAGATATATCAATAAAAGTTTGAACATTATTAAATAAAAAAAGAATTATCGAATAAATTGTAAAGAGGTCTTGAAAGTAAAGAATAAAAAGAGTTTGATTTAGTAACAAAAAAAGATAATTGGGTTAAACAAAAATAATAAAATCAATTTGAATTAGTTGAAGATTATATTAAACCTTAAGAAGAAATCAAATTAGATTAAGAATCATAATCAATTATTATGAAAAGGGAAAAAGAAAAGAGAAAGAAAAAATAATAGATGTTATTTTATTAAATTCTAGATGAAAAAGTTAAAATGGATTAGAAAATCTTTAAGAAAAATTTCAATTTCTTAGTTAATAAAATATTTTTATAAATAGATAAATAAAAGACAGGATACATTTCCAAGGAAGAGCTTCTTTCTTATTTTAAAGAGTATAATATATTTATTGATATTTTTGAAATTAATTGGTAACCATTTAAGGAATTTGTAATAAAAATAAAAGCTACTCGTAAAGGACTATTGAATAAATAGGAATTAATAGAAATCTTATTAGATCAAAAATTACATAGCAAAATAGAGAATGTTGCTGAAAGAATTTAAAATTAACAAAAAGAAGAATATTAATTACCAGAATTTGATTAAGAAATATAAGCAAATTAAGATGAACCTATACCAATACATTAAAATGAATAAACAAGAGATCCTGATATTGATTACAAATAATTAGAATTTATCACTTAAATAAATTAGGAATTTTAAGATTTGAATTATCCAATTTATCATTAAGATTTAGAAAATAAAAAGATTACTTGTTAATTTGAAAAAGAATAATAATAAAAACAAAAGAAAAAATTAGATCCTAACTTTATTGTATTTAATAATGAAATTGGATAATTATCAGAACAGTATAATAAAGGAATGTTAGAGTTTCAAAAGAATGAAGATTTCATCATTAATTCTTAATTATACAATTTTTAATAATAGTGATATATCCTTTTTATATATATATATATAATTATTCATTATTAAAAATCATTTCAGTTATTATTAATACGTTGTTTTTTTTTGTATCTACTTGTAAAACTGTTATTTAAGTTTTAAGATTAAGAATTACTTTATGAATTACTACTTTAAACGGAATCAATAACAAATAAATCTAAATTTATACTTTATTAATTACTTTAATCCTATTTCTTATTAGTATCTTGAAAAAAAGATAGTACATCTTGTTTAGTATAAATATGATTCATTCTGCCTTCTTCTTAGCTACCATTTGGATTGGAGTTTGACAAAGAGGAATTAGATTAAAATAAATTAATGCTTGATATTTGATATGAACATTACTGCTTTTACGGATATAGGTTCATTTATTAAATAGGTGCTTAGTAATTAATCAATGGATTACTTGATTAAGATTACTAAAAGGTGACAGGTTGGCATTAATATTTTTATTCAAAATTTGGTGAATAATAATTTGATATTGGTTAATGAAAATAATTTTGTTAGGTTACATTGAATTACTCTGAGTATGGTATTTAATCAATGATTTCCATTTCCTTATAATTTTAATATTAATCATTCTTTTAAGATATATTCTATGAGTTACATAAGTTTTAAGTTTAAGTTTGATGTCCTTAATTATCTTAAGGAATATTAAAATTGAAAAGCTAATTATTGGTTTACATCTTAAATAAATCTAGAAAATTTTGATTTTTAATCAATGGTTAGGATTGTTAAGGAAATTATTAATTTCCTGTTAAAAATCCTTACAAAAAATATTAACTTACTTAATCTGAGCTTATATGAGAATTTGTATCTAAAAATGGATTTTTTTACTATATATTTTGGTTCTATTTTAGGCTAAATTCTTTCTATTGATCATTTTCTTAAATGATCTTTGAAGTTTTTGGTGTACTTTCATAATTCATTGATAATTATGTATTTTAAGATTATGGAGTCTCAAGTTTTTCATCTATTTATTTTTGAATTAGTATTTTTTTTTGAATTGATGGTTATTATAACATTTCATCCTTAGTTATCTCCAATAAATTTTAATTATTTTCCAATTTCAACTCTTATTTTTCAGATTTGAATATATTGTCAAATCTATGATTATTGATACTATCATCTTAACTGAACTAAATTTCTTGTTATTAATCCAATTATTAGGAATTCAATTTTTGTTGTTCATTTTTACTGTCAATTAGGTTTTAACGATGGCATTAAATTTGCAAGTTTATAATTTTTGAATCTAATACTAATGATCTTTATTTTATATTTTATTATTATTATTATTATTATTATTATTATTATTATTATTCTGATGTTTCTAAAGATATCTAATTTTTATTTTTATTTTTATTATCTTGGAGTTCACACTATTCTAATTCTTTTTTTTTATCAAAATCACTTTTTACACCAACTTCAGGATGGAAGATAGAAAAAAGCTTATTTTTTATTTCAATAAAGCTATCATTTGAACTTTTCTCCTCTGAGATTTAGGAATCAGTTTCTTAAGAATAGGAAATGTGTTCTATATTCATTAAAGCCACCGAAGTTTCTCCTTTAGTATTAGTACCAGTAGAACTTGAAAAATATTAATTTTCTTAAATAATTTATTTGAAGTTAACATTGTTGCAAACATGTCCATTTTGAGTTTCAAAGATCTAAAATTTTTAATCATTCAATTATTAACAATTGATTTGTTAATTTTATTTAATGATTGGAAAAGATTAAATTTCAAATTAACTTTTTTGATTCAATTATCCATTTGTCTATTCTTTTTATTAATCTTAAGGAATAGCAGTTTCGCTGCTATCTTTGAAACGAACCTTTTTTTTAATTTAATTACTGGATATTAAACTTGAGGAATTTTCTTAGTTTGATTCAATATTTTTATTCTAAGATTTTTTATTAAAATCAAAGTCTCTCTATTATTAGTAGGCTATTTGTTAATAGAAATAAAAATTACCTTCCATTTTACTAGATTTTTCAATTTTAGCATGATTTTTTTTAAACTTCATTTATTTCTTGGTTTTGGTAAGATAAGGTGACTAATCTTTTATTCTGATAACTTTATTGTTTTAGGATTCTTCTGAACTTTAATTTTGTTTTTGGGCAAGTTCCTTGTAATATAAATCAAAGGGATAGAGAGACTTTCTTTTTGAAGTTAGATTTTACTCATTATTCGGTATAATGTGATCTACAATTACAAGATTATTTTTAAATTAATGAGATAGTTCTGATTCTAAATTTTATTCATTATAGCATTGTATCCGTTAAATTGTACTACATGGGTTAATTGTAGGTTGAAATAAATCTTAAATCTTGTTTTTTATCTTTGTTATTATGCCTGGTTTAGAGTTTTTAGTAGAACCAAAAGGACTAAAGGGAGAGTAAGTTTAAAGTCTATTTCCAAACAGAAAATTATGCATTATTTAATTAATATATTATAATATTTAGATAATCTAGATGATAAATAATAATATGTTTTAAGAGAACAAAATGTATGATACTAAATAATTATAACTAATCACAATTGAATGTCCCACTTCTTTCTGCCATTTAAATCCCTATTCTAAAGGTTAATAATTACACTTACTTAAAATAGAATTTCATCCATTGTGGATTTCTTTGAAACTTTGCATTTTATACCAGTTTTGCAAGTCTCTGGCAACCCATTTCCAGTTATTGGATTTCTCTATATTTATTAGTTAATTAAAGTGCATATCAGATTTTCCTTATTCTAATAATCAAACATTCTATTGGCTGCTTCATTTTCTTTAATTCTATTTAAGGATATGGAGACTTAAGGCCTCTTAAAAAATCCAGATTGGCTAGTTTTCTTATGAAAATTGTCAAATGAACAATCTCTTTATATATTAGAAGGCTTTATAAAATCAACAGAATGACTTAATAGATCACTTTTGCTTTTATTTCTAGATGGAGAAAGCCTCCTTCTATATCTATGGATAAATTATTTAAATTCTTACTTATAAATTTCATCTTTCTTTGGTATCATATATTATAGTGAAGATTCATATTTACATTAATTAATTCTTATTTAACTTTTATTTTACTTAGCCAAACCTAATTCAACACTAGTTGCCTAATAAATTATTTTATATATAGTTTTACATTTTTGTTAAAATGAGCTTTCTCAGGTTATTTTACATATAATTAACATTAATTAAGTTTAAATTAAGCTGATGCTTAAGAAAAATGTCCCTAAGGAAAATGCTTTTTGGATAATATGTTTTTCATTTCAACGAACTTTTTATTATTATTTTTGCTTATAAAATATGTATATTAGTTGATGGGAATGTAATTGTCAATTAATATTAATTTATTAAATGTTACCTAGGATATCTTAAAGTTAATAACTTCATTCATTACATTATTCTGAAGAAGTAACATTAAATGAAGTAAAAAGAAGAAAAAAAGAACTGGAATTATAGGCTTAAAGTGTAGAAAATAGAATAAGATAACTTAGAAATGAAGAAGGAAAATTAATGAAAAGAATTTAATTAACAGAATAATTAACATCAGATGTTTGTAAATAGAAAGTGGCTGCATAACTAAAAGTAACTAATAAATATTTATTCATTATAGAAACAGCAAAAAATATAAAAAAATGTAATCTATTATAGAAATGCATAAAATGATTCAAAATAATTGACAGAATAATCTATTGGTAATGAACGAAATAAAGAACTATATATTAAAACAACGATAGAACGAAATTAATTGAAAAAAATCAAATAAGAGTTTAGATAATATAAACATGATGAAGCCTAAAATTTTAGAAAGTTTTTAAAATATTAACAATTTAAATTTATTGAGGAATAAACAAAGTGGCATGAAAATTAAAAATTAAAAGCAGCCTTAAGAAAATAAGAGTAAAATTTATCTGAGGTTTTAATTCGAGAAAAATTAAATGAAAAAAGATACAAAATAAAGTAAGAGATGGAGAAAGAAAAAGTCAAAACAATTTAAGAAAATGAAGAAAAAGAAAAACATATCAAATAATTAGAAATTGAAGAACTTTAAATGGTGCATAAATTATAGGCAACTTAATAAAAAGAAAAAGATGTAAAAGGAAAGTTAATTGCTGCTACTAGATTATAACCAGATTAATTAGCATAAGCTTTTCATTCTTTAAATAATACTACAATTATTGTTGAACAATCAAATACATAAATTAATGTATTAATATTATATATATATTAGAAATAAGAAGATAATGTACAATAAAATTAATAATCTCAAAATAACAATGAACAAAAAGAAGAATAAACTAATGAAGAGTAGTAAGGTACACAAACTTAAGAGTGAATTCATCAAGTATATAATAAAAGCTTAATTTAAAATTTATTAATACTCGAAATTATTACTTACGATTATATAGTTTATAATTGAGTTAATCAATATTAATACACCTTTATTAATATGTTTAAGAAAAACTAATTTATTTTAAAGTTTCTTGACAAACTATTAGAATTTGAAAACAAGGCCTATATCCTCCCTGATCATTTAGTCAATATTTTGTTATTACAACATTCGTTAATTAATCTATCATATCTCTTTTAAAGGAATGAAAAATCGTGGATATATATATTGGTACTTATTGCAAGACCTTAACTGATAATAAAGATTGAATTCTTGGCCTTTTTTATGCTAGCATTTATTGTTCTATGGCTAGTATTTTTATTTAATCAAAATTTGTATGGAGCTTCACTGACTAGTTTAATTAATACATTATTGAAAACTGCATTGTTGAATTTTGTACTTGAATAGACGGAAGATTAATTCGGACTAACTATTGGATTATGTATAAGCATATAATAATTTTTGGATGTTTTATTTGTATAAGGAACTCTCACTGTAAATACAATTAATTTTTAAGTCCCTTACTCTAATTACTTAAATATTTTAGAATTTATATTAAATATATTGCTAATTTATTTTTACTTATTTCAATTTGATTAAATTGTGTTATAAATATTAGCT
The DNA here is from genome assembly GCA_905182975.1 of Paramecium primaurelia. Classification (NCBI taxonomy): domain Eukaryota; phylum Ciliophora; class Oligohymenophorea; order Peniculida; family Parameciidae; genus Paramecium; species Paramecium primaurelia. The sequence goes on from CAJJDM010000045.1 coordinate 214,519, forward strand.
TTAATCAGGTCATGTTTTTAATTAATTATAATAGTTTATCATAATAACTATAGAAATAGTATAATAAGAAAAATAGTAGCTTCATCTCATTTGGTCACTATTATATTTGGAATAATTAATTATATTCATTATTAAGATTTATTCACGTTAGTGTTAGTACCGTTTTTATTAAAAATTATACTCCAGCAATAATTTTCATATCATAATATTGATGATCCTATATTAAAGGCTTCTATATTACTTTAAGAAGGGAAGGTTTTTTAGTGTTTTATAATATTAAACAATTTAAAGAATATAGGTGTTATGAGATAAGCAAAATGTAATCAATAAATGAGATTATGTATTGATTAAATTATTATCAAAATATCTAAGCCTAATCAAGCCTTAAAAGGTGCTTGTTAACAATTAATGAAAAATGATTAACATAATATAATGCTATCAAATTCATTGAATAATTTAATACAAAACAAGTTATTTTTACTTTAAAACTTTAAAGATATTAATTTCAATTAATTGATGATTTATACTGATAAAGTAAATTCTATAAGTCGTTAATTAGAATAATACTATAATTAATAAAACAGTATGATGGTCTAATCATTATTAGTATTTTTTTATTCTGAAATTGTAAATGATTTGCTTAAAGCTTAATAGATATAAAGTAGTTTCTCAACATCATAAGAAACATAAATAAAATTTAATGATTCAATGTTATCTAAGTTAATCTATTTGGTTGCAAATTATCAAAATAATAAGCTTATAATTAAATCAATATCAAGTAATGCTCCTAAGACTTTTTGCAATAGAAACCTTGATGATCTGATTCCTGTTGGTGTTAGAGAATGGCATTCATTATTAGTAGATAAATTTGTTACTGATGGCTAATCAAAATTTGTTAGAAATCTAAATAATAATTATATTGCTAATGAAAATTATATAGAAAATGTTTAATTTGCTATTGATATTTTTTATACTGATGAAGTAGACTTTGTTTGTTTATTTTAACCTACACTTTTATAAACTAAAACAGTAATAATAAATCAAAACTATTAAATTACTTCAATGAGTGCAGATTTTAGTGATTTTGTTAATTTAAGCAAATATTTTAAAATAGGTTAATAGATTGATAAATTTATACCATCTGTTACTTAAATTACACAAAGTTGTTATTTAGAGGACATGATTGTAATGTAATCTGATTAAATCTTAAGTGCTAATAATTTTGCTGATTAAAAAACTGAAATGAATTATTATTGTGATGTTAATATTACAGTTAAATTACATGAAGAGAAAATGTTATATATGATAATATAATTTGATAATTTTAAAAAATAATTAATCAAAAAAAATGAAGAATTTATTGAAGAATAGGTTTTAGATAAAAATACATTTGATATGATTCCTTATGAATTAGAAAATAATATGATTATGGATCCTTATGAATTTTCAGATAATTAGAGTGATAAACACAATAAATAAAATTATATTTACATAGATGAAAAAACTATAGCAAAATAATAAATATTTACACCTAGAGATGAAGAAGTATCTTTAGTAAAATTTTAAAGAGTTGCAAAAAGATTTTAATCTCAATTTAAGAAATCTTAATTTTAAGAAGAACAATAAGCTTAATTTTATGATGTCTAATCTTAAGTTTCTTCATTAAAATAATTTAGAAATTCTAAATTTTATAGAAAATACGAACTTTATAACAAATTTTTATAATTTATTCCTTATAATAGATTACACAACTTTATTATTGCTATCATGTTTTTAATAGGCCTACTTCAAATGATATTCATGATAATAGTATTTAAACTTTATATATTTAGTAATTAACAAATAATGCCCTGGTTACATTAGCAGAAGATGTTAATTTATTGGAAATCAAAAATTTAATATTTTAACCTATGGAATTGTTCCTTGTCACTAGATGGACATTATTTAATTATAAAAACTAATTGAATGAAAAATAAATTACTTTAGAAGAGTATACAAATAGAACTCATTTTGCCTTATCTAATTTAGATTTAGGATATGATTAATTGAATTAAAATATATAATCAGTATTGTTCAAAAAAGAATTGTAGGCCTTATTGTAAATTAAACATATATATGCTTATTAATACTTAGATACATACAAAAATGAATAATATAATATTACTTTAAGAACAGCGATTTAGATTCTATTAAATTTTTAATATACCCTTAAAATGAATTATAAAATTGAAAAAACTGTTGCTATTGATACTCCACAAGTTTTTTATAGTTATAAAAACTATAAAGTATTAAATGATATAGCTTAATAATTGAATATAGATGTAATATCTGAAACACTATTAAGAGCAAATTTGATTTAAGATTAAATTGAGACAATTTTAGCTATTAATTAATCTCTTATGTTATTTTTGTTACTTTTAATATTTATTATGCATCAAATTATAGACAGGAGACTAATTTAATGTATCAATCTAGTGTAATATATTGATGAAAGGGAATTGGAACTTGAAATTAAGAAATATTAATCATTTTTAAATCAACTTAAGATAGATAATTCATTCAAGTTTTAATATAGATTAGATATGGAATTAAAGGAATAATAATTTTAATAATTTTAAGGGAATGAAAACCAATCAAAATTAAAATTTAAAAAAATTACAACAAATTCTCTATTAAAATATGGTTTTTTTTTATCAACTATCTACATTTTATTTTCATTCAATCATTTTTCTATATACTTTTTATAAAAGAACTATTTATAAAAGTATCCAGAAACTACATTATATTTAACAGGATTTGCAAATCTAGGTGTTGATTTTCCAGCTATGTTTGCATAACGTGAAATTTTAATTGAGAGAAAAAGATTATTTTATTTAACCTAAGAAGATTTTGAATATGTTTATTAAAGAATAATATTGGCTTTGAATAATACTGCTTAATTTGATTCAAAAGAAAAAGATTTTTCTAAGTAAACATTTATTCTAATTTAGAATATTAGTAACTTAAAAATTTTCAGATTATTATGAATAATTATAAGTATCTAATTTGTGTAACTTTATTCCTAAAAATATAGAAGAAAAAAGTAAATCTATTTGTTCATAAATATTTAATTAAAATATGTAATTAGGTTTAAAAGCAGTTTTAATTTATGCTTAAAATTTGATTGCAAAAGAAATAGAGATTAATAAATTCACTAAACGACTTACAATAGTATATAATGAATTAGATGGTGTCTTTATTTTATCACAAATAATTAAGGATGTAAACACATAATTCGTTTAGGAATTAAAATATTTGACAGTTTAATTAGTATAAATTTTATATGTAAATATTTTAATATTAATTAGATAATAAATATTTGTTATATAGTATTGATTATATTCATAATCTTAATATGGACACCAAAATTATCTTATATGTTTATTAATAATTCTAAACAAATTGTGCAATTCGTATAAATTTTACCTACATATTCGCTCTTCACTAATGATTTTTTTGAAAGAATTATGAGAAGCTTTTTAAATTAAAATTGAAATTATTAATAATTGCATTAGCTAACTTTCAATTTTAGTTATTTATTCTTTTTTATATTATTAAAATATAATTAAAATAAATAAACCTCTAAAATGTTGATATGTTTATTATATTTAAATATTTTAATTATTATTTAAGAAAATTTTACATTTTTTTAATCTTGCAATTTCTCATTTTAAAGCAAAAAAATTGTAATTTAAGAAAATTATCAAGGTTGATATAAATTGGAATGATAATTAGAGAATTTAAATGAAATTATAAACTTCTATAGAATCATTCAATTTCATGCATTCTATTTAAATACTCTCTTATTGCTTTACTACGCTTTATTATACTTAAAGGGATATTGGCTAATAATAAAGTTGTTTTCTTAATCTAAATAATATTAGTTATAATAATTTTACTTCATTATTTATTTTAGTAGCAGTTGGCCACCAAAAGAAAAGATAAATCAAAACTAAAACAACTAAAAATACTATAAATATTGCAACTGATGTAGTTGTATTTGTATCAACATCTTATTGTACACAAGATAAAAATAAGTCAGTTGTATATGAAAATATTTGCCTTAGATATAGATCTTATAAGATATCTAAAATTAAATCAAATTAACTTACCAATTTCATTCATTTAAGTATTTGTGTAAAGGAGAGATAATGCTTTATTGTAAGTTGAATTGGATGTAAAATTATAAAGAGTTCCACTTATTGTATGTGAAGGATCTTTTATAATGTTATTATACTCTTGTAATTGTGATCTAATATCTTCAAAATATCTTGAGAGAGCTAATGATAAGGATTAATCAATGATGCCTTCAATAAATGATTAACAAGTATTAATATCAATATCAATAATTGAAAATAGATATGAACATGCACCTGATTTCATTAAAGAATCAAAATGAGTGTTATATGTAGGATTATGATATTATATATTTGAAGAGTGTTCCTTTTAGATTTTAGTATTAAGATCATATAATTCTTTTACAAAAGTTGAAGAGATGAGATAAGATGAGCTTCCTTTAATTTCAAAGGTTGGATCGATTATCATCTATCTTATTACATTATTAGAAAATGTAATGTTAGGTACTAATTAACTTGTAGCTTCTATTTCATCAATTAATGAACTAAAGGCATTTTATAGATAATCTCCAATTAAAAAATGAGTTAAAAAATATCCTAATAACATTACCATTGAAATAGCAAATTTAAGATAAAAGTTGCGTTTATTTTTTAAATCATATCTATATTTCTTTCTCTTTTTGTGTCTTTCCAAATACTCCTCATCTTCATCCTAAACTTCATCATCATCCATAAATCCTTCATTATCTCTATGCAATTCATCATCTTCTTCACCTACTTAAAGTGAATTGAAAAATCCTTCACAAATATTAACCAATGTCTTAACTTTGGTAATTTAAATTTATAAAAATAGCTTCATAATAATCTCTTAATTTTAACTTACCAAACTAAACATGCAAGCAATCAATGGTACTGATACTACAGCGAAAGCACAAGCAACTATAAATAGAGTAATTACTATGGATGATCCATTCAGTTTTTCTCTTAATTAAGATCCATAAATATTTGCACTCTATACTACAGCTTCAAAATAATTATTAAGTAAATTATAACTAACAAAAAATTATGATTCTGGATTATAAGTTTATAATAATTCTAAGGCTTTTGATAAAATCTATGCAGTTCCTTAATTTAAATCCACCAATTAAGTTGATAGAGTTCCACTTTAATCTCTTCCAGTCATTTTTACAGAATTAGTTCTAATTAAATCAATTTAATCTCCTTCTACAACTGCTGATTATAAAATAAATTGAAGTTCTTATAAATTTGAAATACTCTAATTTAAACTTTATCTTTAATCTGCAATATTTTTAGTTTAATCAATATATGGATTTATCTAATTTAATAGATATAATTCAATTGTTTACCATAAAATTCTTTAACCTAATGCAACTCTTTAATTACTATTAATGACATTTTTATAACCATCATATACTCCAAAAAACAATTATTAAGTTAAAATATAATTTAGAAGGCCTAAAACTCCTAAGAAAATGATAAGAAGTGCAGCATTCCATCTAAAACATGTTAAACTTGATTAATTTGCACTTTTGCTTTCTTTTAAAAATTAAACAAAAGTCTTTTTAGATTTATAAACATTAGCATTTCCATTATCCTATTCTTAATCTTCTTCCTATTTTGATGGCATTTATCCAACTATTTTTGATTAACCATCTTCTTCTTCTTCAATGTCTATGTTTTTATATTCTTCTGAATCAAATAATTATCCTCCTATCAATATCATAGTTTTTATTCCTAAAGATAAATCATTATTTTTATCTTCTAATTTAGATGATGGAGTTTTTTCATCATCATTTTTTACTGAATATTCATAAGTTTCATCTTATTTTGATACTGAAATAGCAGACATCTAAAAATTTTAATCAGATATATACTCTCCTATAAATTTATAAACATATTAATCAGGAAGTTTAGTATTATTGTCTTTTTTATATTATTTTTTTAATTATTCAATTTTTTCTTTCATTCCAGGTATTTCTTTTGAATCAAATTAAAATAGAAATTTTTATGCTGAATTCAATTATTTTCTAGCTGAAGCAGGACCATGTTCAGAAGGAGTTTATAAAATAGATTTTTCTACTCTAATTTATTCTAATTTAATAATGTAACCAAATAATTAAGCTTATCTTTCATCCTTTTTATGATGTTAAGATTATGGAACATTTAGTGTAAGATTAGTTTATATTATATTTCCTTCTTTATTTTAATTATTCATAAATCTATTCACACAAATGTTAATTTCACTCACATAAACTTAAAATTATTATTAAATGAATTAATCTCTACTTTTATATTAAACAGTAGTTTCATAACCTTATTTACTCATAAGTTCTTATTTGAATTCTTCAAATTATGGTATTAAATCAGAAACTTAAGTTTTCTTTTTTGATATATAATTGAGATCAATATGAAAAAGACTTATAAATTGTGCACTAATATTTTCAATGCACATATCAAAACTATTAACTATCATATAAGCTTAATTTTTAAAATATCTTTCTTGTTTTATGGCTGCAAAGAATTAAGAACCATTAATTAATGAAGGAATATATCTAACATAAATAAAGAATGGAAAAATATATCCAGATTTATGTTTCCCTATTAAAAGTCTTTCTCTATTTAAGACTCTACTCTCTTGATTTTATGTATAACCTTCTAAAAATTGATCATGATATTGAGCATAAATATTTGGCATTAAAACATTAATTTTTCTATCAAGTAATTCTGATTTAGTATATCCAAAAGTTTTAGCACATGATTAATTTAAACCTAAAATTCTACTAAAATTTCCATCTTCTGCTGAAATACTTATTAAAGCTGTTGATTCATTAACAAAATCTTTTAAATTATTAATAATTTTTCCACGATCCATGTCAAATGTTTATAAATTCTTTAATCTTTCAACAACATCCTCTGCTTCTTCTCTATCATTAAGTACATCTATCAAATATCTTGAATACATCATTAATAATGTTGGTGGCATATCAAAATTAATTTTCATAATTCTTTTCCATTAATCATCCAATACTTTATCAACATATAACATTCTTAATCCTACTTCATACAATTTACCTAAATCTGGTGTATCTTCTCTTAATTTTATCCAAAAATCTAAATGTAATTAAGTAGATTTTTCTATTAACATTTTAATTTCTCTTAAATTATTTTCTGCTGTAAATTCATTTACATTTGTCAGATTCCCAGAGTCAAACATTTATTCTTCTATTATTTTACGTAATCTAAAAATTAAGAATTATTAATCTAAATATGGTTTTTCTTATTCTGCTAAAGCTAATTCTTACAATGCTTAAATAGTTGATTACATTTTTTCATACAAAAATAATGCATGTGATATTCTTAACTCAATACAATTAGGATAACGAGTTAAACTTAATACATATATCTTTTCAACAATATAAATTAATATAACATATTAGGATTTCATTGATAAATCTTTTACACCCTTTTTAAATTTCTCAATTCTTTTATCATTCATATTTTTTGGTGAACAAGGACAATCATCTCTTTTACAAGTTACTTTATGATATTCCACAAATCCATCTAATAATGATGCTATACTTTCATCTTTATCATAATATCCAACCAATTTTGTTAAATATTATAATAATTACAAAGATTGATCTAATGAATCAAATTTATTTGAATCTACCATCATTACTTCATATCTATATTCTTTACGCACCAAAATTATTATTAATAATAATGGAGTACATATAACCCATAATTAAGGTGCTCCATCATAATCTGTATTTTCTAATATTAAACCTAATACAACCATCATCATAGTCCATAAGATAATCATATGTTAACCATTTAATAATTTGGCAAAGTATATGTTTAAGTAAATACTAGATTTATTGAAAGAGTGAAATAATTTAATTGAGAAGAGTGTTAAGATTATAATAATCAATAATCTTTAATTTTGTACATCCAATATTGTAAAACATAGAACCATAACTACTTTAAATATTAGAAATATCAAATCTTCTCTACCTGTAACTTTACATTAAGGATTATTAATCTAAAATCTAGATTCAAAAAACATTAATGTAACTAGTGTACTTACTCCAATCAATATAATAGAAGCAATACAACATAATAAAACGTGTAATAAATAATTTCCATTATAACATTATTAATCCTTATATATCTTATGAATATGAGTTGAGTTATCACAATTAAATATCGTTAAAAACAATTGCAATATAGGCATGAATAAAACATAATTTAATACTTCAAAAAATATTTTTAAAATCATTAAAGTCCCAGTCATTCTACCTAAACTTGCTGACTTTAAAGCTATGAATAATACAACTATTAATAGGAGCATAATTAATCCCATAACAATATAATTCACTAAAATATACGTTTAGAAACTCAAATTTTTCAAATAAGACTATATCATAAAATAACTAAAAAAAGAGTTGAGAGCAGATGTCCATGATTCCACTTTCCAAAGCGAAGAAAACTAAATAATTAAATTATTAAACATACTTCATCAGTGAAAAAAAAATGGAATACTTATAAACTTTCAATAAGTATAAAAAATACATAAATAAAGAATGGAAAATTATCTCCTAAGATAAGGTTATGTACTATTTCGAAAAACATTATTTTAAATGAATGTTAAATCTTATCCAGATTTGATTTGTCATCCTCAAACAATGAAGTTCTTTTCATTTTTTTATTATATAAATTTTTATATATTTATTACTTAATTTTAATTAATCCATATTTATATACTGATAATAAAATAATTAATAATCATATATTTATTCTTTCTACTAATAGTAAGCACTTTTATTATTTTTGATATAGTTTGAGCTTTGATTTACATTACTTAATAACTCAAATTACTATTATTTTTAAATTAATACAAAGTTATCTGATGATTAGAATTTTATTTTAAAATATTTCTATTGTACCTAAATTAAATGTGTAATAAATTTTGTTATTTTCTTATACTATTTTGCTATAATTTTTTAAATGTTTAAGAAATATGTAAATTATATTCAAATTTTCTAAACTAGACTTGATATATGAAGTTTTAAAGTATCAATTAGAATTATAAATTTTAGGTATTTTTTTAAATGATTAAATAACTTATCCTCCTATTTTTATGATTAATAATTATTTTTTTGTTAATTTAATTCAATCTTTCTTAAAGAAAATTAAAGCCTACATAATTTTCTTAAATTTCTATTAATTTATTAAATCAGTTTCGAATCCATATCCTTCTTATCCACCTCCTATTATCTTCAATTATTTAATATTTGATTAAAGATAATGAGTATTTATTTTATTTTTTATTGTTTAATCTTCTGACTAACAAATTTTGTTAAGGTTATTTTAAAATCTGAATAATACTATTTATAATTAATAGTAGCTTTTTTATTAAATATGATTGATATATATATATTTGCAGATTATTTAAATAAAAAATAAAAATAATTTTTATTCTTCTAAACATACACAAATGTACAATTATGATGATATAAAATTTAGGCAAGTAGAAGATTAGGATGAAATAGCTATATCAAAATAACTTAGCATATCGAGAAGATTTGCAAGATATTTGTTAAAATAGGCAGGACATTATGATCGAGTGAGAAAGGCCCAGAAGGTATATGCAAATCTAGATAAACAAATTCAAAGCTTAACATCAATATTTTCATAATATGCTATTGATGGATTAATTTAATACAAGGATGCATAAAATGATTCATATACAAAATTTATGAGAGATGTAGGAATTTAGGATGATTAAATATTATAATTGTATATTACATACAAATTTGGTGGTTAAAAAGGAGCAGTTTTTACATTGGACGAATTCCTATTGGGTATGATTCGTTTAAAGTAAATTAAATTGTATATTATCAGATGTTAGAGTATCAAGGATTTGAAGAATATTGTTCCTTAATTAAAATAGAAAATATAGAAAGAAAATAAATACAAAAAATTATATAGTTATTTCTTTAAAGTAATGTCATAAGGAAAGAATGTAATAAGATTTACAGAGGCAATCAGTAATTGATATTTAAATAATTATTAGCACTTTGGGATTCATTATTAAATGAATAATTCAAAGAAATTATTGATTTCATTTAATTTTGTAAAGCAAAACCAGCAGAATTTTAAAATACAACAAAAGTTAGTTTTGATTTATGGTGTTAAGTGTGGAAATTCTTTGAAATAATAGGAAGTGATTATACAAAATTCGATGAAAATGGTATTAATTTAAATGAAAATTAGATGCTTGGCCACTTCTTATTTATGAATATGTCCAATTTAAAACAAAATGAAAAATCAAATTTATTATATAAATATATATAAAATAATCTATTTCACAAATCATCCCTATGATTATTTTTACGATCATCATTGAATTCATGATTTGAATGTTCTTTAATAAAATTTATTAATCTTTCCCTTTATATTATATTAACTTTTTGTATAAATTTAGTGTAACTTTTATTTCCTTTATATAATCTAATCTTATAAATATCAGTAGGATCTGAGAAATCACTGAATTCATTTTGAGTTACATCTGCAATAGCAAATTTGACTTTGCTAATTTATGAAATAAACTTAGAAATTTCAGCAAATTCTTTTAAAAGGGATAGACTAATATATAATAAATTAATTACTGTTCAGAATCAAATGAATTATAATAGAAAATGACCCAATCTTCTGATGAATTTATAACTTTTTAATATGAATTACCTGTAAGAATTTCAACATTTTCTGAATAAAAAGGATTATCTAATTTTTAAGATTTATAATGTTTTGGAGCTTTTCCATTTTTGAAATCAAGTATAAATTAATCTAGATTTTATTTAGTAAATGCTTAATTAAATTTATATTTATAAACTCCATATTTTTGTAATCCAAATAAGGCAGGTGTTCCAGTAAAATCACCAATTTATTTTTAAAGTTCAGGGAACAATTAATTTGTTATACTACATTTTATAAATAATAAATGATCTTCATGAGGATGATCAAGACTAATAGATTTAAGTGCATCATGAGCATTTCTATCTTTCATTTATGTTTCATCAATTAATAGTATTAATGTAGATCTGTCTTATTTAAATATCTTCTTAGCAATATCTTCATTATATTCATGAAGTCTTTAAAATTAATTGGTTTCAATAAAAGCCTTTAAATCAGATACTTTAATTTATTTTGGTTAATAAACTACAGGAGATTTATCATATTTCTTATAAACTACTAAAGAATCTGTAGGACCAAATCCTAATTCTTATTATGCGTTTTCTAAAAAAGTGTGATAAAATTCCAAATTTCCATATGCATGACTATAATCTTTATATCTTCGAAAACCTCTGTCTTCATCATTTTAAGCCATATACAAATACATCAATTAGCTTTTAGATATCTTGTCTTTGATTTATTCAATAGTTTTTAATTCTTTGGTTCCTTCATTGAGTTATTCATACATCCACATAATAACACTATCACTAGTTCTGGGTCCTTCAAATTTTTTATATTTTTTGCCATGATCTTAAGATAAGATGACAGATGGAAATCCATTGACTTCAAATTATTTAGCAATATCTTTATAATTATGACCATCTACTTTGGCAAAGACAAAACCTTCTTCTTTTAATTACTTTGCTGCTTTTTCTACTTCAGGTTGGAATCTTTCACAATGTCCACATTAAGGAGTATAAAAAAAGATCATAGATATTTCATTTTTTTCAAAGAATTGTTTAGAATTCTTATCAAATACAACATGCAAATCATTTTCCTCTTTTGCTTAAGTATAGATAATGAAAATAGAGAATACTAATTGGTAAAACATAAATATTAATATATAAAATGTATACGTATGTTTCTAGAATATTTTAATAATTATGTTACTTTAAACCTGTGTTCTAGCAATAGCTCTTGTTTAATCGTTGACATAAGAAGATTCAGAATATGAACTTAAGACCAAATCAAAACGATAAACTTATGATGATCCAGTATTATGTTTATATATCCATAATTAAGGATCCATATAAAAATCTTATTTAGTGGTTATAGGATGGCAAAGCAGAAGTGTCTAAAGTTTAAATAGAAGTCAAGAGCGAAGGTTATAGAACACTGAGGGCTTCTCAATTTATAAGATAAGGTGAGTGGGTACTTTTTGTACCACGTACTCATTATCTTTCATTAGAAGAAGTCAAAAAAAGTTGTCTCATTAACAGAAAAATGATTCAACTTAATTATATTCCTAACAATATTCAAACATATTTTGTTAATCATTTACTCTAAGAGAATAGAAGGTATATTGATTATTTGATTTAAATAGATAAAATTCATTTTGGAAACCTTATATTGATGTATTGCCAAAAGATGTTAGTGGATTTCCAACTTATTTTGATGAAGAATAAGATGCATTATTAAAGGGATCACCTACATTATTTACTGTAATGAATTAAAGAAAAATATTCAAAGAGGAATATGAAAATTTAAAAGAGGCTGTAAAAGAATTTTAAAGATATGGATATACATATAATGATTTTGCTAAATTTAGAATTCTTACTATATCTCGAAGTTTCCCTGTTTATATAGGAGAGAATGAATAACAATAATTATTGGTACCTTTGGCTGGTACATTATAAATAAAATTTATTTTTTAGACTTTATAAATCATGATAATAATGGATTTTTATAATATGGATATTCTCCTGATGCAGATGGATTCTTTATGTAAGCAATCAGAAATATCTAAAAAGGAGAGGAATTATTTTATAATTATGGTTAATGGTCAAATAAATACTTTTTTATGAATTATGGATTTGCTAGTCTTACAAATCCAATGAATTAATTTGATTTTGATGTTTGTTTAGATAGAAATGATAGAATGTTTAATATGAAAGTTGATTTAACTGGAGGAAATATTTGTTGGGGAAATAGATTAGTTAATGAAACAGATCATGATACATTTAGATAATCATTGGCAACTGTTAGATTTGCTTAAATATCTAAATTAGATGATTTCTTATAATTAGAAGAGGATGTTTAAAATTTTAATTAATTTTGGCCAGGATGGCATACAACACCAAAAACTATAGAATTAGAAAAAGCAACATTTAAAGCATTTAAAGAATTATTGGTTTCTGAATTAGCTAATTTTGCAAGTACTATTGAAGATGATTAAAGAAGATTGAATGATCCTAAAACTCCTGAATTTAGAAGACATATTATTATGTTGACAATGAGAGAAAAGTAAATTATTAAAAAGAATATTGAAATTTGTGATATGATGTTATCTATTATAGATAAAAATTCGGAAGTAGATTATTTATTATTATGAATATAGGAAATAAAAAATTTGATGAGATATTACAATTATAGAGAAATAGCAAGATTTGTAAATAGTGAAATTATTCCAATGAAATTAGAGTAAGAAGGACTTGCATGATTAAATATTAAAATACATCTTTAATATTGAAGTATAATTATTATTATAGTATTTTGAAATTAATATTTTCAATATAAATATTAAATATAAAATGTCATATGGATAAAATTTGTAAGTTTTCAATCCCTAACGATTCAAAAAGATTGAAAAAGAAATGCAATAGAATAAAAAACGATTAGAAGAAAGTATCCTAATTCTTTTTGATGTTTTTTAGTGAGGTTAGAAGAGGAATCCTAAAATACTAGACTATTAAAAGTATAATAGAAAGAAAGAACTGTCGATTTAGAATATAAAGATAGAAAGAAAAAGATGGAAGAAACTTAAGAGTAATTAGCTTTTGAGGCATAGAAATTTAATGATGAATAAAGAAGAATGAATTAAGATTTAGAAAGTAAGAAAGATTCAGTTGTGATGTTAAATGATCGAAAAAAAAGATAAGATGATGAAAGGTATGCTAAAGAATAGAAAATTACATTAGCCAAGGAATAAGAAAAGGCATAAGCATTAAATGAATTAGCTAAGTTACAGTAATCAAAATTAATGTATTCCTAGAGAAGAAGTCAATTAATTAGAAGTTAGAAGAAAGAATCATTAATAATATGAATTATTTTTTAAGAAAGTGATATCTAAATCAAAAGAATTGGAAACTGGTTAAAATGATGATGAAAATGCTATAAAAGAATTAATTGATCGTTATGAAAGATTAAAAAAAAAGGAAGAGGAATTTAAAAAAGATAGAGAATTGAGAGAAAACTAAAAAGATTAAATTAATTAATAATTTAATGAAGTATATTATATCATTTAAATAATAAGTTAAATAGTAAAATATAAGCTGAAACCTATGAATTTAATGCTAAATATAATAAATTGAAATTAGCTATTTAATAAATTAATGATGAAAATGATTAAAAACATAAAGAAATAGAAGGAACATAAAATTAAAATGAAGCTACTCAAAAAGAATATATATAAGTTATTCATGGAATTTAAAATATGAAAGATATATTAAAATAAAGAAATAAAATTGTTAAAAGGATTCTATTATCTGGTAAAGATAGTGATAATGTAACAGAACAATAGAGAAATAGGAAAAAAGAAAAAAAAATAGATAATTAAAAAATAGAAAAATATTTAAATTTTATAAAGGATGAACTATAAACATTATAATAATTTAAATAAGAATTTGATAGATTTTTAGCAAAGGAAAAAGAACGTGATTGATTTATTATTTTAACCAAATTAATCAAGTATTTTATTTATATTATTCTTTAATATAATAACTATTTTTTATGAGAATTCTTAAATTCAATATTATCTTTTCAAATTAATCTAATTAAAATTATTTATATAAAATTGACAGATAAGATTAACATTATTTAACAATAATTATGTAAAATTAATTATAATTCATATAATGGAATATTTAAATTATAAGTGATAATAAAATAAAAAAATTATAATATCAGAGCATTAATGATACATTCAAAATGACATATTATAAAATCTTAATGAAAATTGATTATTATTTTATAGAAACAACATTATAGTGTTTGCTATTATGTAAGATATTAATTAACAACAATAGTATGTAATTGCAAAATCATTTATTATTAAAATCTTTATGGAAGAGTAAGTGTACATATCTGAGGAGGGAATGAAACACATTCTATAAGTATTTGATCCAAAAGACCCTCATAAAAATATATTATGGACTACTAATTATAGAATGGAGTTGCCTTTAAGAGTAAGAAAATCAGGAGCAGGAAGTGAAGTACCAATAACTCTTCCGGAACAATTTAAAATGGATTGCACTTAATTTGCAAAGCAACCAGCTTTAAGTGTAAAGAGGAATAATAAATGGTAATATTGTATAATTGATATATGATTAGGATAACAAGAACATATTAAGATTATTATAATGAATCATTATAATTTGCAAAGGCATTGATAGCATATGGAATAAGTGAGATGAGTGCAGTTAATATAATTGGTTTCAATGCTCCTGAATGGTTCATCTCTTTCATGGGTAGTATACATTCTCACAATTTACCAGTTGGTATTTATACAACGTAAAATCTTAATATAATATAATAGTAATAATCCAGATGCTTGTTTTTATGTATCAGAACATTCAGAATGTGAACTTGTAGTAGTAGATACAAGAGAATAATTAAATAAATATTTATAAATATGGGATAAATTACCAAAACTAAAAGGTGTAGTAATGTATAATGATGATATACCAAAAGATGGAATTAGTGAATAAAGAAGATCATAAATATTTAAATGGAAAGATTTTTTAGAATTTGGAAAGAAACCAGAATTATTAAATTAAGTAATAGAAAGAGTTTCAAAATTACGTCCTGGAAATTGTGTAACATTGATTTACACATCAGGTACAACTGGAAATCCTAAAGGTGTTATGTTATCTCATGATAATTACATTTTTACAGTAACATAATAAAGAAAGAAATATTAATTTGCAGATAATGAAGTGATGAGAATTGTGAGTTATCTTCCATTAAGTCATGTTGCAGGATAATTGATTGATATAATTGGAAGTTGTCGTTGGGGTGCACATATTTATTTTGCTAATCCAGATGCTTTATCTGGTTCTTTAATTAATACTCTTAAGGAAGTAAGACCAACTGTTTTCTTTAGTGTACCAAGAGTATGGGAAAAGATATATGATTAAATGTAATTGGTTGCCAAATCTAATGGAGCAATCAAAACAAAGATTGCAACATGGGCCAAATCTATTGGAAAAGAGGGAACTTTTGCTTAAACTCATGGATTAAAACCTCCTTTATGTTTTGGATTGGCTGATAAATTAGTTTATAGTAATGTTAAAAAAGCATTGGGATTAGATTAAGCTAAATATATGATTTTTGGTGCAGCTCCTTTATCACCTGTTATAAGAGAGTATTTCTTAACTTTGAATATGTATTTAATCAATGCTTACGGAATGAGTGAATGTGGAGGTGTTACAACTTTAGCAGATCCTTTACACTTTGATAAATTTGATGGTTTCTTTATGAATAGTACTGGAAAGACTATGGAAGGAACAGAATTGAAAATAGATTAACCAGATTAAGATGGAAATGGAGAGATATGTTATAGAGGAAGACATATCTTTATGGGATACTTTAAAGATGAAGAATCCACTAGAAATACTATTGATAAGGATAGATGGTTACATTCTGGTGATATAGGTAAATTAGATAATAAGGGTAATCTAACTATTACTGGAAGAATTAAAGAATTAATTATTACTGCAGGTGGAGAAAATGTGGCACCTGTTTTGATTGAAAATGAAGTCAAAAAGACAATTCCTATAATATCTAATTGTATGGTTATTGGTGATAAAAGAAAATATTTAACAATTTTATTAACTTTAAAATATTAATTACAATCTGATGGAACGTAATATTTATTTTATAATAATATTTAGACCAACTAATAAATTACTTGATGATGTTATTTAAGTTTTCTAATAACTTGGTTCAAAAGCAGTGACTTTCGAAGAAGCTAAGAATGACCCAATCATTACAAATTATTTATAAAAACTTATAGATGATGCAAATACCAGGTAATCATTTTTAGAGTCATTTCCAAAGCCTAATATATTAGAAAGTGGACACTTATTCCTAGTGATTTTAGTGTTGATGGAGGAGAATTGACTCCAACTCTCAAATTAAAAAGAAGAGTAGTTGAATAAAAGTGGATTAATGAAATTGAGAAAATGTACTAAGATGCAAAATTATGAAAATTATAAATAAAAAATCATTAATATATTCAAGCTCCTTAAATTAAAGTTTTTATTAATAAGTCATCATAAAATTATGTTAAAAAAAAGATGCTTTAGAATTCTAGTTATTTATTTTATCATATTTTTTATAAATTTTGGAAACTACTTTATTTATATACTTTTTGTTAAATATATATTAGATTTCATTTAGTATTTTATAATTTGATTAAAAATTTATCTATGAAGTATACACAGAGATTTATTAAATTTTCTTAAATTAAATATGAAGTGATATTGAAATTATTATAATTTTAAAATTTAATGTCATCAAATACTAATTGGACAACATCCAAAAATGAATTGATCAAATGGATAAATGATACATTTAAAGTAATTATTTAATTGCATTTATAAGTTAACCATTACTTAATTAGAAGCACTTGGTACAGGTTGTATATTTTGTTAAATTTTTGAATACTTATATCCTAATTCAATATCACCAAATAAAGTAGTTTGGAAAGCTAATACTGAAGTAGAATTTATCAAAAACTTTAAGACACTTGCTGAAGCTTTTACAAAACTTAATATTTCAAAAACTTTCGATGTAAATTTTACTTCAAATTATATAGATTTAAAATTTATCAAAAGCAAGATATTAAGATTTATTAGATTTAGCAATATATTTCAAAACTAAATATGATAAATAAATAGAGAAAAGAATTGGATATGATCCTGTTGAATTTAGAAAAGTGGAAGAAAAGAAAATATTAATAACTTAAAATAGAAAACCTATTAATCTTACTGCACTTAAAGATAAAACTAATCTTGAAGATTCAAAGATCTCACCTTAATCTATATTAATAAAAAGATCATCATCATAAGCTTAAAATTAAAGAGGAAAAAAAGTGAGTAATGATTTAATTAAAACACCATAATTATCATCAATAACAGAAATAGTTAATAATATAGAAGATGATGAAGAAACAAAAGTTAAAAAAATAAAATAATTGTTTATTTGAATATAAAATCAATTAGTATCTATATTTTTATCATCTATTTGTTGATGAATCATCTTTTTATATATAAGATGATGTACTATCTTTTGCAGAATCAGCATCAAAAAGAAGAGAATCTTTTCGTATTTTCGATTCCTAATATTTATTTAAATTTAATACTGAAATTTTCCCATATATACAATTATAAAAACTTATTCTAGCAAAAAATAAATAAGTGTTTTGTAATGACTTTGGAAGGTTAGGTACTAATTATAAATAAAATGCATAAAAAAATAGAGAGGCATAATTAAATCCTTATAATGCTAATAATAATTAAGGAAAGAACCAAATTGTTTATATTACATATCCTGAATTTTTTATGTAATCTGTTTTAAAATCAATTAGTTTCTATAAAATATTAATTGTCCAAAATATAAGTAAAGTTATAGGTAATATATAAAGATTTAATGAGGAACATGAATCAAATTCATTAACAAATTTAGTTCTAATTTTTGATTTCAATTATTTCACTGAACAATGAAATATAATTCCAATTATAATCATTACAATTGTAATGGATGTTTATAACCAAAATACAATTTATGTAAATATATCATCTGATTCAATTTATAGATTGCATACATAATATATTAATTCTTGACCCCATGAGGTTCCATAATGATTATATTTTGCACCAAATAACATTGGTAAACATATAGCAAATGTGAATATTCCAATTCCAAAATGTATCCAATAAATTTATTTAACTTTTTTTCCAATTTAAGAATTTGGATTTAATGTTTATTAAATGATATAGGATGAATACAAGGAAATCAATGTAGATGCCAAAAAAGATGAATTAATGAAGTACCCTTACAATTAGCAAACTGATATAGAATATTATAATAATACATGTTTCTTTTATGCAATATTGTCTATTATTTTGATCAGATTTAAATTAACAGAAATCATTATTACTATTTTCATTCAAACTATTTTCATCTTTAAAAATGAAAGGTGTTAGTACTTAAGGTATATAGAAAAATAGCATACTAATGATTTGAGTAAAGAAGAGGCTAATTATAAATTTTAAAATTTACATAACAATGAAATATCTCCAACCTTTTCCTAATATAAATACTATGATGACTCCAATAACTGACAATAAGCTCATTACTATACAAGAAAATTGAGCTATCAAGATGGGGTTATAATCATAGAAATACATTTATGTGAATAATTTGTATAAATAAATAATATTATTCAAAAAGATATTAATAACCTAATTCAATAAATAAAAATTTATTCTTATTTTTTATATACAAAGTACAGTTAACAATATTCATTATGGTGCAAGTTCATAAAGAATCTAAGGATATATTCTAGATTTTTTATTCCTACTTGTCTAATAGCATTAACAAATGGCAAAACATAAATTAAATAAATAGAGAAAATCCACTATTAAATAATCTATATAAGATTTATTCACATAATATTCGTACTCTTATTCAAAGTATGGATAACAAGCATCTTTTCTTATATTAAATATATAAATACGGAATTCCATTATTGATGTTTGAAAATAGATAGACTGGATGAGATTTGCACCATCCTGAACAATTATATTTTTCTTCTAAATATGCTATATAATTATATGAAGCCCCATCAATTTTAATCCATTTTTTACATTTTTAATATTAAGTTATATCACTTATTTATTTATTAGTTGTATAATGTATGCGATTATTTTCTAAATAATCAGAATTCCAATCTTATATTTTCTCAATATAACAAATACAATCATATTTACAAAATTGAGTTTCTGCCCATATTATTTATTCCTTTGTTTTTTAAGCATTTGGTAATTAAGATGTTTTACAATCAAATATATTACTTAACAATTAATTTTTTAAAATAGTTAATGAGATTGTAATATAGGCTGTCAAAACTCCAATAAAAATGATAAAGCAAGAATAAATAAAAATAATACAAAAGTTTGGACAATATGAACTTAATAATCCAGATGCTCCTACTATAATAACAGCTAGTCCTACTGAAAATGTAAATACAATTCCCTAAGATTATAATTCTTAATTGAATACATTTCCATCATTGCCTACACCTTCACTCAAAGTCATAAATACTTAAGAGATCAATACAATCCCCAAAATAATGAAACAAAAGCAATTTATTCTGATAAACAATTGAATAAACTTTAAGGGTAAGCACATAAATTAAAATTTATAAATATCTATAATTATAAGATTATTCATTATCAACATTATTATTGTAATATATATTTTATTATAAATCATCACTTATGTTTTTTAGCATGATTATCTACTAAATCATAAGCCTATTAAACTGTTTTGATTTCAGAAATTCTAAATATATAAGATTAAACTAATACCTTTTTCCTTTTCTAACAGCATAAGCAGCATCATATTATTCTTTATATTCTCTAGTCTATATAAGTAATTATTCAGTCAAACTCAAATCTCTATTAATTATTGTCAATCTTTTCTCTAAAAGAACCTATTTATTAAATATTTATTTACTTTATCATTAGTTCTCTTCTTTATTAATTATGATGTGATTTCAAAGTCTTTTGAGAATCTCTCTCTTAATTCAGCAATCTCTTAAATTTATGTTTAGAAAGTGATCTTAAATTATTTAAATTAATATTATACTTAGCTTTAAGTCTCTTATTCATCTTCTTATTACATTAAGGCAATTACTGCATTTCTAATATGTTCTAATTTGTCAATGATTCTTTTGACTGTTGGAACATCAAATTTAGTTGTCATTGCAACCATTATTGCAATTGGATGATTATGTCCCAATTCTCTCTTGATTTTTTCAACAATTTCAAATTATTCTGTTTATAATAATGATTTTCCTTCTTAATCAAATACTGCAACTTATAATTTTGGAATTATTTCATTTAAAGCTGCTAATACTTTACCATTGTTCTCTTATCTAGCTTAATATGAAGCAGCTTCTTCGGCTCTTGTTTATCTAAGTTATTCTTCCTTTCCATTTAAAATATTTAATTATTCTGTAATTGCATCCATTTACTATTATAATCCAACAAGAACTTAATTGAGTTCACTTAATTAATTATTTTTATCCTATCTCTCTTTTGTAAGATTTCTTAAAACAATAATAAGCCATTCAATATCCAATCCAAGTGTAGTTGTTCTCTAAACAAATATATATTATCATTTATATACATGAGCATATTCAAGATCATCATTTAATTGATCTCTCTTCATTTACTCTAATAAATCACCTACTAAAGCAACTACTTCAGAAACCTTTCCTCCTTGACTAAGTTCTAAATCTAATAAAAATGTGAATTCAGTATGATCAGTTTTGATTGCTTTAATCTCTTTTAGTAAAATTGGCACTCCTGCTTCTAATTCTACAGCAGTAATTCCAAAAACTAACAATCCTAATATGAGGATAGCTTTCATTATTTTATTAATATTAATAAAAACGGACTTTACTCAAATAATTTAAAAGAAATATAATATAATGCATAATTATCTACACTCTCTATCTTATATCAATTATCTGTTGTATATTATATATGATTTCTGTAAATATTATTAAAAACATCCAAATTATTAAATAAGATAATTGAAACTATAATATTTTTTAGTATTTTTGATATTAAATCTAAACATAAAATAATTTTAACCAATCAAATATTATTTTTAATTTGAATCTCCATAAATATATATTTATATTTTACACTCTCATTTAAATAAATTAATATTTTAATTATCTTAAGTAATATTTATAAGAAGAATAAATATATTACTTATTATAATTCCTTATATCTTTATATAAACATAACTTTTTATTTTATTCAAGTAAAATGGAAAAGTTTGTGATATTAAAAAGATATCTTGTATATATTATTTAAAATCTATAAAAATTATAATATCTTAATATATATCATTTAATCAGAATTAAAAACTAACAATTTTCTCCATATAAATATTATCTACATTAGACTAAGTTAAAAGAAATAAATTATAAAGAGGTATTTAATTTGATGGTTTTTTTAATAAATTTTTTTCTTATATCAATATTTAATTTATACTCTCAAAAAGGTGGTATAAACAATTAAATTATAATGCTTTCAAACAACCATCGAAATTTATTAATAAAGCATAAATAAAATAGTTAATTTCAAATTAGATTATTGCATAAGTTTGGGATATAATATATTTAAAATTGCATTGAAATTGATAACTAAAATTGAAATAGTGTAAATATTATAAATGAAAACAGAAATTTTAGATCACCTAATTTATTTATATAATGAAAACACAAGAATCAGTATTATGATTAAATTTATGGTTTTATAGCTAATTGAATAGTGATACAGCAGTTTTTCAGTTTTGATATTAAATATTTTATTAATCAATGATTGAAAATTAACAAGATGACCAAATTAGCCCCATAGATTATGGAAAGTATCATGCAGAACCTTAAAAGGATCATCAAGAGTTGAAATACATGGCTACAAAAATTAGTGAACCAAGAGGGAGTGTTCAGTATCCTTAACATGTATAAGTGGCTATTGAGGATGATTCTAGTTCTTAAAATGAATCTAGATGGTATGCTAAGAATGATACATACAAATAACTAATTGGGAATGAGAGAACTGGATTCATAAAAAAAGTATTGTATTTTAAATAAGAAGGTCTATTCAATTATGATTATTTAATTATTTCTAACCATGATCATGTGTTTAATCTCTTATTTGTCACTTGATTATAGGAGGTTCTAATTATAGCATAATGGATTTGCTTATTTGGCTTTAGGAATATCAATATTTGTAGAATTACTACTCTTTTGCATTCCCAAATTTGCTTGGAGAGTGCCATACAACTACATTTTACTTTTTATTTTTACATTCTGTGAAGGTTATTTAATATCAAATCTTTGCAGTTATGTATTTGATAGATATAGTGAAAATGGAGGTAATTTTAAGTATTCTATGTAGGATTTATTGTTCTGATGGCTGCTAGTTTATCATTGGCTGCTGTAATAGGTTTAACAATATACGCTTGCAAAACTAAATCAGATTTTACTACTAAAGGAGCTCTATTATTTATGTGTATTACATCTTTATTACTTTTTGGAATTATGGCTGGTATTTACTATTAAAATGTTATTAATCTTCTCTATTCGTTACTTTGTTGTCTTCTATTTGGTGCTTACTTAATATATGATACTTAATTAATATTGGGGGGAAGTGTAATATATTTATAAACTATATGTATTAGACTCACAAATTGTCCATTGATGATTATATCATAGGATCAATGATAATTTATATAGATATAGTGTATCTATTTGCACATATCTTAATGGTATTAATTGCATGTCTTAGATGAAGTTATTTGTTTTAATAATATAACATAAAGAAATCATCTTCTGTAAAATATCAAATTACTCTTTCTAACTTTTTCCATTTCCTCTTATTCTCAAACTTTCAATATTTATTTTGTTTATATCTAAATGAATTAACGTATACAACAAAATTGTAAAGTAAATCTTTAATTTCTCTATTTTAAACTCTACTATTATTATATTATAAGGTCCATTTTTTTAATTCAATCTAATTAGAATCAATCATCCCTTAAAGTCTAAAAACGAGTACTTATATCTAATTTGATACATCTCAATTGTGAATAAGATGTTTGATAATTCTTAATTAGAATAAATAATCTTTTAGAAATCTAAATATCATATAAATTAAAATTAAATTTTGGTTAATATCAAGATATCTCAATTATTTGGGGTAAAAAAGGAATGAAATTGATTCTATATAAAGAAGATAAATGTATTTCAATCAGCAGGTAATTAAATGATTAGATTATTATTCTAGAAGAGGATAGCTTCAAAAAAGATTTCATTTTAGTAATATTATTATTAAATATTTAAAAAAAGTTTATTAATAAATATTAATTCCACTTGGATTATTTTTAAATAAAAAAATATGAAAATATTTCTTTGTTCATTAATTTACAAAATATTATAATTTTTTAAGTTATTTTTTTAAGAAATGGTTTAAGGATAGATTTTAAGTATTTAGTAATTATATATAAATGCATAATTAAAATAAACATTAAAAAATTTAGAATATATGAGAAATTGAAAAAATCTATACAAATTTTCTTTTCTTAGATTTAAACATTATTAATGTTTATATCCTTTTAAACTTGTTTATCATTAAGAGAATTTATGGATAATTTATTTATAATTCGCTTATTTGGAATTAAAAAGTTAAAATGAAGTAATAAATTGATAATTCAAACTAAAATATTAAAATATAACTTAGAGAGAAATTATGAAGGAGTTTATCTTAATTAAATTTAATAAAATTTTTTCAAATTAATTGTTGATTGAAATTTCTCTTATTTAAAGGATTTCTTATTAGAAGGAACTTGGAAAGTCAAGCATTTTATTAAACATTGAAACTAATTTTTAAGGAAAGCTTAAAGTACTTAAGAAAAAAGAGAAAAAGCTTCATGAAAATGTAAATAAGAAAAGGATGAAATTACAATCTTAAATTAAATTCTATTATGGAAATTGGATTGGAAAGTTAAATTCATAGAATTCTTAGAAGTCATTACTCAGATCAATCCCATCATTTTTGGAGGATCTCAAAATTATCGTAATTATTTACACCCACCTTAACTATGCCTTATTATATGAAGTGTAGTAATTTGACTTTGTTATATATATATAAAAATTATGATCAAAATTCAGGATGATATTCTGATTGATATAATTGTTTGTCAAAATATTAATAGATCCAGATTATTATATATAATTATTATAATAAAATAAATAATTTATTTGTAATTTAATACAATTTTCAAATTAAAAATAAATCAATCTAAATACTTTTTGTGATTATATAATTAAGTTTTAAATTGTGAAATATAGTATAATTGATAATTTCATAAGTTTTTGATTTAATCCTTATCAAATAATTATATTAGGGAACAACTAAATAGATCCAAAAGAATAATGTTTATAATATAACTTATCAATCCTCTAAAAGATAAAGCATTAATTGTCCTAATTATATTCATTTAAATCAGATTAATAGCAAACAAAAGCTATTCAAGATAGTTTATCCAGCCAACTTTTTAAAATGATATTTTAATTTTTTGCATGATCACTTTATTAAAACTGATACTTAATTATGTAACATAATTATAATTTGATTATTTGATTATTCAGTAAAAAGTTATAATTATTTAAGTATTTTAATTATTACTATTATTTTTCTAAAATCACAATAATTTATTGAAGACCCAACGTTCCAATAACTTAAAAATATTTATAAATTTGACCTATTTAATTCTTCAATTTGGTATTATATGAGTTTATCAAGAAAAAAGATATTATTTTAGTTTTAATTAAAATCAAAATAATTATTTAATTTTTATACTTATTACATTATTTTTTATATTTAAAAAAACCAAAGAATTAGAAAAGAAAGAACTTTATCTTAATTTGAATTTGATATTATTATGACTTTTTTTTTCAATAATAAATAATAAGTATCAACATCATTAAAAATGCTAATATTTTAATAATTTTCATATGCTTACATACTCATTTCCATTATTGAATTTTGATTTAGATACTAGAAAATCAGAAAATTCTGCTACAATTAAGTAATAATATATATAATTATTATCGAAAATTCGAAATTGCCAATATACTAGGATTCCAAAAAATTTCATACCATTATTCTTTTATCAATATCTCATAAACAAACCTTATTATATATATGGAGAAATTGGTTGCCATACTAAACAAGAATATAAATTTGAAATTTGATTTTTTTTCAATTATGGTTTTTCTCATAAGTATTTATATGTATGATTCTTAGTTAAATTTAGATCAAAGAAATAAAATCTAAATAGGCATTTGATTTAAAAATAGAATTTTATGTTAAAAGTAACTCTTTAATTATCTTTTGGTTTTATTATTAATTAAATTATAAATATTGATAAGACTATATAGAAATAAAATATTATTATATGCATATTTCTAAAATCATATTCTTATTTAAAATCTCTTAATATTTATATATAGTAAATTCTCTTTATTTTTATTTTAAACTATTAAGGCTCATTAAGTTATAATTATAAAAAGTATTTTTAAATTCGTAATTATTTTTGAGATTTCTGATAAATTAAATTCTTTTTGTAGAGATAAAAATGAATTAAGAAAGTGTTTTGAAAATATATTAATGAAAGATTATTTCATAATTTTATAAAATAGTATATGTAATTAATATTTATATATTTTCTTTTTAAGTGATAAAAGTTTATTATCATATTAGTAAATTGGCGGGTATGTAATGTGATGATAAGGAGTAAAATTATTATATTAAATTACCATAATATATATTACTATAATAAAGTAACTTAATGCCATTATTGATGTAAAAAAAAAATGTATTTTTGTCTAAAAGCTAAAAATTTATAAATAAAGGTTTTCTTAAATGAAAAATTAAATAAAAAACAAAATGTTATATAATAGTATTTAATTGATAAAAATTATGTATGAAAATCCTTAATTTAAATTAAACAATCAATTATTAAGATATTAAAGGCAAAGCTCTTTAAATATAGATAATAGTAATACCTTTGCCATTTAAAGAATCTATATTTTAAGGATTGATAGCCAAAGCTTTATCTAACCATTCAATAGCTTATTCAAATTGACCCAAACTAAATAAACAATCACCTTTAAATAACTTATATTAATTTACATTTGCTATGCAAAGAATTTAAATATTAAGGATTGATAGCCAAAGCTTTATCATACCATTGAAGAATTTTTAAATTGAAGTAAGATAAAATCCAAAATAAAAGACAACCTGAATAATGAATTATGATGGAAAGGAATAACAGAATATCATAAAGAATCTAATTTATTTCAATTAGTAATTAATCTTTACAGTAATTCCTATGTAAGCTAAAAGAAAACAAGCACCTTATCAGGTATTACAATTCTATCTCCACACACTCTATAACAGTTATTTTTTGATTTATCAAAGTAATAACCAATTTAAGTATTACAAAAGTCATTAGATGAAAATAAGCATAAATGACATCTATCAAATAGAATATAATTTGAATAGCAATATAATCACATTGTTCATTTCCTGTAATTTTCCCATCATTCAAAATTTCAAGGCATTTACAATCTAGATTTTAATATTCAGCCTCATAATTGATAAATTGTCCAAATTTGCACATAATGCATGATTTTAACATTAGTAATTTATAATATAACAACCATCCTACATTACTTACTAAACTATAATCATCTCATTATTCATCATCCACACCTTAAAGAATTTCTTATAAAGGGATAAAATCTCTAGTATAAATGTTTAAGTCAACTTATACAATTAATTTCATTTCAATTAATAGTTATACATTTGTTTTGTAACTCATCAATATAAATGAACATGAATACAATTAATAAATTAGAGAAATTTCCTCATACAAAAAATTAAAACCAGGAAAATTGAAACATATCAATTATATAATGAAAAATTATTATAATGATAAATAAATTAGAGATAATGAGGAATAAGAGGAGTTGATGAGTTTATAATTATTTTAGTACTCAAGTAAATTTATTGGTTTTCACATCTAAGATTAAGCAACTATTAATAAATTAAACAATAATTTATTTAAAAGAACTTTAATTTATCTTTCAGCATTTATTTCTTATCAAAACTAACAGTTTAAGCTAATTTGTCTAATATTTAACAACCTTTTTTAAAGTACTTAGAATGTTTAATCCATAATTATCATTTGTGATTAAACATAAAATATTATTTTTATAATACTCTATATCAAATTGTACAAGTTCTCTATTACTAAAATATATAATTATTTTATTTTTTAATTAACATAGCTTTATAATTTATTAAAATTCAGATTTCTGTTTTGATAATTATATAGATTCATTAAAGAAGTAAATTATCTAATAGTACTAGATATAATCTTAGAAGAAGATTAGAAAAGTAAAATATTCTTTATTTTACATTATTGAATTTAAATTATAAAATAATAGTATTTATTGTTATAATATTGTACTTAATTAAAAGAAAAAAATACAAAAGTCAATCAAAAATATCATCGTAATTATCTTTACTTTTATTTTCTACATCTTTTTGTATTTATTCATTTTGAGCCTACTATTCCATATATTTTTCATATATTTCTCTTTCTTCCTCTGAATCTAATTCTTTTTATTTTTTATTTAATTTCATTTTCTTTTCTACTACCTTCTTATCTGATACTTATTTCTCTTTTTCATCATCAAATTCATCTTCAGCATAAGTAGGTATATTTTCAACTACCTTTTTTTTTGAATCTGATTATTTCTTCTATGAATTAATTTACAAGGGTTGAAATTCTTCTATAATTTAATCATCATCAATTTTTTTAGCCTTTTCAAGATACTTATTAAGAGTGCTTCTCATTTCATTAATTTCTGCATGAAAAGTGTGTGTTTATAATCTCCAATAGATTTCTCCTTATGATGGAGGTTTCAGATCCAAACCTAAAAATATAGCCTAAACAGATCCTTTTTCAAAATACTCAAATTATAATTTATCTAAAGGTGGAATTGGCATTTCAATAGATCTTAATATATATAATATATTTATTACTCTTATCCTCTAAAATCAATATAATTTTATAGAGTTGAAAACAAGTTATTGAAAAACAAATTTAAACTTTCTTCTCCTACTTCTTATAATAGACTCTTAACACTTTTAGCCATTATTTCAACCTTCTTCATAGAAATCATTTCGTATTATTATTGATATAATGCAATTGCTCTTTCATTTCCTTCTTCCAATCTAAATTTTCTAATTCTCTTTCTAATTTCTGCAGGAGATTTAATAGTGAAACCATTTTAACTGAGTAATAAACTCAATTATTCTTCAGGTGATTCACAATCCTTATATTTTTCATAATTTTCAATTAAAATTTTATCCTCCTTTTAAGTCCATATAACTTTCTTTTTAGGCCCTTCATATTAATAATTATCTTAATTATTATCTCCTTCTGCAACTGAATCTTAATAATTTTTAAGTATAGAATCTTTAGTTGCAGCATTAGGAAATCTAAAAAGAATTTCTACACTCATTAATCTATTAACTTTGAATAGTTAAACAAAGCTTAATCCTATTCTTCTAAATAATTAGATTAAGTTTAAGAATTCACTTTTATACTAATAAATATGAAATATAATTACTGTTAATTATTTATTTTATATGATTGAATTGATTACATATAGAAAATCTAATTAAAAAAAGATCCAATCTGCTTTTAGAGTATCAACAATTCTTTTAAAATATTTATAAATTGCAATATTAAGTTCTGATGAATTTCTTAATAATTTGCTAATAATAATAATAATTATTAATATACTCTTCTTTAATTAAATAGAAATATTTTTCCAATACTTTATAATCGACTACGATTGCAAATTCTGAAACAAAATTACATCTTCTTTCTTTATAAATAGGTTAATCATCTTCAGTTTCATTTTCATCATCTTCTTCTTCATTTTCATCATCTTCTTCTTCTCTCATTGCATTTTCTTCATCTGGACCTTTTTCAATAAAATCATTATCTTCTTCATTAGGTTAATCTTATTTTCTTTTTCTTCCTTTATTTGCTTTATTTTATTATTTTTTTATTTTCTTTTTTAATAATTTATTTGTTCTTATTGACCATGCTTTTCCTTATGTATGTAATTCTAATAGATCATAATATAATGCTGTCAATTTAACTAAAGTAGATAACATTTAATCATTAAATAATCCAAATTGACAATATCCATATCCAATTTATATAGCCTTAGCTATATCTTAAGTAACAATAGTTTATAACAATATTTAACTATTTCTTCTATCTGTTTATTCAACTGAAAGTGATAATTCTCTAACAATCATAAGAAATTCAAAAAGAACATTAATAACAGCAAAGAAAATTCTATAATTGAAATTCTTCTTTCTAAGTTAAGTACTTTCATTAATTAAATTACTATATATAAAATTAAATTAAGTAATTTAAAGTGCTGCTTAAACAGAAACAAATTCTGATGATAATTATCCTTGATTATCTTCTTTATTTTATTTACAATGAAATCTAATAAATTTTAAGAAATGTGAAATCAAAACAAAATAATGAACTTTATCATCAGAATCTACAATCTCTTTATTCATTTCAATAAAAGCTTGATCAATTAATTTACTAAAACAATGAATTAAGAAATCTATAGTTGAATATCTTAATTCTTCTTTAAAACTTTTCTCTTTTTCTGCATCATAAAGATCAATAGTTAGAGGCTTTACAAAAATAGTTTTTTATTTTGATATAAGTGCTCTAACTTCAGGTTTTTATCGTTAATTTGCTAATTTATTTACTTAATGTTAATGAAATGGTTAACTACTTATCTATCCAGATTAAGAGAGAACTCTTTTAGTAACAAATAATCCAGGAAATCTTGAATGTCTGTTAGGAATAGTACTTAAATGTTATTATTTCTATAATCTATATTATTAAGCTTATTTTAAAATAAGTTCTTTTTCTTATTCTGATTCTCTTAATAACCATTCAGGATCAAATGGTGTTAAGGCATAATAAAATATCTCCATTAGAGGAATTGCTATCCTTTACATAAAAGATGACTTAAAATCCTAAGATATGTAAATAAATGCAGATAGAACAGATTCCTTGATCATACAATAAATAAAATTTCTTTGTAAATTTCTTTTAACTTCCTTACCACTTTCAAGTCCAATTTTAGTTTCTTCAATATCAGGAATAGAAAGGAGATTCTTAAATAATAAAACAATTAATTCTATCATATCATTATGTACTTTTGTTCTACATTCTTAATCTATTTAAATACATTCAGCAAAATGATTAACCAAAGTTTATAATACAATTGGTTTTAAAAAATATAATTTATATTCTTAAAGAGTGTCTAACATTTGAGGAGCATTTGGAGTTTATAATTTAATACCTGATCTATCTACATTTGTTAATTATTCCATTAAAATAACAACATAATAAGAAAGTACCTTATCTTGAGGATAACATGTTAATAGATTGATCAAGTTGAGTTAAAATGCTCTGTATTTAGCTAAATAAATTCTTGCGATAGGTTTATCAGGTATATCTTTTTTACATTGTTGACATAGGTGTTTTAATGCTCCTTCAGCTTTCTCTCCTTTGGCATATACATTCATATTATCAACTTTAGTAAAAGTACCCAATCCTTAAATTGAAAGTAGCAATTATGTTGTATAATATCTCTAATCATTACGTTCCTCATCTTCAATAAGTCTTTCTTCAAAATTCGATTCCGAATCAAAATCTCTATCCATAAATTATTGGCGGTAATTTTAATTATAAAATATTTCATTTTCAATTCATTCTTATTAGTATTTATAAAGTTTATGAAATTCAATTTATTTTTTCAAATATATATAATCTATAGTGATTTAACAATCTAGAAGTATATAATAAATTGAAACACATTAATAAATATAAAAATACAAAAGGATACTTAATATATATTTATATAATATTAATCAATTTTAATATTTATTAAGCATTTCTTTAAGTTCCTTATTTTCCTTATATAATTTCTTTAACATTTCTTCAGTGACTAATAATTTTTCAATTAACTATTCTCTAGATAAATTATCATATGTCCCTAGTAATCCTACTTTAGGTTCAACTCTTTTTTCTTCTTTCTAACTTTATTTCTTCATAATTGATACTGTTAAATTAATTATTATTTAATTCATTATGGAGGATGAAGAATACAAATAAGTGTAGAACTACATTTTATGTAAATATATTATCTTTAACAAGAGCGTACATTAGGCCAAGGAACATTTGGCAAAGTTAAATTAGGTTATCATATTATTGCAGATGAATACGTAATATTAAACTTAAAATTGTAAGGTAGCAATAAAAATTCTTGAAAAAAGTAGAATAGAGAAACAATGTGATTTAACTAGAATTTAAAGGGAAATCTCTATTCTAAGAAAAGTATGTCATCCAAATGTCATAAAATTGTATGAGGTAATTCTATCATAATCAAAATAAGATCTTAGAATCAGAGTCATGTGTATATTTAGTAATGGAATATGTGAAGGGTGGAGAATTGTATGAATACATAATTAAGAAGAAATAGTAATCAGAATCCTAAATGAAATTAGACTACCAGAAAACATAGCAGTACGCTACTTTTAGTAGTTAGTCTTTGCAACTGAATATTTGCATTCATAAAATATAACACACAGAGATTTGAAACCAGAAAACCTTTTAATAGATGAAAATAGATAATTAAAAATTGCAGATTTTGGCTTAAGTTTTATATCCGAAACTAAAGGTGAATATCTTAAAACTGCTTGTGGATCTCCTTGTTATGCTGCACCTGAAATGCTACGTATTTATTTAAATATAAAAAGTTGGTAAAATTTATGAAGGAACTAAAAGTGATATTTGGAGTTGTGGAATCATTTTATTTGCTATGTTATGTGGATATCTACCTTTTGAACATGAAAATACATAATAATTATATGAATTAATTAAGAACAATGATTTTGAAAAACCTGAACATTTATCTAAAAATGCAATAGATATACTAACAAACATTTTAGTCAAAGATCCAAATAAAAGATTTAACTTTGAATAAATAAAATAACATCCATTTTTTTAGTTGCAAACTTCAATCCCAACTAAGAATCTTAGTTTGAATGACCAAACAATAATTAATAAAATGATAGAAATGGGATATCAATAGAAATAAATTATACACTAATTGCAATCTAATAAGCATAATATTATAACTACAATATATTACCTTTTATAAAAAAAATATAATTAACCTCATAGAAGAAGCTTTTTTCAAAATATTTAAAATATAGGTAATCTAAAACTTGATATCAATTAAAAAAGATTTACAATTTCAAAATTTTAATCATCTTAATAAGGATCACCTATTCTAGAAAAAATTGATAAGATTAAATAATCTATAATATAAAAATTAGAAAACTCTCCTTATTTAAAAACATAGAATTCATAAAAATTCAAGAAATTTAATTTATCAGTTTAATCCAAAAGAGTTAGTATTCAAATAGAAAATTAAAGATAAAAGACTAATTCAGTTTAAGAAAAACATTATGATTATCCTTATACTTACACACCAAACATTTAAGATTAGAAGTATTTATAAATTAAATAAATAAATAAGATCTAGAATTTAATCTAGAAAAAATTCTAAAAATTAGACACCTTATAAATTAATGTAAAGAAGAGATTTAGAATAAGTAATAAAAACAGATATAAATGAAGAGATATTAAGTAATTAGAAAGGTATTTATGCTTAAGTAAGATCAAGAAATAAAACTTAACCAAATAAAAATGAAGAAGGATAAAATTACTTTGAAAAAACTTCTAAATTAAATACATCTCATTAAGTATTAAATAATTTAATTAGATGGCTGAAAAGACACAATAATAGTCCCCTTACATTAATATGAATTTTATTAATCATAGATAATTGTTTAAATAGATTTATAATGGAAATTTGTCTGATTTTATGAAGAAAAAAAATGAGTTCAAGGCCAGAATTTTATGAATAATTTGTAGTGATTTAAATTTTATACATAGTTAAATTACTATTATATTTATAAAAAATGTTTAATTAGATTCTATGTATAATGATGATGTTATCACTACATTATTGTAGAACAAAAGAGGAATGGAAAAATAGAACTATCTATTAATTGTTAACTGATAGATTTGCTTCCACAAAATCTAATAGTACAAGCTGTGATTTAGGAAACTATTGTGGTGGTAATTTCAAGGGAATAGAAAACAATTTGGATTATATAAAAAGTATCATTATTAATTGATTTAAAGATTTGGGTTTTGATGCTATATGGATATCACCTATAGTTCAAAATTATGATGGAGCTTATCATGGATATGCTGCTAAAAATATCTATCAAATTAATGAACATTTTGGAACAGCATAAGATTTAAAGGATCTTGTAAATGCATGTCATTAGAAAGATATTTGGGTTATGATTGATATTGTAGCTAATCATATGGGAAATTAAGATTTAGATTTTTCACGTAATTATCCTTTTAATTAATCTTCTCATTTTCATGATTTATGTGAGATATCAGATAAAGATTTTGCAACACATAATTTAGTAAATATAGAAAGATGTAGATTATTTATGTTAGCTGATTTGAATCAAGATAATTCTTATGTAGCAAATGAATTGATTAATTGGATTAAATGGGTAGTTAGTGAATTTAATATTGATGGTATTAGAATAGATACAGCAATGATGGTGAAAGGAGAATTTTGGAAAAAGTTTACAGAAGCAACAGGAATTTATTCAATTGGAGAAGTTTTTGATGGAGATATGGGATTCTTAAAATAATTTATTGGACCTATGGATGGTTTATTAAATTATCCATTATTTTTTACACTTAGAGATGTATTTTTACATTGGGGTGATATGTATAGAATAGAAAGCTTTTATTATAATCAATTATAAACATATGGTAAGAATAATATTCCTTTTATGGCTTAATTTAATGATAATCATGATAATGCTAGATTTTTGAGTGATGAAGTTAATGGTATAGGAGCATCTGCACTTAAAATAATTTAATTTAAAGCTTTTACAGCTTTTACACTTACATCTATTGGAGTTCCAATAATGTATTATGGATCTGAATAATTATTCACTGGTGGTGGAGATCCAAAAAATAGAGAATTAATGTGGAATTCTTTGAATTAGTAAGTATTTTAATTAATTATTATTTTAGAAATTCTGATACTTATAAATTTATCAAAAAGATAAATTAAGCAAGAAAAGCAGTTAATGCAGGAGCATAAGAATAAGTATAGAGATATGCAGATAATGATTTCTATGCATTTACTAGAGGTCAATTATTTGCTGCCTTTACTAGTAAATATGATAGAGATATTACAAGAAAGATAACTTATCATCCTTATGTTGATGGAACTAAATTATGTAATGTTTTATTCACTGGAGATTGTGTCTTAGTGTAAAATGGATCTTTTTAGGTTTATTTAAGAAATGGAGAAGTTAAGATCTTTTTACCTGATAATATAATAGCTCAAATAGAATGAATAATTTGAATCCATCATTATATATTTCATAAAATAATCATGCATCTTCCACTCTCTCAGTGACTTCTTCTTTAGTTGTACCATCATTCATAGTATAAATTTTAGTGGTTATAATATGTTTTTTACCACCTTTGGTAATAGTTTTAACTTTCTTTTAAACCTTCTTTGCCCCTGGAATCAATTTTTCCTTTCCTCCATCTTTTTCTACATCATCATCATCATCATCATCTTTTTATTTCTATTTTTCTACTTTTTTCTCTTATTATTTCTTTTTTTTATCTTTTTCTTGATCTCCATCCTATTCTTATTTACCTCCTTATGAAAATTTTGAAGCAAAATCAAAAACAAATACATGTTTAAAGGCCTTGTGAGGAGCTCCAAAAATACCTACTTATTTATAAGCAGGCTCAAAGAAATTAGATCTATGTCCTCTACTTGGAACACCATCATCTACAATCAATTAGATTACAACTAAAATTCTAAATCTTATAATTTTACTATCTTCAGCTGTGGATTTTCCAAAACTTATATTCTCTCCAATAGTGCCTGGTTTCCATGAACCATGTCTTTCTATTCTTTGTTTTGTAGTTGAATGATCACTTCCCTCATGTCCAGTCATACCATTAGTTCCTACTATCATATTCTGTATTACCTAGATCTTCCGCATGATCCCTAGCTGCTTCTTCCAATCCTTTTTCATAAACCAAGGGTCCAACAGGTTTTTGTTTTTTCAGAAAATCAATGCATTCTATGTTAAGATACTTGAACTACCTTGAACAGAATTTGCACCTTCTTTTGTATTTGTAGCCTAAGTTCCTGGTAAGTGTAGGATCTTATCTTTAAAGTATTTAAGCCTATTTTCTAGAACTGGAATCATTAGGGATGGGTCTTAACGTACTTTATTCTGTAATTCAAAAACTTCCTTAGCCAGTGCAGAATAATTCATTTAATTTAATTATAATAATTTATATTATCTAAATTCAATTTGAATCTCCTGATTCTGATTGCAAAATCTTCCAAAATAACAAATTTACTTTTTACAAATTACTATTCGATATAGGTAATTTATTTTAAGATTAAATATTATTACTAATAAATGATGATTTTTTGAATCAAATACATATATTGAGTTCTTTATATTTTCCTTTTAAATATAGAATTTTCATTCCTAATCTCTGAATATTTATTGAATATATTTGTTGGAATTTCTTTGAATAAGATTTTATAATCAAGTGAATAAAATAACATTAAAAATATTATATATATTTATTGAAATTAAGAATAATTAATCTATATTTTTCAGAATGTTTATTCTAATAATATATTTATTAATAAATTACTAGTAAGATTTTAATTATATAAATAAAAATTACAATTTATTCTCTTTTAGGAAACATATAAAAAATAAATAGATTATATTTTCATAAAATTTAATTTAATGGATTTATAAACAATAAAAAAAGTATCAAATACTATCTTCATTCTCTTCATCTTATTATTCTTCTTAATCTTCATCCTCTGACAAATTTTATTAAAAATCTTCAAATTAGTTATCTATTTATTTCTTCTCCTTTATTTTAAATACTTTTCCAACAAAACTTATTGCAAAAGTTGAATCAGGTTTTAATCTAATACTAATTAATCCTGATTCAGAAATTTCTCTACTCCCTTCAAAAATATCAACTAATATTTCAAGTACAATTTTATGAGTAATAATGATATATATTTATTTAGTTTCATCTTTGCTATTTTATATTTTATTTGTTAGCTAATATATGGTTTATCCTATTCTATCTTCTAATTATTCACTTGTCTCTTTTTTATAATTATTTTTAGGTAATAACTTAGGATCAATCAAAGTTTCTTTTGTTACAGCCTTTAAATAAGTGCCTGTATAATCTAAATTGATTTCTTCACTTGAACATATATTTGGATGCTAATAATCTCCTAATTCGTATTATGTAAATATTTTATCATTTTTTTTCTTAAACTTTAATTCCTTTGATTCTATATTCTTTTTTATAATATCTGCTGTTTCTAAACATTTCTTAAAAGGAGATGAACAAATAGTAAGAATGATATCAGATAATTCTAATTGATTTTCATTACAATAATCTTAAATTTAAGTTTTAATTTCTTTTGCCCTTTTTAATGCTTAATTCAATCCTATTTTACTTAATCCATCATTTTTATGATCTCTTTCTCCATTTCTAACAAAAATAATCATTTAAAAAGTTTTTTAATTACTTTGAAATTATCAATATTCTCTTAATTTCATATTAAAATTTCTTTATTAATATGATACTTTATCAGACATAATCAGAATAACCATTTTAGGATTTTTATTTGATTATCTTATCTATTATAACTAATAATTCTTAATTAATGATCTTTAAAACCTAATCTTATTGTCCATTTCATATTTTTTTATTAAAAACAAAAGATTTTCAAAATTTATTTTCTTAAAACAAAAATTGAAATCAATTTATTAATATTTTATATTTTTTATTATTGTTTTCATTTATTTATCTAAAAACACCATTAAATTCCAAAGATATTTTTTATTAATATTTACATAATTAAATTTATTTTTCGTAAGATATTATTTAGATATGTAAATTTATGATTAAATTATGTCATTTTTGTAAACAGACACAATGAATATTGATACTTGTTTATTAATGAATTGATTGTGATATAGTATTACTATATAATATATTACAAGAACAATAGAGTATTTACTATCATAAATTAATCTTTTTATTGATAACCATAAAGAATTAAGATTATTTAATAATTTATAAGTATTTTCAATGAGATTTATGATAATAAAGATGAAAAATGAATATAAAATCATAAATATTTGGTGAAATATACAATCACAACTACATCATTAATTTCTATGCTTTTTTAAAACTATTAAGCATATCTTCCAATTATTCAGGAAATATAACAAATTGACAGCATTCTTATTTTCCATTATCATGTTAAAATGTTATGTTTGTGTCTATAAATCTGTTACCTTCAATCTATTTCTAAGGAGCCACACTCTCAGATACTATAAATTTACTTATTCCATAATGAAACTCTACAGCCTTTCCAACTTTTAATATTATTATTTGTTATACTTCTTATTATTTAGTTTTCATAAATCTATTATAATTTATCTTTGTATTATTTAAATGTCTTGCTCAATTATTCACAATTTTCTTTAGGTAAACCCAAATCAATTAGCTCTTTTATTAATATCTATTCTGAAACATCATATTTTGCAGAGTTTTCAACAATATATGATACACACGCAATAGTAGAATTGATTTCTTATTAATTAAAACCTGATCCTTCCAACATCTTAAATATCTTAGCAGAAGTATCAATTCCTTCAACTATATTCTATAAAATGTATTATGTCACTAATTTCATTTTTACAGAAGCCTAAACTTATAATAAATCTTTAATACAATTTTAGTTAGAAGAGCTGATTCAGCCAAAAACCATTCTGGACAATTGCTATCTCCACAAAATAAAAATCTCATAATATTAATATTTATGCATTATTATTATATATTAAAAAAAACTTGATTATTATAAATGAATGAAATATTCATAATTATTTATTGTAAACTACTTCAAAACTATTTTTGAATTTACTTTTTTTATTATTATAAACATAATGACCATATTTTTATATTTTAATAAGATTTTTAATATATGATAAATATAAAAATTCAATATACTTGTACAAACTCTTTATATTTCTCGTTATAAGAATTAAAGAGTAATTTAATCTTTATGAAATTAAGTATTCAAAAATTATATAAAAATTTATAATGATATTATAATAATTCATTTATTTGAAGTCTAAGATTGAATGTAGATTAATAATATATTATATATCTTAAATTTGAACATTAATAAATATTATTTTAAAATTTTATTTTATGAATACATATTAATATTTAAATTTATAAAGTAATTATCAAAATTAAGTATTTATTATCTTGATATGAAATATTAGTAATTTAAATGTTAATAATTTTAACTTAGATGAATTAAATTAAAATTAATTTATGCTCAATTTCATTTATAGATATTTTTATCCACCTTAATTAGTTTATCTTTATTAAATTTTTAAATAAAAATATGAAAACAATTCTTAAAATATAAATTAGTTTATCTTAACATTAGTATTTCTCATAAGTTAATCTCAATAATTATGCTTGATATGTATTTAGAAATAATACAATAATATGAATTTTATTGAATATTATTTTGTTTAAAAATTTAAAAAAAGAATATTAAAAAAATCAAATATATTTAATTATGATTTTTTCCAATTTTAAGAATTAAATTAATTCTTAATAGGTTTATCATTTTTATGAAAAATTACATAAATATTTTAGGACTTTCAGAATTCTATTTTTATTATTATTTAACTTTATTCTTAAATGAAGGTAAAAATATTAATTATTTGAAATGAAAAAAAATAAATTTGGACTCCTAGAGGATATGACAGAACCAGGACTCATTAAGAAAAGTAATGATGTATCATGGAAGAATGATGAAATTTATAAATAAACAAATTTTGACAAAAATACGACTTATTTCCACATTATGGGTAAAATATAATACTTAAGAATATAAAGGTCATGAAGAATCCCATGCTGTAAGAAGAAGAGAAATATTGAAAAATCATCCAGAAATTTAAGTGTTATTTGGAAATGATATTAATTCAGCTTGGTTAGGAATTACTTTTGTATTACTCCAATTTAGCTTCATTACTCTTTTTAGCTAACTCAATTTTTTTTGGTTTTTAATAACTGCTTATGTTTTTGGTGCAACATTGAGTCATGCACTTCATGTTTTGGTACATGATTTTACCCATTTTACATGTTTTGAAAGCATAGTACTTAATAAGTTGATGGCAATTTGGGCAAATTTCGGTCAGGGAGTACCCTCAGCCATCACCTTTGGCAGGTATAATTACATTATGAGATGTATTTAGATATCATGCAGATCATCATACTTTTTTAAATTTGGAAACATTAGACCCAGATCTTCCCTCTAGATTTGAATTAAAGTATATTAAAGGTCCATTAATGAAATTTTTGTTTGTGGCTTTTCTACCCTTATTTTATGCCTTGAGACCTGTTATTTTAAGACCACTTAAACCAAATACTTATGAAGTAATTAATGCAGTTTCTGTCTTTTTTGTTGATTATTTAATAGTTCATTATATTGGAATGCAAGGACTACTTTGGCTTTTACTATCTACTTATTTTGGGTTAAGGTATCAAAAATATTATAACTTAGTGTTCATCCTTTTGCTGTTCACTTAATAGCAGAACATTATGAGTTTATAAATAGAATGGAAACTTATGATTATATTGGTTGGGCTAATTTTTTTGTACTTAATATTGGATATCATACTGAACATCATGATTTCCCCATGATTCCCTGGACTAGATTACCTTTACTAAGAAAAATGGTTCCCGAATACTATGAAAATTTACCATGCCATACAAATTATGTACATACATTATTGGCTTATATTTTTGATGGATATATGGGACCTTTTTCTAGAATTGTTAGATCATCACCAATAAATTTCAAATAATGAATGTTTAAATTAAATTGTAAAAAAAAATAAATTTATATATCTTTCAATAATTAAATAATAATTTTTCATTTATAAATGATATATATTATTCTTAAGGGGACAAAATGAGAATAATAATTGATCTATTTAGAATAAAAAATTTAAATAAGAGTCTTTTATCATATTTAAAGATAATAAAAATGATTATATGTGTAGTTTAATAAGAATTGGACAGTATATATAAATATTAAACAATATAAACTGTTACAAATAGTTTTTAATATACTTTTTGCTGTTGATTTCAATTTGATTCATAGCTTAACAAAGAATCAAATTAATTTTAATAGTTAATAAATTATTAATAAGAAGTAAATTATCAAATATTTAATGAAGATATTGTTTTCTAATCATTAAAAATGATATAGATTTATATTTAATTTTACATAGTTGATGTAATTAATTTTAAAGTTAAATTATAATAATTTATTTTATATAATAGTTATGGATGAACATCAAATAAAAAATAGAAAAAATAGAATAACTCTTTCGCTTCACTAACCATTACAATATACAATTTAGAAAATATTTGAGGAAGGATTAGAGTTAAATCTGAAACCTATTATACAATCTTCTACAAATGTAGCATTTTAAGACTATATAGATTATGAAATCAAATAAATCTCATAAGTAGAATAAAATGCAACTATTTTATAATGCAAAATTACATAATATTACAATAACAGATATTGTAGATGAACCTAAAACACGAATGAATCATTCTGTAAAAATTTTAAGAACTGAAACAAAAGAAGATTTAAATTAACGGATTTAGACTTTACCTATAAAAAATACAACAATGAAAAACTCTTAGGTAAAGAGAAGAAGGCTTAAATTACGTATTTCAGTTATTAATCAAATGATGATGTATTCTGAAGAATAATTATAAGAAAAATGCATTGATATATTCCGTAAATTAGCTAAACCCATAGCTGGAATACCAATATTGGAATAAAGTCGACTTTATTAATATTTAATATAGATTTTTCATAATGAATAGATAGCTATGAAAACAGTTAGATATTTATAAGTTCCTTAAAGTATGAATTATAAATAATATTGTGATATGATTATGGGTTTTAATGATTGGACTAAAGTTGGTAAATGATATTTAAATTTAGATATTCTATTTTACAGTTTTTATGTATTTTAAGAAAATTATTCAGCAATATTAGATTCAAACTCTTTATTTTAATTATTAACTTCAGAGTAATGTTTTTCAGATGATGCAAATTTTATTACTAAGACATTAAGATAGAGATAAGAATTAAATTAAAGAGACAATTATAATACTTATCATACTAAATTATTAAAGATTCCTAATCTAACATTTCGAAGATATAAGAGAGAATAGGAAATAATTATTGAGAAGTTACGTAAATAAAAATTAGATATGTATTAAGTTAAAAAAAAAATGATGATTTCTAATTTCAAAGAACATTAATTTGTAGATAAAGAAGAAAATATTTATAAATTACCAATATAAAAAGATGATGATATCATAGTTACATTTGAAACATTCAAATCTATATATAGTCATAGTCATCCTTGCTTTTTTGGATGGTTAATGAAATGTTTAGGAGATATTGATATATATTTTATTGGTTAGAAATTATGATTATTAATAAATAATATGTAATATATTTATGGATCCTTCATAGATGGATGGTATAATCTTAGATTCTTTCTTAATTCTTATTTTTAAGATAGTGAGAAAAGATTGAGACAAATATCAAATAGTATTTATATCCTCAATCATTTAATAAATGATGAACTTGAAGTAGATGTAATTTAATTACATATATATTAATTGATAGTAAAAAATGGAGAAATTAAAGACTTTATTTGAAAGCACTATATGGTTTTCATATAGAACCAAAATACCTTAACTATAATGTTTAAATTATATAATAAATTTAAGATAGTACACTTACATCAGATACAGGATGGGGATGTATGCTACGTGTAGGATAGATGGCTTTATGTTAATAGATCAAATACTTTTATAATTTAAATACTTAATAGGAATTGACAGAATTAATTTAACAATTTGCAGATAATGATGAGGAAGAATTGTCTTAATTTATGAATCGTAATGATGGGGATTTGACAATTCAATATAAATCACCTTTCTCTATATAAAAAATTGTAGTTTAAACAAAATAAGAACTTTAAAAATTACCAGGAGAATGGTACAAACCAAACGATATTTTATTTGTATTGAAATATCTATTTCGATATTCTAAATGTATAATGAATTTATTTATAAAATAGATTAAAAGAATCTTAGAATACATATAAATCATGAAAATGCATTTATTTTAAGTGATATAATTAGTTTAATGTTCAATACAAATGGAGGTGATGAAGAATGGCTTAAAGAATAAATATAAAAAGGTTAAAATTAATCTCATTAATTTGGAGTCTCAATCTTTATATTAACAAGAATTGGATTGGAGACTTGTAATCCAGAATATCTAAAGGTTTTAAATGAAATAATGACATATCCATAATTTTAGGGAATTTTA
This sequence comes from Paramecium primaurelia, assembly GCA_905182975.1. Taxonomy (NCBI): domain Eukaryota; phylum Ciliophora; class Oligohymenophorea; order Peniculida; family Parameciidae; genus Paramecium; species Paramecium primaurelia. The sequence goes on from CAJJDM010000045.1 coordinate 258,310, forward strand.
GGTGGATTTCCAAATAAAGCATTATATATCTTAGGAAGGGTAGGAGATTATTATATCTATTTGGACCCTCATTATGTTTAATATGCATAAACATATTAGGAAATGGAAAATGATAAATAATCTTATGCTTGTTAAAATATTCAATTAATAGATAGAACATAACTTGATCCATCTATGGCAATATCATTTTGTGTAAAAAATGCATTAGATTTGTTAGATTTGTGGAGAAGAGTAATATAAATATTATGATTATCTAGTTAAAATAATCAAAATCTGAGAATGGAGAGTCATTTTTTATTGCATTAACAGAAACCCATACATTTTACCAGTTGGCATAGTCTTATTATTATGGAAGTGATGAAGATGAAATTGTCACAATTCTTAATTGAATTTTAAATATACTTATAATTTATTGATTTAAAGCTAAAATCATAATATTATATCAAATTATATCAATTATTCAAGTTGAGGCAAATGAAATAGGCATATAATAATAATCCATATATTTACTTGAAACATTTAAATTAAATAAAGACCTATAATAAACAATATTTTTATTACTAATATAATATTTAAAATGTTTAAATCATTATGATAATTTATACTATATATATTTGACATAATTTTTATAATTGTAAAAATATATATTCTCCATTTATCATTTCGTAATACTTTAGCAAAATAAGATTTTAGTTAATTATAATATACAAAAAAGTAATCACTTAATCAAAATAATTAAGAATCCTCTTTGTTATCTTGTTTTCTAATAATAATAGGAGAATCTAGATTTGGAACATCATTTATAAATTTTGTTCTTATACCATTTAAAATTTAACTGCTGTCACTAGATTCTTCATCAGATGAAAGTATATCAGCAAATGGTACTTTTATAGTTATTTTATCCTCTATTTTTACTTTTTTTTAAATTGGAATTTCATCTGTGTCTTAATCTAAACATTTCTCTCTTTTTGTTTCTTCTTGAAAACTGTCTATTAATTTGCCTTTACTCATATATTTAAATTATTTATATATTTTGTTCCTTTAAATTCATAATTAAAATTCTTAATAGAAATTTTATCATATTAATCTTATATAATCTTTTATCAGACTGAACTTCTATTTAATAGAATATTATAACTAAAAAGGTTTTTTTTATTTGTGGTTTTAATATAATCTAGTCATAAGAGATCTTAATTTTATCGATATTTAACAATTATTTTAGTATATACTTACATTGAACTGAAAATTAATTTATTAACTTCATAATTAAAATATAAAATAAATATTGATAATAGATTAATTTACATTAATTTATAATTCAATATTCTGATTCACCTCTATTCTCATAATTCTATTTGTAAAGAATTTTAGAAAATCACTACTCTTCAATCTAAATTAAAAATTATATTTTTTGATATTTATAAATTATTTTAAGTAAGTTTCCTAAACTTTTATGAATATTGTATATTCTAAATCGATAGAACATGAAAGTTGTATGAAATCTGTATTTTAAAAAGAAAGTAAGAATCTTCTTAATTTTCAAATAAGTGTTAATTTATAAAATAAGAAAAAAATGCATAATTACTCATGCCTTAGGTTATCTAATTAATGTCATTTTGTCATCAAGATCTTTAATCAATGCTTATATTAAAGTCAGACTTTTGTTAAATCCAGCTGCATTTGCTCTTAAAGAATCTATTTTAGGCATTTTTACAACTTCTGGAATTGCTGTTGTTGTAACAAAAATTCTTTGATTCTTTGCAGCAAATAACTCATCTTGATTATCTACAATTAATTATAAATCTACCTTTTAATGTTTATTTCAAACGTTCAATTTCTTCTTAAGATTATATCTTGTTAGCCTCTAAATCAGTTTATGCCATTGCTAATTACTCTAAGACTTTATCTAATTTAATTTCTAAGTCCTTATTTGTTTCTTCTAGCTACCTACTTTTAATAAATATATGTACCTAATCTTATTTTTATTAAGATCTTAATCAACTTCTAAGTCTATGATTGATAATTTAAGACTTTGCACAGTTTTTTAAAATTCTGCAATTTGAGTTTCCTTTTTATTTAATTGCTTTTCTAATAGATTTTAAGTCTATTATAATTCATTCTTAATTATTAATAAATAATTATTACTCTTGCTCTTTGTATTTCTTCTTTTTATTACAATAATTGATTTTAAGTCTATGCAAGTTGTTTATTTAAAGTTTCTATTGTTTTTTATTATTGATCTTCTAAAATTTGGCTTTCTTCTATGAATTAATTGTATTCTTCTTCCATTTATTAATATTTTTGGCACATTTCATCATACAATTACTTAAAATCCATTTTATCGGTATTATTAATATATAATATTATATTTAATTCAATATAATTTCTGTGATTCGAATAATCCTCTTTTTTTTGATTAACACAATTTATACCATAACCTTTAGTATTAAAACTATCTCATTTCTAAGATTAAAATTTTAGTATTAATATAAGTAATAAATATTCTAAAAGGAATTCAAAAATAAAACAAAGTTTTTACAATTCCTAATTTATTTAATTAAACTTTATGTTTTAAAAAATTAATATATAATTAACATTAATCTAGTTAATCTATTCTAGTATGAATATATATAGAATGATAAAGAATTATATTTCTTTTCTAATATTTAAAAAAAGAAACAAAAAAGCAAATGATAATAAATTTAAAATAGTATTTGAATAACTAAAGTGGATAAGAATACTTTTTAGATTAATAATTTAGAATTTTCTTCTAAAATTTTGATATATTAATTAAAAATCAATATAATTGATCAAATCTAGGAATAGTTCTACGATGTTCATCTAATTAATCACATGATGAGAAGTCTAATCTTCTAATTGCATTTCTATATGAATCACGATCTCTTTAATAAAAAGCTCTGCTTGCATAACTTTCATACATTTGTTTTTTGTATTAAACATTATTGCAATCATGCTTTAACTAATTTACATACTACTATTCAATCTCCAATTCAAGCTCTCTTAATTTTTCCTTAGTTGAGATTTCTTCCTTGAAATCTGATCCTACAAAATATTTAACCTTTTTATTTTAAATTTATTCATTACTTATAGTATTCTAGTGGTTTAAGAAGTTGGGTAATCATATGATCTTTAGAAAGAATAAATTGGAGCTTTTTAAAAGAGTGACATAAACCCTGATGAAGAAAAAAGTATCAACATTATTATAGGAAGAATTTACATTAATTACAAGTTTATTTATCCATTATGATGCTATCGATTTTAATGTTGAGCTCTAGGTGTACCAAAAAAGGCTCTAAAGATTTCCTAATCTTTATTATTATATTTGTACATTAGCAAAATCATCACCATAACATTATTCATAATAATATCCATTTTGATCTTAATGATGATGCTATCGTTAATTTTCTGGTCTTTCTGTTCCATATTGATCATAAACTCTCTTTTTATCAGGATTCGAAAGACAATTATATGCTTAAGCAACACGTTTGAATGCTTCTTGAGCACCTTCATGTTAGTTTTTATCAGGGTGGAATTTCAAAGCTAATTTTCTATAAGCCTTCTTTAGCTCTTCATCAGTGGCTGATTTTGACACTCCCAATATTTCATAGTAATCCTTCTTTTTAAGAAATTCCTTAATTTCTTCAGCCATTATTTTAATGTTTTAAAAAGAAACTTTATTTAATTTCAATGAAATACAACTAACTCCAATACACGCAATAAATAGATTAATTAATTATATATATATTTCATTTTGCAATTTCATTTAGTTTATTATCATGTTCTTCTATAACATCCTGCATTTCTTTTATATCAACTGCAAAATCATCAAGTTATTTTTCAATTTGATTAAATCTTGTTTCATATTATTTATTATCTCCAGCTTTTGCACCACCAACACCTGCCTATATAATAATTCAATGTAAAATTACTGATTATTATTTCTTGATGATACCAATATCACCATTAATTTACTAAATCTATCCATCAAGTTTAGAAAATTCTTCGTCCAATTAATTTTAGAATTTTTGAAATTCTTCAGCTGTAACTCCAGCTGCAGTACTATTACCTTTATTTAAATTTTTCTTCATGCTTTCTACTTCAGTTCTAAAATTTTAAATTTCACTAGTAACATGTTTTTCAAAGTCTTCTATATAATTTTTTAATTCTTAAATTTCTTTTGTTGCATCTTAATTACCAACTGCAGCACCACCAGATACTCCAGAACCTAATTTAGAAATTTAATTCTTAAGCTTATTTATATCTTAATCTATTCTATCAATTTCTTTAGCAAACATATCCATTTATTATTAATTATTTTAACTTTTATTATTTGGAGTTTATGATATTGGAGATTAAATCTATTTATTTGATGATAAATTTTTCATCTAGATTTTAAGTGATTCTATATCTGTTCCATATTTTTAAAATTCTTTTTCTAATTCTTATTCAATATCATTTAATCTTATTTCTATTTCCTTCATTTTATTATCTGATTATGGTTAAGTTTTATCTTAATTTCCTGATTTTTAAAAAGCAACATTTTATCCTAAATTATCAATTTATGTCTATAATCTTTTTATTTCACCTTCTAAATCCTTTTTAACTGTTTCTAAAGCAATACCATATGCTACCATATTCTAATCCAAATCTTTTGATTAATTTTTACCTTAACCTTATTCAGCTTATAATTATGACATTTTATCATTTACTTTTTGAAATTCATTATTTATATCTACTTACATTTATGAAGTATCCTATATTATTTTATCTAAATCTTCTGCTATTAATTTAATTTTTTCATTATTTTATTAATTTTTACTTTCAATTAATAATTTTAGATTATTTTCTTATTTAACTATATTATTTAAATTAGTTTAATTATTTTTTAAAATTAATTCTAAAGTTTATTAAAATTATGTTTTCACATAATCAGATAGATTTATTTCCATAGCACCATTCATAGTTTTCATTAATTATATATTTCCTACAATCTATTATAATTAAATAAAGCTAAGTTTTAATTATTCATCCTAAGTTTTTAATTAATCTTCTTAAATTTTTAATTATTCTTCTTACATTTTTATTTATTCTGAATGATTTTTTTATTCTATTTCTAATCTATTATTTGTTTCTTCTTAATCAACTTAAATTTATTCAAGTTAATTATGAATTGTTGTATCAAAATTATTCAATTTTTCTTCTAATTCTTAAATTTTACCTTCAGAATTTTTATTCATTTCTATTAATTAAGCCTATAATTAATATTCTTATGCTTCATTAATTGTCTATTACAACATTAATTCAATTGTTAATTTTGAATCTAATTCATTTAAGAATTGTCCATGTGCTTTAATTGCATCAGTAATATTATTAAAATTATTTTAAACTCCTTTAACAAAATCATTTAAATCTTTTTTTATTTAATTTTTCTTCTATTCCAATCTTTCCATTTCCTTAACTAATAATTATAATTTTCCTATAATTCCAGTATGTCTCTCTTTATCTAATTCTTCATTAGCTTAACGAATTTGTTCAATCAAATAAAACTTCGATTAAAAGTATGCAAAACTCTAATCGATTTAAGATTTTAATTGATTTCCTGATGTTATCTATAATTATACAACTTAAGTCAATCCATTTTATGTATCTGATCTCAATTAAACAAGTTTCTAACTAATTTCATCAAATAGATCTTATAAATCTTATTTAATTTTTTCAGTTAATTCTTAAAATTAAGTTTCCACATCATTCTTAAATTAAATCAATTATTAATTAAATTATTCATTCATCTTATTAATTTAGTCATTAATTTTATCCTCTAAATCTTTAGCTGCTTATTATACTTATTCATGCATATCTTTTAATTTCTAATTGAAATCTTCTTCTAATTTTGTAAATTATTGATTTATTTATTCATTTAATTTTTATATTGCTTATTTAAATTCAGAATTGACATCATCCAATTATTATTATAAATTATTTTAAACAGAATCAATTTTATTATTTAATGACATATCTAATTAATTAAGTTAATTTTCCATTGAGAATTGCCATTATAATCTATCTTATTTTTCTTTATTTAATATATTGATTATATGTTCTTAAAAGTTTTCAAGTGTAGTCATAGTGTACATTCTTTCCAAATACATTTCACTTTATATTTAAATATGAATTTCTTTCATTGCTGAATCCATTTTTTCCATTTATTAAATAGTCCAAATTCTTAATTTAAATACATCATCTTCAATATCTTTTATCATCATTTTTAAATCATGTTTAGTTTAATCTAATTCTTATTATACATATGATTTAAGAGTATTTTCTATCTTTTTAATAAAAGCTTTCATCTATTCCATTGTTTTAGATATTTCTAAACTTAACACATCCAAATTTTATTACATTTTAGTTTCTGAATTTAAAATTTATTATTTTAATTATCTTTCAATATCTTTAAGTTTTTCTTAATAATCTCTTTCAATCTTTTATATAGCATCATTTAGTTTTTCATCTTAATCCTTTTTTAATTATTAAATTTCATAATCTAAATCTTCTTTTAATTTTCTAACCATATCTCCATATTTTTCAATCAATTCTTATAGTCTTTGTCTAAGTTCCTTTTCTTCATCAATCATAGATTATAATCTTTATAAAATATATTCTTCTCTATTTCTAATAAGATCTTTCATTTAAATTGATAAACTATCTAATTTTGCATTTGTTTATTAATCAGCCATTTCTATTTCTCTTGTTATTCTATCATTAATTTATTATGAAGACTCTAAAATTTATTAAGTGGCATCTTTTTTAGCAGTTTCAATAGCAAATTGTATTTATTCATGCAATTAGATATTGTATTATAATTGTATATTTTTAATGATTTCAGAAAGTTCTATTCTTAATTAATCTAATTTAAATTCTTAAGAATATAAACCTTAAGTTACTTTTTGATCTAAATTTTTCATTAATTATAAATATTTTTTATCATTATTTTCAACTTCATGAGTAATCTTTTTTAAATTTTCTTAAAGTTCATTTTTATCTTTAATTTATTCTCCTTTTATATTTTTTAGATTTGTACTAACTTCAGTAAATATAACTAAATTTTTCTAAGCAAATTATTTTTTCCAATCTTCATTTAATGATCTTTCATCATTCAATAATTTATTTTACATTTCTACAGACTTTTACATCTATGATTCATAACCTTATAATTATTCCTATTATCTCAAAAATTCCTTTTAAAGACTATTATTAATTAAATTAGCATGTTCATGCATCATTTATCTAGTTTCTCCTACTCTGAAATTTAATTCTTTTTAACCTTATTCAATCAAAGCTACCTTTGCTAAAGATGATTCTCTAATCATATCAACTGTTTTAGATATAGATTTAATATTTTCAGTAACAATAGTTTAAGATGCAGCCAAATTAGCTTCTAATTATTCTTTTGTATTTTTAATAATCTAATTTAATGATGAAACACTATCATGCATCTATTTCATAAATTTTTATTCTCCTAATAAAATTTATTTTTCATCATTTCTTATTTCCTCTTTAAATGCTTATATTTTATTCTCTAATTAATTTCTTTAATCAAATTCACTTTTTAAACGTCTTTCAACTTCATCAGCAATTCTAGCTTCTACACTACCAATCAAATTCTTTATGTAATCTTAATCTTAATTTATTTTAGCCAATTTCATATTATCTAATGCTTTAATACTTATTTTAGTTTTCTCATTTTATTCTAAAAACTCTTCTCTTTATTATTTCAATTTATTATAAAAATCAGATTCCTATTTAACTAATCTGTAATGAAAATCCTACCATTACTTTTACAAATCTTCAACAATTACATCTCTATGTGTTTTCTCATTATTAAATGCTTCTCTTAATAATTTTACTTCAAGATTATCCTAAATAGGTTATACAGCATGTGGTTTTGAAACATTTAATTTCAATTCAATACCTTCCTATTAATTAATTAATGCACTCAATTTAAGTTCTTGATCATTACATTTTTTTTATAATTCAAGTATCATTTATGAAAGATTATCTCTATTCTTTTCTCCTTAATTTCGTAACTGACTTATAGCATCTTGAAGTATGACCTGTTTATCATTTACTTGCTTCCATAAATGCATTTCCTATGATTCTAGTTACTTTATTGATTGTATAAACTTTTAAGGATTATCTTCAATAGTCTTTTATATCCTTCTTTCAATATTAGCTTTGAAATCTATCATCAAAATCTCTAAATCTCTAACTTTGCTACTAAGTTCCAATTAATTCATCTCTCTATCCACATCTTTCATAACTAAAGATTGAGTTGCAGCTCTACTATCCAAACGAGGTAATGCAATTGCATTTTTTGAACCTGATGGCAATCTAGTAATTTGTGTTTGTTTTGGATCACTCTATATATTTCAACATTATTTACTTCTATGGCTTTTTATTATAGTTGTTATTATCTAAATCGTAATTTTGGGGTTTGTCGATTATTAACTTCGTCCATTCTTTTTATAAATATAAATGGTATTAATTTCATATACTAACATTGTTGTTGATGATTTTGGATATGCAAAAAGAAATCCCCTTAAACGATACATATATTTCTTAACCCATATGCATTCTGATCATTATTAAGGTATAAGCAATAGTTGGGATTACGGATAAATATTTTGTTCCACAGTCACTAAAGCATTATTATTAGTTAAATTCCCAGGAGTCAAAGGAGTGGTATTAATAACTCATCAACTTATAAATAGATGACTATTCCTATGAAAACACCAACAGAAATAGAACTATGCAAAAAATATAAAGTTAAAGTAACCTTTTTAGATGCTAACCATTGTCCTGGTGCTGTGATGATTCTTTTTTAAGGTTACTTTGGTACCATTTTACATACTGGAGATATGAGATTTAATATGGAGATGATTCCAAAAAACCCGCATCTTTACCCTCCTCAAAATATTTCAAATGAAAATGGAAAGTGTTCCATTGATATTGATGAACTTATTCTAGATAATACTTATTGTGATCCAATTTTTAAGTTTCCCAATAGAGATGAAGCTTTTAAAATGTTATGTGAGATCATTGATAAAAATCCAAATAATAGAGTTTTCTTATGCGTTGATTCTGTAGGGAAGGAAGAATTAATGGTTGAATTAGCTAAACATTATGAAACTATTATTGTAGTGAATGAATAACGATATGAAATTGTAACAGCTATGAATTTCTATGTTGAATATTTCACTACAGATAAATCTTAAGGTTGGATTGAAGTCATTAGAAAAGGAGAAGTAGAAGCAAGACTCAAAGAAAAAAATACCATTGCCATAACTGCAACTGGTTGGGCAAATACTACCAGTTATTAAATGCCAGATAATAGAAGATATGTAATTCCTTATTCTCTACATTCTAATTTCAATGAAATGCATCAATTTGTTAAGAGTATTCAACCTTCTTTATTGCAAAAAGTAGTCAAGAATAACACAGGAAAAAGTAATAAAATCTATAATATTACTTAATTTTCATAATATATGGTGACTCTTCATCATATAAAATAAAGAGTAATACATAATCCATTCTTATTAGGGATTTGAGTTTTTTCTTAAGAATTACACTGATGAAAAACGATTATCCTAAGAATATAGATCAATTATGATGGACAGTAGAAAATAAAAGGAGATCAATTAAGATTTAGGGATTGAATTAACTGAACAAGATAATTAAATGATAAATCACATGATGTTTTAAGATTCTAATTAAAATATTTTCTCTAAATAAAAGCAGTAATTTACATAATATATATTGTTGTAGAGTTCGCAAAGGATTTAAATTGGAGAAACCTGAAACCAATAAAAATTTTAAAATTACTTAATTTATTAGAGCTAAACAACAATTTGTAAACACAGAATAAGCATTATAAAAAGAAATTATACCTGTAGATAAAGAAAAAAGAAAGGACAATGATTCTGAAATTACTGAAGTTACTAAACAAACAAAAGATCCTATAATTATAGATTGATTTATTTAAATGTTAGTTAGTATATTTAAATAATAATTCTTAAATTTGTGAATTAATTTAAATGCTACTTTAAATTTAAGTTAAAGAGTAATCTCATTTAATTAATATAAATATATAGAATATGATAAAAATAAAAAGTATTATTTACATATATAATGTTATATAAGTTTAAAATAAAATAAAAAAGAAATTGTATATCAGTAGTGCGAAAGTTGAGTTCATATTAAATTATCGTACTCATTAAAATTCATCATTATATATTCACTTATATAAGTTTATTATAAATATAATTGACATATCAATTTTTGTATATGGGTTAATTTTTTTAATATGCAATCTGTCAACAAATTGTTTGTAAAATGTCAATCAGAACCAGCTAATGAATAAATCATTTTCAAGACTGAATTCTTTAAGTGCACTAATCATAAATCAGTTCTGCTACTTTTATGCAGTGATGAACACATCTACAAAATAAATGTATTTTCTCAATTACTTAGTTTTTAGAAATAGAAGATTTATAAGGTTTCCCTTTAATATTTGAGATTCAGTGTAAAAGCTGAATAAACTAATAAACAGACTCAAAAATAGATGAAAGGTGATGAATTTCATACTTAAATATACAAATTTACTTTAGAGAGAGATGACACAGATGCAAATGAATTTTACAACTTTAACTTCTAAACCATGTATTGGTTCGACAATCTAAGAAACAAATTAAACATGCTTGACTATTAAGTGAACTATGATATTTCTAAATTAATCGGTAAAGGAACTTTTGCCTCAGTTTATGAAGCAAAATCGAAATTTGATAATCAAATGTATGCTGCCAAAGCATTTTATAAGAAAACACTCTTTCAAGATCCAAAAGGAAAAGTATTTTAAAAAATATATAGTTTAGGAACAAGTCGAAAATGAGATTAGAATCATGAGGCAACTCAACCATCCAAACTTAATAAACTTGCATGAAGTCTATGAGAATAAAGCATAGATATATCTCATCATAGATTTAGCAAGAGGAGGTTCACTTGAATATGCACTCAAAGTATTAAATGGGCCAGTGCCTTTCTTATCAGCAAAAGTGATATTCCGTTAAATAGTGGAAGGACTTAATGGATTACACGAAAAGAATATAATGCATAGAGATTTAAAACCAGATAACATTCTCTTTAGAGATTTTGTTCCCTTAAAAAGATATGGATTAATTCATATGGGACCTAATATAATGGTCAGCGATTTCGGTGTATCAAGTGTAGTCTAAGAAAAACTCAATGTCTATCAATATACTGGAACACCAGGTTACATGGCACCTGAAGTATTTGAAACTGAATTAGATCCGAAAAAAACATACAACGAGAAATGTGATATATTTTCTTTGGGTTGCATTTTGTATTATTTATTGATTGGCAAACCACTTTTTGCCAATAAATAAGCAAATATTGATATGAAAATTGATTGGATGGCTGTCGAATAGGAATTGAATTCAAGTCATTCTCTTACTATGTTATTATAGAGGATGTTATCCCCAAATCCTTAAGATAGACCATCTTGCAAAGAGATCTTGGAAAACAAGATATTAGAGGTAGAGTATGGAGAAGATGGAGTTCCATTATTCAAGGACTTCCAAAGACCCAAAAGTAGTCCTCCAAAAAGATTAATATAAGAGGATCCTCAAAAAAATAAAGGTAAGAGAGGTAGTGTTTTAATGAACAATAAGGCCATTAATATGATGCCAATCATGGAAGAAAAATAAAGGGATTCTGGTAATCATAAGTTTACCAAGAGAAATACTAATATGGAAATCCAAGACATGAAATCGAGTCAAATAAGTGTAAATCCCTAATCAGTGAAATAGGCGCGGCGTTCATCAGCAATTGTTCCTGGAACTGCTAAAAGACCATCACAATAATGATTAAATTAAATTAAATTAAATTTAAATATGTAGCAAATTAATAAAGAGAAAGAGTAATAGTATCATCAATATATGGAGTTAGAAAAGGATGTTATGAATACTTTGGCTAAAGTCAGACAATATGAAGCTTCAATGACTTAGCTTAAACGAAACATTCAGAAATGCCAAATTACATTAAAGGAACTTGGTAATGTTGATTAATAGAAGACATATTAACCAGTTGGTAAATGGTAATAGATTTCAGTTAATTAACAGCTTCATTCTTAAACCAAAAAAGGATATTGCAAACGAAGTTGCTGAAATAATTAAATCTCATGAAAAAGAAATCGATGAATATGAAAAAGTCAGATAACATTTAATTACAAAAGGTAAAGAAAAGGAAACATAATTGTAAGAAGCCATGAAAGCTTTAAAAATTTGAATAATTCCTTTTGAATTTTCTAATAAAAAGTATAACAAAAATTTGTTATTCAGTTTGATAGTTAATTAGAAATAAACTATGCTAAACTTATATTATCAAAATTGTTTTATCAGAATAAAGTTGGTTTAGCTATTTCTTTATGTTACTATTAATAAATAAAAAATAATTACAAAAAAATCAACTGTTTTTCTAGGCATCTGATTTCCATCTTTTCTGACCTATAAAACACTAGATTTGCTCTACATTAAAAACTTTAAATTATTGTATAATTAAAATGCTTCTTCAATTTATGCTTCAACGCATTTATTTTTTTAAAAACTAGTTTAACTATTGTAAGATTCTTTATGGTGATGAAACTTATATAATTTATTAAATTATACATAAGATGCACTATTATTTTTAGTGGAATTAGATCCAATAGGAATTGAATTAAATTATACTTTCAACATAGCTTTTACAGGAGGAGTTGATTTTTTATCAACATAAGGGGAATCTTATTTTGATTAACTTCGATTAATTTAAATCATTGGTCTAGGAGCTTTGCGTTCACTTTATGAAATTTTATTAGTAGTTGGTTCTTTATTTTCTGATTCTATTGTTACTGTTTTGTTCATAGATTATTTTTCATTTACTTGTTTTTATTAAGTTAAATTTTAATTTTATTTTTATTCCTATTATTATTATTATTATTATTATTATTATTATTATTATTATTATTATTATTATTATTATTATTATTATTATTATTATTAAGGTAGCTTTTTTAAGCTTGAGCTTCTTAGAACTCCTTTGAAACATTCAGCTTTTTTTGTATATGATGAATCAGAAATACGAGATTCTTTACTTGATGGTCTTTGTCTTAATTCATAGTATACTTTAGATTATTATTTTTATTATGATGAAGTTTATCGAGGATTGTTCCTAGGAGCAACTTCTTTGGTGCTTTAAGATTAATAAGAAAACTAGGATTTATTTGCTAATTTATCCATTTCAAAATCCTTTGTTTCTCTTGTTAATCTTTTTATTTCCAAATCTATATTACCAATATCTTTCAACAATAATTTTTTCAAGTTGGCACTATCTATTTTAACAATAGAAGGATGTTATTCAATAGGAGTTGGCTCCACAATTTATTCAATCTATTCTACTTCTACTTCTGGAGTAGGAGTAGAATTCTATTGGGGAGATTCTTCTTTAACAAGTTTCAATTGATTTTATTTCTGCTTAGGATTTTTTTATAATGGTTTCTTTGGATTGAACACAATGAATTCCTATTAATTTATTTCTTATGGTTTTGATATTTTAGATGTCTTTTTATTTTTATGGCTACTCTGGTATTATTCAAGCAAATTGCCCATAATTTATTATTTTCTTAAGTAAATCACAATCAGTACCTCAACTCAAATTAAGCAGCTGCTTCCTCCTCACTTAATTTACTATACCTGCCTTATTCTTTCATTCAGTTAAATAAATTAATATGTGTATATATTATGAGCGTATTAATTTTTAAGAGTTTTTTAATTTTGATAAAAGAACTTAAAAATGAATTAAAATAGATTAGATTATTATTAACTAAATTATAGATAAAAAAATACTAATAACATTTTTCTGTCAATTCTAATAATGTTGTAGTATCACTAAAACTTGAATATCTTCTCTTAAATTTAAGTATTATAATAAATACTTTTAGAACAAAATTAGAAAAGTGAATTTAAAATAATTTTAATTGATATTTCCAATCTTATAGGTCACTAGAGGATTGGAAAATAATTGTTTTTATTTATAATTAAGATTATTTATTTTTCAAACAGAAAATCAATTCTATTAGAATAGAATTATATTTAATAATTTTCAAATAAATAGGAAGATTAATTCAAATTATTAATTTGAAATATCAATTTAATAACTAATATTAGATAATATTTATTTTTGTGAATATTTTCTTGCATTTTTTTAAAAATATTAATGATAATAATATGTTTTGTTTTTATTTAGAACTTTTAATGCAAAATAGATTTAAATAATATTTAGAAATTATGTAATAACTATTTAATTATATCAGATATTTTAATAGTATCCAGATTTCTATTCTTTTAATTAATTATTTCAATCAACAATCGAATATTTATGAGTTGGAATATAAAATAGATTTCTCCTAATAATTTTTTCTATGTCTTAAACCACTTTCATATCTGTATGTCTATGCCTCGGTATTTTTAACTATAATAGAACCTTATTTTCTAATAATTTAGGTAAAGCATGTTATTCTGAGTATTCTTCCCTTTTCTTGACTGATTCATAGTTTTATGATCTTTTAGTATTTATTTGAGGGGAAATATTATTTATTTTAAGTTTTGGATATTGAGATCTCTTTATAGAGTTGATCTTATAAGAAATCCTACGAACAACTCTAATTTCACTTATATTTTTATTTAATGAAGTCTCATGTTAGTAATTATAACGAGATCTTGGTCTAATCTAATCGTTGCTCCAAGGGCCAAACTCTTGGTCAAATTGCATTTTTATAATAATAATACTTTTTATCTCTAAATTTATTACTCAATATTTTAAAACTGTTGAATTTTTTAAAGTAAATCTCGCTTTGTATGTAAATTGACTTTTCAGAATAATAATATCATTCATAAACAATTTTATCTGACATCTGCTTGAAGTATATTCATCAAAATATTGATTCACGAATTTTAGTAAAAATATTATTTAGATAATATAATCAATCAAAAAGGTATAAGAAAGTTAATGCATTCTATAATAAACCTGTAAAGAAATTTCATTTCTGATAAATTGGCTAAAATCAGGGCTTATATATAATATATACTCATCAAAATAAAAATAATAGTGATATTTATATTATAATTAAATTAAGATGTCCAAAATTTATTGTAATTAAATTTCTCGTTTTTCAATATTTAAATGTTAATAAAACTATTTTACACTTTATTTCTATTTATAAACAATCATATTCTCTTTTCTTAAATGATTGATTAATCTATTATTTATTTTTTAATAGAAAAAATCAAAGATTTTGGATAGATACATAATTTTATCCCCTTTTATTAATATATATATGAAAAAAAAAATTATTTAAAAACTCTTGAATATGTTCCTATCTTATTCAAATACAAATTATCTTAAAATATTCTACTTTTTTTTAACAATCTATAAACTAGATACCTAATTCTATTGATATTAATTGATTCAATTTAAATTCCATGAAATTTTTGAATTTTTATATCTTTTATTGTTTATCAATTAAATATAGAAATTTTCATGATTTTCAAAGCTTTTACATTATTTTATTTTTTTGATAATATGACTAGAACGGTTTTATTTGGATTAATTTAGACTTTTTTATGTTTTAAAATTAAGAATTTTTTTATTATTAATATGTATATGTGTTTTAAAAGGAGAAATTATACATTGAGATTCCTTTTTTAAAATAAGAATGCTACATTAATAGTTTTTAATTTTTAATTGATAGGTGAAGAAAAAATATCATCAATAATCAAATTTATAATAAATATCTTTTTATCCACTATTTTATTGGAAATGTTTAATGATGGTTACTTTGAAATAGAATATATTAAATAAAAATAACAGTTAGTTTAGATATAAAAGGGATAATTTGGGATAAAATATGAAAAGCATAATATAAAGTGCTTATTTATACAAATCATAAGAAAAATCAACTGGAAAAACATTTTTGATGCTTCATTTATAAATTGTTATTTTTAAAATTAAATTCGTTAAGATGTTAAGAAAGATATCTCAATAGTAATCAGAATAATAGTTAAAAAATTAAAGTCTAAGACTTGGGGATGAATCAGAATTCAATCTAAGAAAATTTAGAGAAAGCATTTATACAAAAATGTAGCAATTTGGTAATTCAGATTAACAGTAAATCTATGTTAAAAGAACAGCTCAATCAATTACTAAAAAGCCTACAATGAACTAATCACTTGGAGAGTATTTGAGCTGTTAATATTTGTAGTATTCCTTCATTTGATGAGATTTGTAAAAAAATGACAGGTTACAAAGATGTGATTTAGTTAAATTAAAAAAATGATAGATCTTTGAGATCTAGTATGCAAAACAAAATAGAATAATTTAGAGATCCTCCTTAAAATAGGCTATCTAAAAGATCGATAGGGATGACTCTTCATATTTCAAATAGATTTTCATCTTAAACCAAAATAGAACCAAGATAATAATCTGCTTGTAAACACACTTCTAGCATTTTTGATAAACCAGTCATGTCTTAAACATTGAAATCTAGTTTAATGGATAAGTTATCATTGAAAGAGTTAGTTGATCTAAGAAATAAGGTTGAAAATAGTTAATCAATAGAAGTGTAATCTCTATCAAAGAACTATGTGGCTGAATTAATGAAACTAACACAAATCATAAATAAACAATTGAAAAAATGTAAATTATGATAATTTTTATATGTTATAATTTTGTAATAATGAAACCACTAGTTAACAATATAAGTAAGTGGTTGAAAAGTATTAACGTTACTTGAATGAGAGAGCTAAACTTAAATAAAGATCAGAAGATAAATTAAGCATTGCAGTCAGAAAAATTTATTTGAATCCGCTCTTGCCTTCCTTATAATCTGATTATTATTAAGAGTCAAACAGACTTAGTCAAAGGCAATCTTCTTTACTAAAAGAATAATATTCTTAATTTAAACAGGAATCTATAGATTAAATAACCAATAACATTTAATAATCAATAGTCAATCCTTAGTTGAATTAAGTTAGTAAATATCAACATCGCAAATCTCAATCCAATTTGGATGGTTCTCAATAGCAAGGATTTTTTAATGGACTCTATAAAAATAATAAAGTTGAACATCAATCTAGAAATATTGCTATTAAGGACTTAACTTCGAATAAAAGAAATTCCTTAGAATTATATTAAGACAATCACACTCATCTACCTTCACTATAATAACCATAGAATGAAATAAGTAAGTACATTTCTAAAAAACATACATCTAAAAAGGTTTCATATGATGAAATATCATTTACAAATAGATGGGAAAGAGATAGAGGAAATAATGTTGTTAGGATTGACAGGTTTTAAGTTGATTAATTAAATAATGATATTTTTGATTATCTCTTGTCTTAAGATATAATGAAAATGTTTTTTCAAAATGCTAATCTTAATTAATTAAAAACTATACTGTAGGAATTACTTAAAGGGGTTTTTTATGAAAGTATTATTAATTTTGAATAGATGATTTCATTTTTTACTTCTCTTCAATTTACTTATCTAGAAATCTTTTATATTAAGTATGCCATAGCTCAGGTGTTAATTAAGGCAAATTACAATT
The DNA here is from genome assembly GCA_905182975.1 of Paramecium primaurelia. Lineage (NCBI taxonomy): Eukaryota > Ciliophora > Oligohymenophorea > Peniculida > Parameciidae > Paramecium > Paramecium primaurelia. The sequence continues at coordinate 276,047 of CAJJDM010000045.1, forward strand.
ATCTCTTTATTGAAAGAGCTCTCAATTAATTTGAAGAGTACAGATATTTAATTTAAAAGCCTATTCCTTTTATTACTAAACTTTTTGATAATAGTTTTTATTCAAGTTTAGCCAAGGATCTAATGCTTAGATTGTTGAGAAGTGTTGCGTATAATAAATTCTTACAAACACATAGATTTGAAAGTGAATAATTTATAGTGGCCATTAAAAATGGACTTTTCCCCTATTTAGTTGGAGAGTATGTGGCATTGCCATTACACTCTAGAATAAAGGACATTAAAGCTGAATTATTTAGATAATAAATTCTTAAGCCATTTATTAATAGTACTTTTGTTATATAAGTAAAAAATCTACTTTAAGAATATAATCTAGAAGATCTATACATTAAGGATGTAGAAAGGAGATTATTATTTCCTAGAACAGATGTTGATTAATTTGAAGATACTCATTTTCCTTTGCATTACATTTTAACTTACATATAATGTAAGAATACTCTTATTCCTTCTTATGATATTAAAGCTCTGATTAAAGTTATTAAATTAGATCCAATAATTACTGAATCTGATTCTACTATTTTTGTAGACAATGTAAAATATCTTTCCAAATTTGAATAAATATAAGATGATATATAATTATTTTTGTGAAAATGTATATTAAAATATTTTCCCATTTCTAATTTTATTTATATTATATTATAAGTGAATTCTGCAATACAAGAGCATAAATTTATAATTGAATTTAAATTAACAACTAAATAAATTCATTAATTATTATAATTATGAAGAAATTAATATTCCTTGGAGCACTCCTCCTTTTGCTTTAAATAACTTATGTTAATGCAAGTATAAATTAATTATGAATTAGATTGCATGCAATTAGCCTAAGATTTCAAATGCACATATATGCATTTATAATGCACAGATAATGATAATGGTGAATGCTCTTGTGAAGATGGTTCTACATGTAGATGGAAAGATGGAATTGGAGATGATAATTGTCCATGTGGAGGAGCTAAGCCTAGAAGAAGAAGAAGAAGAGTACACGATGGTCTGTGAATACATATTGTATTATAAAAATCAATCAGATTAATTTAAATATTTCATAGAATCTCTTAATTTTTATGCTTTTATCTTAACATTAAAATAGAATGTATATTTGCCTTGTAATTATAATATTTTCTTTTCTTTCTTACTTAATTTTCTACCAATATTCTAAATTACATTTTTTAAATTATTATGAGTCATATAATCTGTAAAATGATACATTTTATCAATATTGTAAGAAACATTTAATTGTTATTTTTCTAATTCCATAAGGCAATTAACTTCAGTTTCAGCAATATACTCATTCAAATTCTTGCCTTGAATAGTAGCAACATTATCAAAATTTTATGATTTTATTGTAATTGATTTTAAATTAATGATATTTTGTTAAGGTTCATTATCAGTTAAATTAATTGTATTTGATTAAAATTCGGCTTTTTAAATATGTGTAGCTGATTCATTATTACCACTAAAATTAAAACCTAAAATTTGAGAAATTTCTTATTATAAATAACTCTTAACTGATGTTTAAATAGTATTGAGTACATCAAGTGTATTGATTTTTAATTATGTTCTCTTATGAAAGCATCGAGTATTATATTCACTTTTAAATTGTTACTTTTTTAAACGTTATTCAAAATTAGGTTAATAAGTAAGTTTTGGACATTAAATTTCTTAGTGAGAATATTCTTTACATATATCACATTGAATTATTAATTTTGAATAATCCTTATATAAATTTATTTAATCTTTCACATGATGAAATGTTTCAAAATCTCGATGATTTCGTTTAATAATTTATAAGAATTATTTTTTATCTAATTTATAAATTTAACAAAATTCTAATGCTTTGAATGTATTTATAGGTTAGAATCCACTAAAAAATGAATATTCACCAAAAGTATTACCAGCTTTAATGATACTCAAAGCCTTTTAACTTTTCTCTTCTATTACTTATATAGAACCTTAATACAAATAATATAGACTATCATCTTAAGTTGAATTTTATTAAAATATGAGTTATCCAGGGAACATCAATTTCTTACTTAAAACTTAGGCAGTTAATGTTAATGTAGATTTAGAGAATAATGCTCCCAATACTTTTATTTTGGCTATTATTTTTTGTTGAATGTTTAATTATAATTCAAGTTTTAATTCTGATGGTAATTCATCAATAATCTTTTCAAGTGCTTGTGCATTTTCGAATGATTCTCTTTCATTTTGTATTTGTAAATAATTTCTTATTTTATATTAAATGGATTCATTAACATTATTAGCATGCATGTAAGCATTAACTATTCGCAATGTTTTTCTTATATAATTTTAATACTTTACCTGTATCTACTATTTTAATCTTAAATAGCTTTTAGAATCATTCCAATTGAATTCATAGAATATCCAAAGATACAACTAGAGACTAGCATCATAAAATTAGAAAATAAGATCTCATAATAATTAGTGGCTGTAATATCTCCATATCCAACTGTAACCATTGTCATAGTTGCCCAATAAAAAGCAGCATTATATTTTTCACCATTAGATTTATCACTAAATCCATATTTAAGAATCCAACTTTGTCCTAAATCTGATGTCTTCTCTCCAATATAATACCACATACATGCGACAATATGTGCAAAAAAGTATAAAATAAGCATTAATGTAAGAAGATCTAAAATATTAGTTTGGTATTCTTTTAGATATAATTATGATGTACTATTTTAATACTTTCTTATTATTCTAATAACAATAAGTAAAATTTAAAATATAACTATTATCTCAAAATAAGACTCATCTCCATTCATTAAGATTTAAAGTAACCAAATCATGAATCCTAAAAAATCAAATATAAATCCTCCTTTTAAATATGTTTTTGTAATTATACCCCTATTTCTAACATATTCTCCGTTTATTAATATGGATCGATGAAAATTAAGTAAAATTTCAAAACCATTATTAAATAGGAGGATGGTTTCTAATATGGTGTGTTAGGTCTAAAAACTTAAGATTGTAGCTAAATATGCACAATACCATAGATTTATGAAATCTAGAAATAAGTTTATAATGTCCCAACAAAATATTAAATAATTATTTGATGTCAATAATGGTAGAAGATCTGATTCATCTAAGTACTGAATATTATTATTAATATATATACTTATTCTGATTTAACTTTGGCTACTCTTAGTACTGATTCAATTTTACTTTTTATATCCTTTTATAAAATATATGATTGTTCTAGTAAATTCTTTTTAAATCGATTAATCATTTTATTTTTGATAATTAATTTCTCAATAGTTGAGGGTTGATCTTTTTATATTTTATGTTATTAATTTTTCATTCCTTTTGGTGAATAAATAACCTACTTAATATTATACTTAATACATTTTAAATGGGTAACTTAATCATTTATTTTTTCATATTTAAATTTGATGTTTATAACTCTATATTTATTGAATTTTTTTCTTGATTAATATTTATGTCAGATAATTATGACAATAGTAATGATTCATCTTTCTCCTTATAGCATTCTTGATGTGGAAACACAAATGCTTTTTATAATCGAGATCCTCCTTATGAATTTATAAAGTTTTGCTGCATAAACTCTTAATTTAATATAATTAAATCTGAATTTATAATTCAAAAGCAACCAACTTTTATAGACTATCCATTGTTAATTTAAATATTATGAAAAAATTTAATATAACTACATCATTATTTATTACATTAATAAAGAAAAACTATGAAACATAATTAAAATAAGTGATTATTCCTTCTCAAAATTAATAATCTGTCCTTGTTAAAAAACATAAATAAATCAAACTAAAATATGGTGAGAGTTATATTTAATTCATTTTCTATTTATTTCTACTGAACCACGAAATTAAATTATTTAACGTAAAAATAAATAAGTATTTCAAGAACTCTTACTCAATCAAAAGGTAAAATATTTTATTATATTTTATTTATAATTTCAATTTCTTAATTTAATTATTTCAATAATATATTTACATATTTTCATCATGAAATGAAATTTAAATTATCTTAAGTTCCAGAAAATTTTGTAACATTTATATAGGTTTTATTATTGATAATTATCTTATTTTGTTATCGGATTTAATTCTTTTTATAAGGAAAAGTAATAACCAAAATAAATAATATAAAGAAAAAAAATAAAAGTTTTATGAGATATAAACAAATATTAAATCTTTATATATAAAGTATATATAGTTTTAATATTATTCTTATTTTATAATATGTAAATTCCAAATAACTAAGGTTATCCCTACCCTCAAAATTAATATCCATAATAAGGTTATGTGTAATATCCACAAATTTATGCTTAATAAATAAATCCTGGATAACAAGTTCCATAATAATAATATGTATAATATACAAAAACTAAACCTGTTGCTCCTCCAAAAAAACCTGCACCATTTTCTTTTGAACCAGGAAGCAATAAGGAATTAGATGATGCCTTAAATAGTATTGACACTATGTATAATGATATGTTTGACACAGTGGATAATTAAAAATTGAGATAAGAATCAGGTAATATATAAATATTTAAAAATAGGATAAGAAAATGTAGAAGAATATTACATAGGTATTCCAGTAGAGTAGAAAAATATTACTTAGTAAGTTTAGTTAAATTAAGTGCCGAATACATTTGGAAACATTTAACAAGATCAAGAGAAATGGAATTATTATAATGGGAATCGTAATTCATTCTATTGAAATATGTATATTCATTATATAGTCAAATACTAATACATTTATATATTTTTAAGTTTTATCATTCTTATGTATGTGTATTAGAAATATGGAATATGAAGTCAATGAAATAAAAAAATTAATAATTTATGGATAATGGTTTAACTATAAAATAGGAAGATATCCATGTTAAACATGGAAACTATGTAGAAAGAGAGAAAGTGAGAACTCTAGCAGAAACTTAAAAATAAGTCATTTAAAAATTAGATAAAGTGATGAAAATTTCTTTTGATGATGATGAATTCAAAAAATAATATCAAGTTTGAAGATATATTGTCTTTCTTTTATAATAAATATAGAGACTCTAATAATTGGAATAAGAAGTAATATCAAATGATCGATTTGTTGTTCTATCTATTTATTAATATTACATTATTGAATCTTTTAAACTTAGCTAGACAAATAATATAAAGAGATGTTAGCAACTTAATATATTGATAATTTTTCAGATGATCAATTTCCTTGTTTCATCATTTATAAAGACACAAAAACAGTTTCTAATATTTCATTCATTCATAAATTGAGAAAAATTACATATGTTTCTATTGAAAATTTATTATATAGTCAAGGTCTGAATTTAAATAAATAATGTAGGTGTTATAACAAAATCTATAGAAAAAGATTAATAATATGAGATCAAGGATAAATTAATGAATTAATAAAAAAAATAATAATGTTAAAAAGATATTGATGATGAAATAGATGATAGAGAATAGTCACATAATGTTTAATTCTAGAAATCTATATGAGATACTCTAAATTTTATAGAATATATTATTATTATATTAGATTATATTATACATTACATATAATGTTTTCTAGTTTTATTTTAGATTTATAATTAATGTAATTAATGTACTTAATATACTTAATATAGTATAATTATGTCTTATATGATTGATTCGTTTTTGTATTGATAACCTTTAAATAAATTTAAGAGCATTACCGCCATTATGAATTTTTTATAAATTAAAAAATGTAAAATTCAAAAAAGAAGCAAATATATTGCAATCAATTTGAATTATTTGCAGACAAGAAATTTAAGTAAATTCCTTCATTAAAAGTATATATTTAATGATATTTTTAATAGTTAGTTAAAGTTGAATAGACTAATCATAAAGAATAAATATTTAATGAATCAAGTGCAGAAGATATTTTTGAATAGATGGGAAACAAAGAGAGCAATTAAGATCAATTAAAAAAAGTAAATAAAGAATCTAAAGTGAATAAAAATGATGATTGGAAATCCTATTATAATTCAAGATTAAAAGAAATCAAATTAGAAAGACCTGAACTTAATCATAATTAATTAACATAGTTAATTTCAGAAGAATGGAAAATGATCAAAAAATAATTTAAAAAAGTTCCTTAACCAACAAATAATGTTGTTGAGGATGTTTAAAATAAAAAGAAAATTAAGTAAAATAAAGATAATTCAAAATTCTGTTAAGAAATAATCTATGAAAAATAAGAATCTGATAGTGAACTTGATTTTAATCCATTTGAATGTGCTAAATTTATTGAGAATTTGCGATCAAAGAAGTTTAAATTAGTTATTAATGATATGACATATGAACTACCAGGAACTGCTATTATAGAAGCAGTTGACAATGATTCAGTTTTAATTTATTTGACTGAAAACAATAATAATAATAATACAAATACAGCATATGGTACACCAAATGAAAAAGTTAATGCTAATTTAGAAGACATAGGAAGTGATAGCGAATAAAGTATTTGCAAAGGAAATGATGATTTTATATTGTAAAACAATATCAGATCATTTTTATGATCAAAATAAATAATTAATCAAATATTAAATATATTTTTTAATGGTTATCTTTATCTATAAATTTATTTATTGAAAATACAATTTATAAATTATAATTATTATCTTGAGATTTATAAGAGAAATAATTAAGTTATACAAATAAATATGAATTTATTATAGTTTTATATATAGAATTGTAAACAATATTTTAAAATATACTTATTTTATTATATAATAAGATAAGAAAGATCACAATCATTTACTAAAATTCATATTAGTAATACAGAACATAGGAAAACTCATATGCTTAATATATGTAGAATCCAAATAATAGTTTTTTATTAATGAATGATTGAGAAGTAGAATGATTTTATATTTATTATATTCTACTTTTGTTTATATTCAATTATATAAATTTTTTAATTAAGTGATTTACCCGTTTTTTGTGGAAATATATTATTAATTTTATTGAGATGAATAAGTTCATAACCATAGCTTTGATTGCTTTATTGAGTGTTCAAGCCTTAGATATTGATTTTGCACTGTTGTTGTAGGTAATAATAAATTGCAATCAATTTCAAAGACAGGATCACAATCAAATGATGCTGTTCAAGCAGTCTATGATTTATTGAATGATTTAAAGACAAGCAATATTGAAGCATAAGGATTAGCAGATGAAAAAAACATTTCAGATGAAGAAATTGGATAAGCTAGAATTGCAGCTTTATCAAAAGTGAATGAATTGAATCAAAAAGCTTGGGCAAGTGCAAAAGCAAGAAGAGAATAAATTGGAATTGAATATAGAGTAATTAATTTAATATAATACTTCAGGAAGCAACAGATTATATTGCTTGGGCTACATAAAGATTAGCTGATATAGATAGAAGAGAAGTTGAATTAGAAGAACTAAGATGTTTTTCAAATGGATTGTTTGTAAGAGCTATTAAATAACATAATGATGCTTTAGGAGTTATAAGAATATTAAAGAATGATTTGAGGTATTTTTATAAATAGAAAATTCTTAGTGGATACTTAACAGGAGCTCCATCTTCAATGGTTGAATTGAAAGTTGAAAATGTGGCTGATAAGTTGAAACAATACAGTTAATTATTTAATTAAGATGCCATGAGCAAATTTGCATAATTAGCTTCTGAATAGGCTTCAGGAAATGCTGAATTACATGCTTTGGGAGAGAATGAAAGTACAAATGGAGGAGATAGATAACCAGGACTAAATGTTGGTCAATTAGTTTATAATGCATTAAGTGATTTAGAAGATCAATTAAAATCAGCTTTGTCTGCTTTAGAATAAAATGAAATTGCTGGATATTATCAATTAGCTGATTGGTTAGCTGATTCTGAAGCTGAAAAGGCTCATTTATAAGATGAAATTCAAAGAAAGACTCAACTTCAAGACAAATTAGTTGTGGTAACTATATAGTATCTAATATCTTTAGTAAGAATAAGCTGCTCTTGCTGTTTAAGCCAAAGCTAATTCAGTCTTAAAAGATTCTTAAAATGCTATTAATGCTGCTACAGCTAGTTTATAAGAGTTGAGAGATCTCTATGATACTGAATTAAATAGAAGAAATGGTATTCATTTTAATTATATCAATAGAGGAGAATGCTATCATTGATGAAGTGATCCATATCTTTAAATAACAAGTATTAGAAATGGCTAACTAAACTTCATATGGCAAGAAATGAAATATAAAGATTATCAATTTAAACTGAATATTTTATAAGCTATTAAATAGACATCACCTTTTTCAACTAATCCATTTATTAAATACTCCATTATACCAAATTCCTTCTCTCTCTTTCCCTTATGGATTGTATTAAATTCCCTAACCATGTTACATCCCAAATTACCACTATCCTTTATACATCCATTAATCAGGCCTAATCAATTCAATATGAAAATGAAAAATACCATATAAATAGTCCATCTCCATGTTCTTTATCGTTTTCATATTGTCCTTCATATTTTCTAGAGTCCACCCATTAATATACTCCTTATCCATGCCTTTTTATCTACCCATCCTCTGTTTTAACTTATCCATAATATTTGTCACCATTTTTATATTCAATTGTAACCTCTCCTTACAATTAATCATTCTAAAATTCCCCTTAATATATATTCCCTGTTATAAAATCAACCAATCTTCCTTCCCCCCATTTAATATTATTCTTAAAATCTCCTTTGTATTCATACTTTCCTTATACTACCTCTAATCCTTTTCCATGTTTTTAATCCTCTTCCCAATCTCCTTCATAAGAATAATTGCCCTAACAAAATATCCCTCTCCCATGTGCTTTACCATTTTATGAGAATCCCTCATAATAATCTCCAGATGCTAATATTATTCTTCCAAATCCAAAAGGCATTCCACCTCTCCAATATCCTTCATAATAGTCTTATCCTATAATGGCTCTTCCCCAACCAAATCTCTAATTATTCTATATCTGACCTTCATAAATTATGCCATCAGGGAATAAACAAGGAGGAACAGTTTCAATATTATTCAATAAAGAATCTGCCTAAGGAGGTTATAAATGACTTATCTTATTCAAAATTGATTAAATCATTGGAGATAAAGGTGGAAATGATTCTAGAGTCTTTACACTCATGATTTAAGATTAACTATTTGATCTATGAAATCTTTAACTTTGGTGTCCAGTACTTATAAACTGAGATGATCCTAAAGTTCTTTATACAACTTATGATTATTTTAGTGATTAAGAACCCTCTAAAGACCCAAATTAATACAAACTACGTTTCATATCTTCAACTGTATGAAAATCTTATGTAAGATCTGCTAATTTCTAGAATAGAAAATTCAAACTTTGTGTGAAGTCATTTTTGAGAAGATTGAATTATTACAATTAATTTTAGGTGCTCTTGTAGCGAATTCTGTTACTTGATGGTTATAATGTACTAACTACATTATTTAAACAATTTAGAATGTCACATCGTAGTTAATTCAGATTTCCATTTCTTCATATTACAGTATTTTATACTTGTTGATAATCTACATCAAAGATTATTCAGATACAGGTAATTCTTTATCTTGGTCTCTAGAAAATATAGAATTGAATAAATAATTGTTATTGTCATTTCTTTTTTACTCATTAAATTATATTTCTTGTAATTGCTATTTAAAATTTAGATTTTTGACTTATTATTCACATAAGTCTCTTCTAATAATCTCTTAAATTTATTTCTTAGCTCTTTCTGAACTATCAGAAAATATTTTGAACAATTGTTAAATATCTGAATCAATTTCTTATGCCTCTCTATCTATCTATGCATTATATTCCTTCAATTTTTTATCTAATTCTTAAAGTGTACTATTAATATTAGGAATCAAAACAGTTTTAGTTTTTCCATTTTATTGATAAACAAATTCATTAAGCTAATTCAAATAATTCTTGTGCTCATTTTTATGTTATAAATTTCCATTTATACCTAATATTTCAATAAATGAAGTTACATTATTAGCAAAGAAGATTACCATAATTACAATTCACTTTTGTGCATACAAAAGATACTTATATACTAGGATGTTTTCTGCATTAAAGTCCGTATAACATTTTATAATTTATATAAATTATTTATTCATTTAGGAGTAGCTATAGACAACATATTAGGTTAATTAAAATTATCTACTTTCCCATTTATTTATTATCCATTTATAATAGTATCTGGTATCTTTATAATCCAATCATTTCTAATATCATTTGTTTCATTTTAATGATCATTTTTATGATAATCTCTTCTCCCTTTATTCTCATTAGCATATTTATCATAATTATCCCTTCTATCATATTTCTAATATTTATCATGTCTATCATATCTCTCATATCTATCATTATTATCATATTTAGTTCTTTTCTCATTCCTATCATATTTATCTTATCTATCATATCTATCATGTCTATCATTATGATAATTTTTATCATTATCTCTACCTCTATCTAAATCTCTATATCTATGATCCTTCTTCTTAGTATTTTAATAATCATAACCATTTTGCTTATTTTTTTATTCATCATTAAACTCAAATTTTTAGTTATCTTTGTAATTATTAATACTCCATAGATCAATCTATGTTTTATCTTAAACTTTATGAGGTTTCTCTGCAATCTCAAAAATAGATCTTAAAATCTCTACAATACTCTTGCTTTCAGAATCTTTTGCAAATTGATCTAAGATATCCATTAATGTAATCTTTTATAGATTAGTAATCAATTTATCACAATTTATCATAGGAGGAATAGTCCTATTCTTTTCTTATGGCTAATCAGTTAGATTACTCTTTTTTCTTATAATCGGGATGGAGTTATCCATAATATTATTTTACTAATGAGTTTAATTAAATGAAAAAGTAGAATAATTAAATATAGTTCTAAATTATTCAGTTGAATTTTAGTTACTAAATTTAATAATTATCATAAATATTATATATATTGCTAAGTAAATTTAGAGTATATATAAATATATGGATAATTAAGATTGAATTAAAAATAAATAGAATTTTTTAATACCATTTTTATTAATAGAATGTTATAATTAATTAACAAAAACTTCCTTTTTTATAAAAATTTGATGATCTCTTTTTATGTATTTTTATTATTAGCCTACATTATAAGTTATATATTAATATCATAATTCTTGATTGCCTAAAACTTTTTGATTTTCTAAAATTTATTAAATATTATTAATTTTTAATTTTAATTCATTATTGAATATATTATAATCATCCTTTTTATAAATTAGGTATAAGTCGAATTTTGGTTGCATTATAACATTCAAAAATAATGAAGAAAATTAAAAATATCCATAATACATTAAACAATACAATTAGGAATGATTATTAACAATTAATATGAGATACTATGTATATATTTTAATAAAATTCAAATACGGATTAAAATATTTCTGATTGATTTAGTTAGAATCTATATTAAATAATTCTCTTGCAATCCCTATTCTATTGACTTGGTGTTATAGGGTATTAATTTCTTTGGATCTAATATTTTAGAATTTCTAATATTAAATTCATTATTGTAATGTGAATTTTTTTCCTATATTTAAAAATCTCTTCTAATCAATTCTTAATTAGTATTTCAAAAACCCCATATTTAATTAATTAAGTAACAAAATTTTTTCCTAATAATTTCTTTATTTTTTTTTATGATATTAAAAAAATATCAAATTAATCCAGTATGGTATATTTAAATAAACAAAATCAATTAATCTCATAAATATTTATGCTAATTTAAAGTGAAAGATAACTTAGCTCTAGAAGAAATAGCATTGGACCTTCATTCACAAGAAATCCTTCATATATTCATTATAGAAAATAAAATTCAGATTGTTCAATCTATTCAGATTCAAAAGACCCAGGAGATTCAATCAAATAATTTAAATAAGATTGTGAGGAAAGATAATCAAGGGCTTAATCTATATATAGTTCATTTCAAGTATTATGCTTATTTAAGGTTAGAAAAAACTATTTTCAAAAAGTGGGGAAAATAGTAAAAAATAAATTAATGAATCAGGACAAGTAACAAACTTTTTAAAACAAATCAAAAGCAAAGCTATTGTTAATAGATTTGTTTAAAATCTTTTCAGAAATTCATACGTACTTCCTTAAAAATTATAGTCATAACTTTAAGATGAGTACATATCTAGAGGCACATCTTTTTATACATAAACATTGAGTACTGTATATTCTAATATCTATAGATTAAGGAGATAATCCTTAATTTATTAAAATATTTCAACCTGGAAGTTAATTGTTAATGTATTGGGATTTGATTGGAATTATTATAAATATAATTTCATTGTGGTTAAGCCCTTTCTAAGCTGCCTTCACTTATCAAGCACCAATCATATTAATTGTTACAATTATATTGTATTTATTTCTGGAAATTTTGGTCAATTTAAATAGATCGACAATATCATTTGGAGAAATTATTACTACAAGAAGTTAAATAATAAAACATTATCTTAAAGGATAAGGAGCATAAGATATAATAAGTCTTATGATTTGGATTATCATATTCAATAAACCTAAAGAAAGCTTAGTATTCGAAGTGTTTCAAATAATATAAATAATTGTTACAACCAAAAAAGTAATAACGAATTTTGATAAATTTTTTGAATCTCTCTATTCCAAAGGATAATTTTCAAATTTGATAGATTTATTTTCTCTTGTTATAACAATATTCTTCTTTGCTCATATTACAGCATGTTTATGGTATTATGTTGGAGAAAAGAGTGATATGCTCTTAGATAAATCTTGGTTACAAAAATATGAGATTGAAAACGAAAGTATAATGATGAAATATAATTATTCAATATATTGGGCTACAACAACTATTGTAACAGTTGGGTATGGAGATTTAACACCATAAAATTGGATAGAAATAGTATTTACAATAATAATGATGTTTTTATCAAGTTGTGTTTATGCATATTCACTCAATTCAATTGGAATTATTTTAAAGAATATATAAGATACAAAGTATTAATATAAAAAAATGTTATTGAGAATTAATGATTATATGGATAAGAATAATGTTGAAATGGCTTTATAATTGAGAGCTAGAAATTTTATTAAGCATCATTTATTTTAAAATGAAAATTAAGAGAGTTAAGAAGAAATTAATAAAATTATGGAAAAGTTGCCAGAAGATTTAAGAAATTAAATTACAAAATCGATTCAGTTAAAAATTCTTAATTAGATAACTTTTCTTAAAGATTTATTTTCAACACAAGCAGTGACTGAAATCTCTAGATATTTAGAAACTTAATATTTAGTGACTAATGATATTGTATTCTAATAGAATGGATGTACTGATGCTAGTTTGTATAATTTATTTGATAATAAAATAGATATTTTGTACAATCAGGATCAATAGCCATATTCGAAGAGAAATCTAACAAAATCTTAACAACATTAAATAGAGGTGAGAAATTTGGAGAATACTCCTTCTTTACTGGACTTTATCCAAAATATTCTGCTAAATGTATGAGTGATGCAATACTATATAAAATATAGAGAGAAAAGTTCTTATAAATCATATAATATTATTAAAAAGATTTTTAGAGATTTCATAATATTAAAGATTAGATATTACTTAATTCTGATTATTCAAAATGTATATCAAGTTGTTAAAATTGTAGAGTATTTACTCACGAAATTATAGATTGCCCATTAATTTAGTATAAACCAAATTTAGAATAAAGAATAAAAGTTGCAACTTTTAAAGAGAATCAAAATTTTAGAATGTTTTATAAAAGATCATTGCAAAAATCAAATTGTAGAAAACTTAGTAAAAACATAGAACTATCAATCAAAGCATTTTAAGAAGAAAATGAATCTAAAGTTTAAATTTCTGATTATCAATCTGGCTATATCTAAAGAAATACATTTGAAGATAGAGATAAATATACATCTGATGAACCTAAATCTAAAATTATTATAGCTGATTAAGATTATGTTCAACCTCCTCATTTTGTTTCAGCTATTTCACCTCAATAAAAAAGACATTAAACATAATTCAGACCCTCTATTGTAGCATAAATGCCAAAATAAAGAATGACCGTATTGTAATAAGAATTTAAATCTCATAACAATATATTAAATAATTCATTTCACTCTTAATCATTAAATAAACTTTAATCTGATTTATTTTTAGCATCATATCATTAAACTTGTCTACATTTGGATCAAATGAGAAATTATAAAGATTATATGCCATAAAATAATATTTCTACAATTATAATCTAATTCCAGAAAAACCCAAAAAAATTAACAAAATTAAGAAAAAGACAATTAGACGATTTAAATAAATATACATTCTTTTATTATGTAAAGACTATGGCTATTAAATTAAGAAAAATTTAAAGAAAAATTTCTAAATGATGATGATACTAATATAATTTATTTCATTTGATTTTTATATTGCTTTAATTTTATCTACAAGAAATAAGTATGCTAAAACTAGAATTTATAATTAAAGATTATTAAAATATCTGATTTAATCTTAAAATTTATTAATGTAATGAAACAATTATTAAGTTAATACCTATATAAAATCTAATTAGGTTTTCAAATTTTTTAAATAAAAAATTATTTATTAAATTTATTTGTTTTTATTCTATCAATATAAAATCAAATAAAAAATATCACTATTATTATATATAAATAGTATTTTTTAGAGTAAGTTTTTATAAAGCTTGAATGAATATTATATTGATTTAATTATATCGTTTGGTAATAAAAATTTATTATTTTTTTATTAATAAATGGCGGAGTAAAAGTATCTAAATTTTATTTATAATTTACTTTTTTAAAATAGTTATTCTTTTGCTAATCTGTAACGTTACAATCTTCATGAAAAATGACTTAACTATCTTAAGTAAAACTTTGATTGAATCATAAAATTTATTTATTATAGTTTAACTATAGATATATATAATAAGCAAGTTGTTGTATAGTAGTAAAGTTAAATAACATATGTTTTATGATTATAAAGGAAATCTCACAATTCCTTTTTTCACAAGTATCTATTTTTAATTTACTTTAATTTATTATAGCTTTTTTATATAAATATTGAATATTTAACAGTGGAATTGAAATTTGGATTGAAAATTGTAATTTTTCTTATTATCATTAATAATATTAAAACATTCAAACATCTGTATGAATAATGAAGTTAAATTTAAAGGATAATTTATACTTGCTGATGATGTTACATAAATAGGAACTGAGAATCCACAATAAAAATTATATGCTTTGTATAACAAATATATATTTAGAGTTCATTTAAGCCCCAAGAAAGAATCTAAAGAAGGGAATGCCTATTCATCCCCAACTAGAAACTCAGAAGGCTATATGGATGCTGAAGAATATCGTATTATATATATATATAAATAGAAAAAGAGAAGGAATAACAATACCTTTTGAATAGTAAAGATAATAAGAAGACACGAAGTCAATTAGTGGTTAAGAATTAAGGATCAGAGCCTTAGTCATTGAGAAAGACCCTAACCCCATGAAAGTAAAGAATTTAATAGAATTTAGAATTTTTTCATTCTAATTTATAATAATCAATTATTTTTAATAGAATTTAGAAATTAATCATTCAAATTATTTATAATAATCAATCTGTTCTTAACTGTTCGAAATGCTCAGGCAATATTAAATTATAAATGAAGTTCTAAAATAATTCAAAACTATTCTATCTCTAATCTTATGGTACCATCTAAATAATTAATAAGTATTTACATGTCCTGCACCTCTAACAACTGCAAAGGTCAACTTATCATAATAAGTAACCCATCCAGCAAGATCTAAATCTTTATTTCCCCAAGGTCTCCAAGGAGTAGTTTCTCTAATATTTGGAATCATAAGTATAGCTTATTCTGTGTCTACAACACTTACTATTGCATCTAAATCACCAGAATATATTAATATTTATTATCCATAATCATCTCTTAATTATGCTAATATTTTATAACTACCTTCTTCACTTATATGATAATTTTCATTAATTTAAAGATTACAAGCATTCCAAAGTACTGGTTAATCTTGAATATGTAATGCTTCTTGCACATCTTTTCTATTATAATACTCAGTAATAGGTCCAAAATCAGTACAAGGAGCACCATTATCCTTAACTTTATTTTCTACTCTATTTCCTTCAAACCATGAAACATAAGGATACTTAACCTTTTTTTGTGTTTGATATTTAGATTTTAGAAAATCTGGAGTAGTATCTTCTTTACAATATCCATAAACATTATAAATATTAATATTTGATCCTAAACATACCTCTTCAAAATGATTTTGAGCCAATAAACACTTTATAGATTAAGGAGCCACTTAACAAATCTTTCTTATAGTATTAATTGTTGTTGGGGGCAAGAAATTTCTTCTTAAGAAATACTCTTGTAATGCATAGAAACGTTTCTTAGGATCAGATACTAATAATCCATTTCCAATCATAATTCCTCTTAAAGATATTTTTAAGGAACTAACTTTATTACCTTCTAAAATAGCTTTAGATGTATATGGTATATACATTCCTATCGATTTACAAATAAATAAATACCAGCATATGATTCTCCTGCAATATAAAATGCTCTTCCTTAAAATTATTTAAAAGCTTAAAACCAACTCAAAATTGCTTAATAATTATCTTCTCCTGTATTAGTATCATTGTAAATATAAGATGAATCATTATTAATAGAAAATCCTACACCTGCTGGTGATTCTATAAAAAGTATATTTGCTATGGTATTCCAAGAATAAGGATTCTTCTTAAATACTCTATCATCATCAACCATTACAAATGGACCAATTTCTTCATTTAATCCAAGTAATGATGAACATCCTGGACCACCATTTAACCATAATACAACTGGATCTGTTAATGGATCACTCTAACTTTCCAAAAATACATAATGTAATTATCTAAAATGTTATTAGACATTTACCTTTATCCTGAGCCAATTGGAATATATCCAGAATAAGTATTGAAGCTATAATTTCCCCAGTCTGGAAACACTGTCTTATCCTCCAAAGGATTAACAGCAAATGTCTATAGAATAGCTAATATCACTATTAAGTATGACATCATAATTTTCTTATTTATACAATAAAACTAATTGATTAATATTGAATAATATCCACATTGATAGTATTCATTTTCAAAATAATTAAAATTTTTAAAGTCTCTATAGAATATTAAGTATAATTCTCAATAATGTTAGTATTAACTTTTGAGATTATGTAGTTATATTAATTTTTATTTAAATAGATATGCAATGATTTTCATTATTCTTTCATTTTATTTTCTATCTATTGATTCATTTAACTCTAATTAACAGTTTCAATATCTATTTATGTATCTATTTATTATGGACTTTATTAGTTTTAATGCAAATCTTATTTACAATTATTTTCGAATGTTATTTTTGCCTATAAACTAAATTATTCCTTAATTCCTAATTTAGGTTCTACATATGAAAATATAGGTTTCTTATTCTAAACAATCTGCTTAGGTATATTTTCATTTAATAATTAAAGTAACTCATTATAAGAAGCTCTTTATTTTTCATCATGTTCTAGCATTCTCATTAAGATAAACTTAATTCTAGGATTTTAGACATTTTTCAATAATTCTCTTGTTGTATGCTATCCTTGTTCTCCCTGAATCAATTATGTAAATTTACAGAATTTAGTTTTTAAATCTCTGAATTTAATAACAGAGTTGTCTATAATAATGTTACACCCAACGAATAAACATCAGATTTTTCTACATTATGAGTTATTTTATTAATTTTTGAAACCTAAAATTACCCTTCTTCAAAAGCCTTCCATAATATTGGAGATAAATAAGCAGGAGTTCCAACTAAGGTACCATTAATTGTTGGTAGCTTTTCCTTCATTAATTTTCGAGAAACTCCAAAATCAGATATTAGTATTTGTTATTCTTTATTTAAAAGAATGTTTTCTGGCTTTATATCTCTATATTTAATTAATGAAATACCTATGATAAATATTGGAATGAAGTTTTATATCATTTAATGTTTAAATACATTATAAGAAGAAATGATGTAATTAATCATCTGAAAAATATTTCTTATTTTATATTCTCTCTTCAATTTCCTTCATTAAACTTTTATCAGCTAATTCCATTACTAATACTAATGTATAAGTTTTAGTGATCTAATTGGCCCATGCATAACTCTATTTATATTATTAAATAATTACTTTGTAAAGTCTAATTATATTAGGATGCTATTTTGGTAAACTTTTAAGTATTAGAAATTCTTTTTATATGGTTGAAAATGATTTTTCTGTTTTAGCATCCATCATTTTAACTGCATAATACTATCCATTATAATTCTCTTATCCTTCTTATACCTTTTCTAAATCAGGATTGATGATTCTTTTCGTTTTCATTTTATAAACTTCACCATACGTTCCTTTTCCTAATAATTCATTCTCCTTTTCAAAATCTTCCAAAAACTCTTAAATATTAGGATAACTCATATATTAATTGATTAAATTATGATAGCAAAATTAAGCATAATATTTTGCTTTTTATAATTAATATTCACAAAATTGAATATATCTCATTTATTGTAAAGAAATTATATTAAATTATATTAATTATTATTGTAATAGATTTCTTAGTTTCTAATTTATAAAGTATTATCAATTATTATTATATTCAAAATAATTCAATTAATTTAACATCCTTTTAATAATTTGCACAAAATTCGCATTTGGAATTAGAAAGTATTAAATATTAATTGATATTTTATTTATTAGTCTGCCTTAAAATCCTTATTGTTAATATTTACAAACAATTTTCAAGATTAAAATTAAGAAATTATAATATTTAAAAATAATATTCAATAAAGGTTCAATAATTGTTTGAATTATCTCTATATTTAAATATAGGTTTATTACTTTAAATAGTAATAATTCTTATAATAAAAACTTATATTTATATATTAGTAATTAATAAAGTTTATTTGTTAATTTATAAAATAAATGATAAACTACTTATGTAATTATATATCTGTAATTAGAACAAAGTGAGTATTCTTCATTCCCATTTACTGAAAGAAGAATAAGCAATAAAGTTTTAATTAGTAGTAATCCATAATCAAAATCTTAATTAATAATCTAAGATGATTTTAGAAAAACAACAAAAAAGAGTTCACTCTCACATTTCATAAGATTATTAAAAGAGCGTGAAGAACGTGAATAAGATGAAATTATACCATAAATAATAGATAAGTAAATGTAAACTAAAAAGTTTATAAATTTAAAACCTTTAAAAAAGGCTATAGAGAAAATAAATCAATTAAGATAAGAATAATAGAGTAGAAGAAAATCAGCATATGGTGAATGTTTTGGTGAAATGACATTAAAATAATTGGAGAATATTCCAACATAAATTGAATAACATAAATAAATTAATGGATCAAGATTTGCATTAACAAGTTTTGCTGATATTTTAGAGAGAAAAAAAAGAAAAAGAACAACTAAAAGATAAAGTCTCTTAAGATAATTATCTAAATAAGAATCTTTGGTTGGTATGATTAAATTTTATTATAATTATAGAATATGATAATTTGGAAAGGCCTCCATCTTGTAAGACACCACCAAAATAAATAATAATTAAATAATAATAACCTAAATAAAAATTAGAATCATAAAAAGAGAAACAATTTAAATAATTAGATAAAAAGATGACCATTTTTTTATTAAGAAAACCATCTGAAGTTAAAGAATTTGTATAAAGAAAAAAGGCATATACAATATAAGTAACTACACCTTAATCTTCTTCTTTAACAGGAAATTATAGAAATTCAACACTAATTCCAAATTTACCTATAAATAAAGTTTATAGATGTTAAACTAATTCATATGAATAAAAATATGCACCTTAATTTAGTAATCGACAGATTTAGAATATAGATAGACCATATATTAGATATAATAAAACATTAATAAAAATCATTCAATCAGAAATAAAAAATAATTCATAAAATATGCAAAAGTCAATTCATAATTTATGATTATATTGTGATGTTAATTAATTGTACTTTAGTGATTTTAATCAAGAACTAAAATATGGACTGTTTCATAATTCTTTATTTAAAGCTGTAGATTATTATAAAATTTTTATAATAATAATATTGATAAATACTCCGTAATATAATAAAAAATAATTAATTAATTAAATGAAAGCATTCGTCATATCTAAATATGGTACTAAACCACTTTGGTAATAAGTTCTTAAACCCTCACTATTATCACACTAAGTTCTGATTAAAGTGAGATATGCCCCTGTAAATCCAGCAGATATGTATTATTCTTTAGGCATCTATGGAATCAAGAAGGCTCTTCCAACTCAATTAGGAATGGAAGGAGTAGGTGAAGTTGTTGAAGGAAAGCATAAAGGCAAATTAGTAGCATTTCTACCTGCTAGATCAGTTGGAAGTTGGGCAGAGTATGTTGCTGCAAATGAATCAGATATTTTTGAAGTGGGAAATGAAATATAAGGTAGTATGGCCATAATTAATCCATTCACTGTTCTTGGATTTTAAGAGAGAGCTAAATAATTTAAAAGTATCTTATTTTCATCTGCTCGATCATCCACTGCAATTCAAGGAATTAAACTATTTAAAGAATTAGGAAAAGATGTTTGGGCAATTGCAAAAGAGAATAAGGATTATGTTAATACATTAGTAGATGATGAGAATCTACTATAAAATATTCAAAAGAACATTAAAGATAAGACAGTATTTTTTGATTCAACATCTGGAGATAAGGCTGGAACTATCTTAACATCATTGCCAGCAAATAGTGTTTTAGTGAATTATGGATCATCAACAGCTACATTTATAGGAAAAGTAAATCCTAATTAGTTGATCTTTTAAGGTAAATCTATTGAAGGATTTTGGATGCACAATTATTATACTTCATTAACAAGATAATAAAAGGAGGTTGCCTTTAATTATATTAATTCTAAATTAGACACAATATTTAAATCAGATGTATATCAGATTGTTAAACCATAAGATATTTCAGGTGAAGAATTATATAAACTCTAATCATAGACTCGTGGATAAGGAAAGATTATTTTGGAGTTTAAATGATAAATCAATAATAAATTAATATTATTTTTAAATAGATCTATTCTAATATTAGTATAATATTATAAAAATAATATATATTATTATATAATATATAAAATCAACCTAATATTATAGAATGTTAAGTGTTATGTTCATCCAATTATTATTCAGATTCAAAATACCTTGAATTAATGAATATAATTCTACTTAAAACATGTATCAAGATCACAAGAATAGAATTTCTCTGTATCATCTAATCTTTTAACTGATCCAACAATATCATTACAAAATTTACAAAATGTTTAACCATCAATATAATAGCATTCATAACACATAAAATGTTTACAAGGATTAATAACAACTCTCACACTTGCAGGAAAATCACAAATTGGACAAAATTTAGCTTTTTTCTAAATTGATTTAGGATTTAAAAATGTTGCTGCAGTTCTAGGATCATATCTAACTTAATTTTCAGGAGGTGGATAATTTGGATATTAAGGTATTTATTACTATTGGTTTATTTAAATTTGTTATTATGGTGGCTATATTACATTCATTTATGCAAATTAAGAATAAATATATTAATTAAATTATAATCAAAGTAGAGTTATTATTAATATTATCTAATCAATCAGATTTCTGTTCAATAGTCATTTTCCTTTTCCCATATTTATCCTAATAAATTCTAATTTCTTTGATCTTTTTATCAAATATGCTTAATTGATGCATCTATCTCTCTTTTTCTGCTTCTTCTTCTTGTCTAATCAAATAAGAGTGTAATATTTTTGGTCTAAACTCATTTGATTATTCTGTTTTCTTAGAAACACTCATTCTTTCTAAACTGACTTGAATGTTCTTATTCTCAGTCCTTAATTTACTTTATTCTGATACATTATAATCATAATTTTTATTATAGCTGTTTACATGTGATCTGCTACTATCTAAATTACTTTTCTACACTTTAGAACTATCTTAACTCCTGGAAGAAAGTTATCTATCTTAATTTAAAGATCTATAATTCCTTTATCTATATTCCTTTAAAGCTGAAATAGACAATGGTTTCTTATCAGGATGAACTCCTTAAATCAAAATATGATTTTAATTCAGTAGATGTTGGAATGATTCAAAAATTCCTTACTTTTTTTTGAAGCCCTTTTATTAATATTCTTCCATATAACGAGAGTGATAAATTTCTTTTTATTTCACTATATATTCTGGTCTATCTACTTAATCTGTTAATTAAACTAAGGGATTATAAATAGAAATAGGAGGCAATTTTTTTGTTATGTAATATTATGGCTTATCATGATGTATAAGGATATCTTAATGAAGAGGACTATTAAATTATTTATTATTAGGTAGATGACTGTTACTCTCAAAACGCATATAATCCTGTCCTCTTTTGATCCTATGATTATCTCTATTTTCAAGAAATTTTAACATTAAGAAATAAATAATTAAAAATGCAGTTCTCTTTTTTAGATTTTACAAAAATATCAATAAACTTTATATTTAAGAATTTAAAAAGAATATTTTATTACAAAAATATAAATATTTCAAGTGAATAGAATTGTAATAATATATATAATAGATTTATATCTCTATATGAACATAAAGACTTAACGTGAAGGTTCCAGAAATGTTTTAAATAAGAAAATTAAATGAAATGAGTAATAATAATTATAAATAATCAATTTAGTTTAGTTTTTTTCATTTTCTTAGGTTAAACTTCAGTAGATTCTTACTATTCAATTGTAGATACTACTTTTTCTTAAACTTCTTTAGCTAATGTCTGGATTTTCTTTATATATTGATTTTTTGTAAATTATGACTTGTGTGTTTTAGATTTAATATGCTAATTTAAGTAAAGTAATACATCTAAATAATCTTCATAATGTTGTTTACAAACATTACAATATTTTGACTGGCTTTTAGGTTTGGGAAAGTGCTGATATCATTAAAAATACTTACAAGCACTTTATTTTTTTAAGTCAATTCCTAATACTTTTTTTAGTATTAATTTTGATATTGATCATTATGTTAAAGATGAAGAGGCTAAATCAATATAATTAATACTTAATCTATAAGTGGTATAAATCCCGGTTGAGCAGGATCCATGTCATTATTGAATATTGGTATAGTTTCCATCATACATTTCATGGTTCTTATAAAATTGAGTGAATTCTATACTCACTAAATGAAGGCGAATAATTTATTTCTACATACTTAAACTTTGCATCTCTATTGAATGGATAGGGATACAAGATAAATAAATTTGGACGTTCCTGTATATTCATTATATGTATAAAAGTTAATTAATTTTCTATATATTGTTGCATTAATTCTTAAATAAGAATAGTGAATTTAATTATAATTATGTATTAACTTCATTTTCATTATATAATAAACAGCAAAGATAATAGAAATGCATATAGTAATAATAAGACTAGAGGCAAAGATTCATTAACTATTTAAGAATTCTACTTAATACAAAGATTATACTCTTTTTTAATTATCTATATTTATAGACAATAAGATATCATATATTGATATTTTTAAATATTCATTTATTTAAATGGGTTAAATAGGTCATCACATTCCAAAATATTTTCATAAATGAATAAAAATTGATTTTTATATGTCAAGAAACTTAAACAATAGAATTTTTACAAAAGTAAATAACATAAAGAATGATTTAAATTAAATAATTATTAGAATACTTTAAATAAGTATAATAATACTAAAAGTATTTAAATTAAACAAGGTTTTCTTAGTATTTTATATCAGAAATATTAGTTATTAATTCTTAAGCCAACTATAAAGATAAAACATCATATGTAGTATACATATTTGATAGTCAACAAAAACAAAGAAATGAATCAATAAATTATAACGATTTGAAATAATTAAAATATAAGATTTTAATTAAACCAAATTAGAGTAATATAAATTTATTTTAATAAAATAGTTAAATTCAACTAAATAAGCAGGATGATTATATGAAGTTTTCTTTTCTATTTCAATAAAATAATTAAATTAAATTTATTAAAAATTTGAAGGATATATATATATTTTTTGGATTTTAGATTTATTTATTTCAATATGTTTTAATAATAATTATAATAATAATAATTATTATTCTATATTAAAAATATTATAAAAATATAGTATAATTATTTATATTCATTTTTTATATGTTTAATGAACTTTTAAATTGTTTTTAATTAACTTATTCTAAGGTGATGTATTTTATTCTTAATAATTGATTAAATTAAATATTAAATTCATACAATTCAAAACTTTAAATTTGTATTTGATTAAATTATTAATAAATTTATTGTTAAAACATCTTAGAAATGGATTGCCCAATAAAGGTTAGCTAATTAAAATCTGTTACAGAATAGAAGGAAGTCTTTGATAAATTATTCAAGATGCCTACCTAACATGTTTAAAGATCTTAATAAAAATACTAATCAAAATCTGATTTAATAAATGAATTGCGCCAAGAGAATTATGAGTTGAAAAATACTATTACTGAATTAAAGGATAGGATTTAAGACTTAGAATAACAATTAAAAGGAAAGTAAAATCTCTAAATTGAGGAAGAAAATCAAGAAATAATTTCAGTTGAAAAACCATTATAAGAAATGAATGAAGAAGAGAAATCTCTTCATTTTGCGTTAATGCTTTAAGAACAAGAAGAAATGGAATTTTAAAATCGTTTAATATAGTAAAAAATACAATAATATAAAATATAGAATGCAAAATAATGTTGATTTAGATGAAATGAGTTATGAATAATTACAAGAACTTTAAGATAAAATGGGTTTTGTAAGTAGAGGATTGATGGAACATTAAATATAAATACTACTTAAATAATGCACTATAAAAAATAAAACAGTTGATTGGTATAGCAATTAGGGTCTAATATTATAGTTGTACAATATGTTTAGAAGAAAGTGGAAATCCTGTTGAAATTCAATTAGAATGTGGACATGTGTTTCATAAGGAATGCATTTCTGAATGGTTATCTAGAGAAAAACATTGTCCTGTGTGTAAGAGAGATGTTGATTTGGGAAAGATAAAGTGAAATGATTTGTTATTTATTTTATTGTTTATTGCATATTATTATTAAAAGTTATTTAAAAATAATAAAATTGGACATTTCTATGAATACATCAATTTCTATTTTTAATTAAAATCTTATTAAATTTTGATGATTAAAGTCTAAATGGAAAGAATTTGAGTTTTATTTTGTAAGTTTAAATAAAAATTGGTAACTTTTGAGTTTTTTATAATTTCAGTTTTTTGCTTATATTTGTATTTAATTAAAAAAATAGTATGAAGAGTGATTTTGTCATAGCGATTAGATTTTTTAAATTCTTAAAATTGATATAATATAAAAACATATAGAAATTAGTCATAATGAATAGTTTAGATTGAAAACATAATCATAAATAATAATATATAATATTAAAAAAACGAATAATGGATGATAATTATAGAGATGAATTTCAAGGTTCAGAGTCTGAAATCGTTAAAAGATCAGACGAGATGTAATTTAAGTGTATTCGCATATCGATAGCATTTTCGATATACTTAATATTTCAAATATTGGCTCTAAGGATAGAGTATTAGATATAATGGATTTATATTGCAATAGTATTCATTATTTGTGATATTATCATATGGATCTTAACTAGTATATGGTTATGTACTGAATATTTATTTTAATAGTTTAATAGCAATATCCAAGAATAGCTAAAGTGTTCTTAGGAATAGCCTAACATTCCACTTTTGGACTTTTACCTGTTTTTATTCTGCTTCTTTGTTTGCAGTTGGATTAAATTATTAATTAGAATTCCATTCTAATAGCATTTCCATTGTTTACATGGGAAATCTTACTGTTATCATTTTTGATTTTCATTATACCTGGATTATGTGATGATAATTAAGGATCTAAGAAATGGGTAGCTGTAATTATTCTATATTACATTGCTATTATATACACAGAGATAGCTACACTAATTCAATTGCAATTTAATTTTAATTGGTTTTGGGTAACATCCTTACTAATTTTTACATTTTTTTACCACATTATTATACTAATAACCGACTATACTATGAATGTGATCTGGCCATGCATAATTTTAACTACATGTATTTTCTGTTTATATTAATATACATAAATTTTGAATGAAATAAGTAAAGATCATAATAAATAAATACAATATTTGGCAATCATACCAATGTGTGTGATCAGTTTTATTAATTTCATTAAATAAATCATAGTGTGATTTGATTATAAATTTATTTAAATAATAAGTTTAAAAAGTTATAAAACTCAAAAATCTTTGATCAATATATAATCTATAGAAGATATTCATAATATATGTTAATTGTATAAGTTTATTTAATTTATAAACAAAAAATAGAGATACTTCAGTTGTTAATAATTTTAAATATTAATATATTTAATAATGTCAATAGTGAAAAGGCAATTTTCTAATGGTAGAATGAAATCTGATGCTGATATATTTAAATAAGCATTTGAAGAAGTAGAGAGAAAAAGACCTGGATCAGGATAACCTATGACAACTGTTAAGTCACCTTTACCTCCAAGAAAGCCTCTCTTTTCAGGAAGTCAAAAATAAAGATTAATTGTTAATGCTAATAATATTGAGCAATAAATTCCTTAACAAAAATTAATTAAATCTAGTCAAAATAGTTAACATTCTTCTAAGGCATCGCTAAGTCTCACATAGAATTAATAATAATTGATTCATATTGTAACTACTATTTTAGATTTACTTATATAGAAAAGTCCTTAAAAATAAACAAAACCTCCAATACATATTGATAAAAAGATCATTATTGCAAGACATGAATAAATTGGAAGTTCTGGGAGACCTACAATGACAGGAGATAATTAATAAAGAAATAATAGTAAATAAAAAGTATCAAGTGCAGGAACAAATACTAAATAATTTAATTGGACTGATGTAATTGAATTACCATAACGTGAATCTTCTTTAAATGTAATTATTAAATTATAGCAAGAAAAGAAGGTTAGTTTCCAGGGAAAAATTAAAAGCACTTCCAGGATAATATTAAACACATTAATAATAATCAATTACTTAATCCTGTAAATAAGAATAAAATTAATATCATGTTTTTGATCAGTAATTAACTAAATCCGTAGAAAATAAACAACCTTTATGTTATACTGATTTTAGTATGACTTCTAAAAAGAATGATTTATAAAAAGCTTTTGCTTCAATCCAAATGGAAATCAAATAAGCCTCATAAGAAGCTAAATAAAATCCAATTGATTCATACATGAATGGTAATAAAATCTCATTATATATTATATTATAGCAATTCCAGAATAGGAAGATGATGGATGTTCATCATTGGCGTAGAGTACTCTCTATTAATTTTAATGATGATTACTCCAATTACTTAATTGATTTACAATTAGTAGAAAATATATTATAAATTAATTATTGTTATATCTATGAGGAGATGTGGATCAAGAGATAAAGAAATTAAAGAAAAATTAGATTCTCATGAACTGATTATGATTATGCAATCAAATGGTTTTCTAAAATTACTTAATAAAAACCAGGATATTAAGATTTTTTATTAAAGGGATTAGATCAATGTTTTAGTTTTGAAAGTTTTAAAATGTATTTTACTTAAAAACCTGTATTTGTTTAAAAACTATACAATTTTTATGTGAAATTATGGATGTTAAAACTATGTTGACTTAAATACCTTCCTTTTAGTTTATAATAAATATTTATAAAAGTATAGTTGACTTATTTACAAGATCATCTATGAAATTGTAGAGTTAATTAAAGAACTTAGATATCTATATTTTATATATTTTGATATCTCTATTAAACTCTGAGATAATGCACTAAGAAACTTATGATTTTAATAATGTTTTCAAGATATCTATAAGTTATTGTAATGCTGTAAAATTATTTAAAGTAAGTGTCTCCAGATATATTAGAAAGTAAAAGATCCTTTATATTTAATGTTCATCCAATATTTAAAATATTCTCCATCTAAAATTAACAAAAAGTAAGTTTGCTTTATTGATACCAATTATTACTAAGAAATAGAATCACACACTCAATTCTCAATTTAAACAAGAACCAAAATAACCTGGTTTAGGTATAGGTCGTAGTTGATATGATTAAAAAAGAATCTGGATTGATAGAAAATAATTATAAGCAAATAGGTTGATAAGTGAAGACAAGACTTTTCAAAGTAGGACCAATTTTATGATTAAATATGAATTAGTGAAGATTAATAAAGATTCAATCAGAACTAATTGAGAGATGTTATTATTGCTTTAAATTAACAAATAAATAATGATTATGTAATATTATAGATATATAAAGAGAGGAAGTACTGATGAATATTAAATATCAAATTTTTAAATTCAAATTAGTGAGGAAGAGGAAGAGGAATAATAAAAGAAATGATAATTTGAAGATTTGTATTTGTATTTGATATTTTTAATATGATAACAAAATTTCTTATCTATCATGCATTATTAAAATAGAAATAATCCTAAGGTTTTATAATTTTATTTAAGATATCTCCTATTGCTGATAAATATCTAATTTTATCTTAGAGATTCGATCTCAGTATTTAAGCATAAGCATGGTTTTAGTAATACTCAATTGATAATGTTTGAAATAATTATTTAAAAATATCTTAAATCTTCTTAGTATTTGAGGGATTTGTGTAACATAATATTAACATTTCTTCTAAACCTTTTAATTCAATAGATTTAATCCATTTTAAGAAATGAGGTAATAAATTTTCATTCTCAGCAAAATAAAGTTGCACTCTTTCTTTGGATACAAAATCTTCAATTATAAATTTCATTTAACTTTTTATCAAATACATTTTAATTTATGTATCTTCTAAATATAAACATATACATTACCATCTTGTTGTTTAATATTTTCTAATTTTTAATATTATATTTATGTAATGAGGTTATTAACAGCTTATGATTATTCTTATTTTACAAATGGTATTTTAGGTTCTATCAATTGATTCAATATCTTATTTGATTATGCTTATTAAATGAGTTATTGCAAAAAGCTTAAAGGAATTGTTACAGCAGGAGCGAATTATTTATAATTAGTACATCTATTATGAAATGGGAATTCTAAATTAAGTTAAGGATATGTTGAAATCTGATTTTAAGAGACATTCATCTCATTTTTATTTTACACTATTTTTATTGGTGCAACTTTAATATTCTTCTTTGTTTCTTAATATGGTTCAAAACTCATAAAAACTAGATTTTATAAATTTTGTGTAATAACTATTAAATTATCAATTCCAAAGTGAAAACACTACTTTATTTAAATGTATTCTTATCATTTTAAATATATCAATTGTAAAGAACATAATGATTATCTTATTATTAATGAAGTCAAACAAAAACTAAATATCTTTTGAAGATATAAGAGACAATAATTCACATTTTATGAATATAATAATAGTATATAGATGTAAATAAAAAGATTATTAAATTTGTAATGGAATATTTTAGAAATTGTAAAAGTATATTAGAATTAGTGAATATTTGTTATAAAATACCTATATGAAAAATAGAAGAATTATGAATTAGATGTTAAATTTAAAGTAAAAATATTGATTATTTTAATTAATTGTGTTTTTTGTATAAATTCATCTTTGATATAATTCCATAATGTTAATGGGTCCATTTTATTTATATTATTATTATTATTATTAAATTTGATTAGTCTATTACTATAGAAATAGATTTTATTAAAATTATTATTATTATTAATTGAAATTTGTATTATTATTTTAGTATTATTGATAATTATATTATTATTATTGCTATCCTAAATTCTGTAAGTAAGCATAATTAGCATTCTTTTAAGGAATAGTTTATTATGATTGCATTTATTATTTCTATTATTAATCTGGTTTATATAGATTCAATATATCAAGTTATGGCAATGAATGCATTACATGATTTACTTATTATTTAGTCTAATTAAAATCTGTATTATCTTTTTCTGGTGATAAAGAATGAGTTGTTCCATACTAAGTATTACTTCCATGCACTATTTCTATTTTAGTGTCTTTAACACAAAAATTGTCAAATTACTCATTTAAATCAATCAAATCACCTAATTTAACTTTTGGTTATTCTTATTTAGTTTCTATTCTAAAATAGAAAGGTTTAACAGTACTAAATTGTTATTAAATTTTATATACGTTTTGGTTAACATATATTATTATTTTGGATCAAGACATTATTATTAAGGTATAAATCTCTTCTTGATATATTTCTCTTAAACAAATCGAATTAAAGAATCTAATCCTGTATTAATTGTTGGTTTGCTATATTATATATTAGACACAAAATATTACACATAATCCTTAGGCATTGTATTTTCCCAATATGAATTTGCTGTTGCATTTCCAATAGATTCCATAATATCAATATTTTCCTAATACCATCCATCTATATTTGTTGATCTTACTCGTGTAACACTTGGACCCAAAGTTCTATGAGCACCTATCATAATAAAAATTACTAATTTACCTGCACAATCCATACAAATAAATATACCATAATCCAAACTAACCCATCTAGGACCTTTTGTAGCACAATCAGCACACACTAAATTATCTGGTCGTTTCAGTATTAAACCAAATATTTTTTCTTATGCTTTTGCTGGAATATGTTATTTATTCATTATATTTTTAAAATATTTTTTTACTAAATAAATCTAAATTTAGGTGTTTTAAAATCAAAATTTCAAGTCTATCTGTCATTTCATCATTCAAATTCTATATAAAAATTCCACTTTTATTAGAATTTACAATGAAATTAATATACTTCTAGTAAAAACAAATAGAATATATTATTATAAATTGTATATTAAATTAATAATGAATATTAAATTGATATTAAAATCTTATACTTATACATTTATAGTAAGGTTAAATAAAAATCTTAATTATCATCTATTTAAATCTAAATATATTAAAGATAATTTATTGATTGATTTATTCAACATTAATAATAAATTTAGAGTGTTTGATGTGAATTTTAGATTTAAGCTAAAATTTAATTCAGTTAATAAAATTCTAATAATTATTTTTTAAATAAATGAGGGACTGATATATTATAATTTCATGTAAAATCCTCTTCAATCTTGATAAATCATTTGAACATTTAAATCATATTTTATAATCAAATATTATCTAAAAGTTAAATTATATTTTAACAACAACAGCAATACATGATTGTTTATTATTAATTATTCTGATTAAAAAATAAAATTAATATTTAAATAAAATTATACATGTTAACAAATTCTCAAAATCTGAAATTAAATTATATTCTATGCCTGAGGATTCATTTCATATTAACTTATTGAGTGATTATAAATATTATAATGATTTAAATTAATTAAATGAAAATAGTGTTTAATCTTTTATGAATCTTATTCACTTAAAAAACTTATTTGAACTTCAAATTTGAGATTATCATAAAAACAGAATTTTCAATATATTAAGTAATTCAAATAAAAATTATTGAGTTTATAAGCATCTTTATCACATGCTTGCTTCATATAATAATGTCGAAAATAAGATAAATATTTGTTAATAGTCTTCATGAACCTATTATACAGAGAACATCAGATGTATTTTGATTCAATATAAGATCAAATGATGTTGAATGTTTGAATTAATAAAGACATATATGTTCAATTATTTTATAGAAGTAATATCAAAAGAGTATAAGATCTAGATAACAAACAATATGATAATTAATATAATTACAATTATATAAAATTAGATGATGTATTTCAAAGATACTCAATAATGATTAGAATTAGTGATTATAGATTAATAATTTATATAATTTAATAATTAGCATATAATGGTAAGGATTTCAATTCCACATATTATAGGCTTCTCTTTTGAATATGGTTTAAGGGCAACCTCTAATTGAAGTGACATTAGATGGTGTAGAGACACGCAAGCACACAAGATTTTAGGATAAATAATTGGGGGCTTTGAGGTTACCAGTCTATTCTGTATTTGATATTGAATAAATTTTATTAATTAGGGAGATGATGATATATCAGGAGTGATAGAAGTAAAGATGAACAAATAAAAAAAAATAGAACATTTAGGAATTCGTGTAGAGTTGATTGGACGTATAGGTAAGTATTATATATTAATAAAAGAAATTCTCAATGATCAAAAATAAAGTTCAGATTTCATGTCAATGTCAAGAGAATTAGAACCATAAGGTTTTTTATTTGAGGACAAAACATATAAATTTTAATTTTAGAAGTTTGAGAAGCAATACGAAAGTTATTATGGAAACACAGTTAGATTAAGATACTATTTGAAAGTTTATATGACTAGAAGTTATGGCAAAGTATAGAAAGAAGTAGACTTTGCTGTTTTAATTCCATAACCAGAATTAGAGGATTAACCATAAACTTCATTAAAGTTGGAAGTATATATACAAATAAATTTAATATAGGTTGGTATTGAAGAATGTTTACATATTGATTTTGAATATTTCAAGAGTAGATATCATTTGAGAGATGTAGTGACTGGAAAAGTGAATTTTTATTTGGTCAAAATCAAAATTAAATATATGGAATTGGCAGTAATCAGAAAGGAATAATATGGATAAGGACCTCAATAATAAACAGATAATGAGACATTAGTCAAATATGAATTAATGGATGGATGTCCCTAGAAAGGAGAAGTGATTCCAATTAGATTATATTTAAGTGGAGTAGATGTGACACCATCTGTTAAAAATGTTAGTGGTAAATTCAGTGTCAAATATATATTGAATTTGATATTAGTAGATGAAGATGATAGGAGATATTTTAAATAATAAGAAATAACAATTTATAGAAAGAAATGATTAAGTGATTTATTATTAAGTCATCATATATAATAATTATTTGTAAGAGAAATAAATATATCATTATTGCTAAATATAATTATATTTATGAAATCCTATGTGTTAGTAATCGATTATATCACTTACAGATCTGAATCTCTATTACTTCTTTTCTTGTTAATATTATTACTATTATTATTATAATTATTCTATCTTATCCTATAATCCACAATAAATTAATTCAGCTAAACTCAATAGAAACTTTTTAGAATCTTCAATATTATTAGGACTATAAAAGGAGTAAAAGTGTTATTAGAATTATTATTACTATTATTGTTATTCAAACATTTGTTGTTATAAATATTTTTGTTCTTATATTTCATTTGAAATTATAGCTCCATTTGCATCAATAAAAGAAGTATCTAAGATCATTTCCTAAGATAATTCTGTTGGACTTTACGAAAATCTTCTATTATGACTTTGAGTTGTAGTTATTTAATCTTTATTATTGATGTAAAATTATTGTAGAAAATAATATTGTTTATTGATTTTCTATAATTTTTCTTGATGTCTTATATTTGAAGTTATTAATATTTAAATTTAATTCTGAATTATTATAAATAAAATACTTCTAAATCATCACAATTCCTTTATAATTAATTATTTGCTGTCTCAAGTGTTTTATTTAATAACATTTCTCTTTAATAGTTCTTCCTCAATTCCTCTATAATTCTTTCATATTTATTTAATTTATCAACAAAATTAGGATCAATTTACTTTTTAATATCTTACATTTATTATATCTATCTTTTAGCATTTATTTCTTATATTTATTTTGCTCTAGTGAGATCTAATTTAGGAATGTCCTTTATTTATTTCACCACTTAATTCTCCTATTTTAATGGTAGAGGTGACATCAAAGGTGAACTACCAACTGAAGAATTTTTATCATCTTAAGAGGAATTTTCATCTTCTTATTTATTCATAACATTTAACAAATTATTTTAGACTAAGATAATTATAATGTTGTAATTACATTTAATTAATTATTCTGGTCCTTATTAAATCTGTTATTATTGAATAATGAGTTTATTACCATGATATGTCATAGCTGTATTCTTCATTTAAACTAGATTACTCATTAGTTTCTAAATGAATAGTCTAAATATAATACTAAATTAAATCCTTGTAGTTTTTATTTTTCAGCTTCAATAACTTTATTCTTCTTAATCTATTCTACTAATTGATATGTTAGCATTTCTATTTGATTATGAAATTTAATAGCAATTTTATCAGGTTCACATATTTCTTTGTATTTAATTACAATTCCTGATATTTCATCATATTCAGGTTTGAGTTATTCCATTTTACTTAATTGTTATTCTGTTTTATTGAGATTATTTTATAATGTTTATATTTTATTCTATAATGATAAAATTAATTCTTTTTCATGTCGTTAAGCTTCTTCAGTGATTTATTAATTTATTAATACTTAATTTTATGCTTGATTCCTTTCTTCAATTAGTTTATCAATTTGATTATGCAATTTAGCATTTTCTTCTTATAAATTTTTCATAACCATCAATAAAGCTCTATTTTATTCATCATTATTTTGAGGTGTCATTATTCTCAATGCCTTTTTATTTAATTATAGTAATCCCTTTAATTCATTCATTTATTCAGTTAATTGTTTATTTTCTTATTTAAGATAATCTATTAGTTCTGTATGTTAATTGTTAGCAATATAAAGACTGTTAGTTATATTCTTTTTAGAATGAGATTATTTCATAATTATTTTTATTATTGTTAAATCTAATTCATTTTCTTTTGCTATATGTGAATTGTAGCTAATCCCCAAGACAATTGAACTTAAATAGATTTAATAAGATCCCAACAAGTCTAAGGTTCTAGTGTTTTAGTAACAGTTATAAAATAAGATCCCTCCTTTAAATCTATAGCCTTTTTACTTAATTGCTTCATTAGATCTGGTTCAAAACAAGTAGTTGAAGCAAACAAGAAGGTACCATCACTCCAATCTAACTTGATTTCGTGAATGAAAATTATACTTCTTGGAAATCTCCATTGATAAATTCAATTTTAGGTTATTGATATTCTTTTATTCCAATTTATTCCATTTCATCTACAATAAGAGTTTTCTATTTTTCAACTTCTTGTTTTAATTTACATGCTTATTCATGCAAAGAATGTAACAGTTCAATTCCTTTACAAATATCAAATTAATGCATTAATGATGCAGCAATCACACTCTTACCAATACCACTGCCTAAATCATAAAAGACTCCTCCTTTTTTTGGTTTTACTTATTGAAAGACAACAGATAAAGATGTGAATTCCTTTTGTTTTAAAACATATTTACTTACTATTTCCCCATATGATAGAGAATTGGATGTCAAATGATTTGCCAATCTTTCCTCTCTACTTAAGGTCTAAATATATAACATCATCCAATTTACTCTAGCTCTTTATAATGAATAATCTTTTGTGAATTTTTCATATAAACTCTTTAATGATTCTTTGGGACATTATGCATTATCTGTTTATTAAGTATCAATTCTACCCTCTTACTTTATCATACAAGCTTAATTTTATAAAGAGTTTAGAAAATTTAGAATTCGTGCATGGTCCATTTTATAATAAAATATATATTCATAAATAATATATTCATAAATTAAATAAATG
This sequence comes from Paramecium primaurelia, assembly GCA_905182975.1. NCBI lineage: Eukaryota > Ciliophora > Oligohymenophorea > Peniculida > Parameciidae > Paramecium > Paramecium primaurelia. The sequence continues at coordinate 311,958 of CAJJDM010000045.1, forward strand.
AATTATGTTCATGGATGTTAAATAAAATAATGAATAAATCTTTATGAATCCTATGAAATAGCATTAATTATAAAATAGATTTTTTATTTATAAAATAACTTTAACTTAATTTTAATAATTCATAATAAATAGATTATAAAGAATTTAATCTTATATCAAGTGATTAAAGTAATAACATTAAATTAGTAATAATAATATAAATTTTATTTATATATCAAACAATTGTAACAGTATAAAATGGTAAATATCTTGCAATTTTTTGTCCAGTAATTTCTAGATACATTAATCCTTTTTTATTTAATCTATGATGCATAACATCAATTTCAAAATGAATACCATTAAAATTAGAATTTTCAGCAAAGAATTTAGATAGTTCCTATGATAATTATATAAAACAATAATACCTTTCTTCTAATTGATGCAGCATCAATATGATTAACATATGCTTAAAATATTTCAGTTGCACCACCTTCATGAAATGTAGTTGTGGTTGATCCTTAAGGAACACTTGGCAAAGTAATTCTTCTTTTTGGTCTTAATAGAGGTGCCATATTCTATCTTATACAAGCTTCATTGATTCTAACTTCAAGAAATGCTCTCTCTTCATGTCTACCTGCCATCACTTCAAGTATCAATTTATGATGTAATGGATTACTCTTATTCCATAATATTGTGAAATAACTTCTTATAAAATATCTCACTAAATCTGGTCTTATGTCATAACTTTCAGGATTCTTTAAAATACTCTTTAAATGCATGCATCCTGTATTTTCTGATTTTAAAAGTGAATTTAAGAGATCATCTTTAAACTAGAATAAAATTTAATAATTACTGAATTAGGTGGATCAATTAAAGCATCTATTGTCGTTGTCATTCCTAATTCTTTTTCTAAATGTTTTATAGCATCATCATCTGTACACATATAAAATCCATCTTATTTCATATACTATAAATAATTGCTTAAAATGCTATCTACAGTATCCTAAGTCAATGAAGTATTGATTGTTTATTCATATACTTATAAAGCTAATAAGAACTCACCTGAATCACCTCCTGGAGTTCCCAATACACCTTATTCATTTCTTCCATCCAAACATGAAAAATGATAGCTGTTAGGATCTCCAAATTATAATTCATTAAGAGGTCCTATAAGATGACGGATTTATTCAAATGATGCAGTTTTACCATCATCACCAGCAAAGTCTTAATGTAATTAAACCTTTGTAGGATCACAGAATGTTTCACCAACATGAAGTTATGTAGTAGTAGACTCACATTAACATTATGTTTCATATTCTTATGCTATAATACTAATTCAACTGTTATCACTTACAATCAAATTCAGCTCTTCCATTTATTGTTCTTATATCCTTAGGTGATGATTTCATATTTAACTTAATTTCTGCACAAAATATGGCACTTATTAATAACACAACTATCATATATATTCGTTTTTTTAAATATATAAATTAAATTATATTTTTTTTTCTTTTCTATCTTTATCAATTTATGTAATAAAATTGTCATCATATAAATATAAATCAAAAAGTATCGTTTAGATTGGTTAATGTAAATTTCATGTTTTTCTATTTAAAGATAAATGTTTGTTCATCCTTACAAATCACATACAACAATTATTAATTCTATTTTCCTCTTATGTGTATTTCATTATTTATTTTTTTTATTTAACTATTTGATTTCTCAAATATCTTTAAATATCCATCAGACGTTAGTAAATATGCATCACTTATAGAATATAATTTACAATTTATATTATGAGTCTAAATTATATAATTAAATTACTTATTTTTATTTAATCAAACTTAAAGGATTATTATAAGTACTTAATTTACTACTAAGTGATTCATTTATAGATTCATCTACTAAATTTACAATTGACTTTTATTATAATTATTCAATAATATCAGAAATAAATTTTGAATTTAAATTATCACCATTATTTATAGTTTGAATATTCTTAAAAAAACTTTTAATAGCATTCTCTTTATCATATTTATTACTTTCAATGTCTAAAATTACTATGGCAAAACAGAACATATGTAAAGAATCTTCTGATTTAAATGGAAATGATTAACTTTTTTAATTAAAATTCAATTCATAATATCTTCTACTAAATTCCTTTACTATAATATCAAGTATATATGGATCATTTTAAACTTATAATTTATTGAATACACTATGTAAAGAATTAATTAAATTTTAATTATTAACAACTCTATCAACAAATAATTTTAAAATCATTTACTATTCTTATAAATTCAATTTAGTTAATAATCTAGATATATTAATCAAGAATTACTTAGATATTTAATATTTATTTTTTTATTCTATATTCTAAAATAACCAATTGATTATTGATTAAGGAGTTGGTCTAATTATTTAAGTAGAAATCATATAAGATATTCCCATTAAGCATGAATAATTAAATAAATCAATAGCCAAATTTTCAGTACTATAATCATGCGTAATAAATTTAGCCTAATCAATAAATGTAACCCTCTCTCTAGATGCATTTTACCATAATACTAATTAATTAAGTGAAATCTATATCATCAATATAATAAAATACAATTTCATCAAAGAATCGAGGAATAGAATTACAAGGTGATATTAAATTTTTATTTATTTTGAATCCAACTTCTTTGTTAAAATCAATAATTTCTTTACACTCTTATTCAGAAATATTAGATTTAGACAAAACATCTTGGAAACCAATATTTTCTTTTTCAATTAATTTCAACTTTTTAGGAGTTGAATTGGGACTAATCATTTTACTTTAAGATACTTTTTCACAAAAACTATTACATTCATTATTTTTTCTAAACTATAATAATTTAGAATTACTATCTTTTCAATTTAAGTAATTGAAAATACTCTTCATATTATCTTTAGGCTGGATCATATTTTTTGTTTTATCTTTCACTAAAGAGTTGTAGATGATCTTATGATTATTTAAATATTTCAGCTGTCATCTTATCTCTCACCAAATCTTAAGGCACATTACCATCACGATTCCTTGTTCTAAAATCAGCTCCTGATTTCAATAGTAATTAGCAAACTTAAGCTCTCTAATAAAATGCTGCAACATGTAATGCTTAAATTGATATATAATATACGAGTCCAGCCAGCCATATCTGTGATATCTAAATTTGCATTGTTATTAATTAGTTCTTCTACTACTTATATTGAACCATATCTACAAGCTATATGTCTATCAAGATTATATCAATATATTTATACAATGGAGAAGTACGATCCTCATCTAAAATATTGATATTGATTCCATTATTAAGGTAAAAACGAATCAAACCTAAATTTCTACCTGATGCAGCTTTAAAAAAGTTCTTCTCATTTTCAGTCAAGTAAGCAGTTGATTGTTAGGTGATTCTTCCTAAATCACATAAAATCAAGTAAAACCTCTAGCTTTGTCATTATCTAGTCCTATTTGAAGTTCATTCAAATCAAATCCTTCATTTTCCTATCCCATACAACCCAAACAATTTGCTGGATTTCTTATTTTGTGTTAAATAGTATTGCCCATATTTTATATAAAATATAAATATATTAATTATTATTAGAAGACAATTACATATAGACATTACAATTCATAACTATTTTAAATATTAATTTTTGTAATTGTTTATTTTTATAGCTACATCTACTTGTATTTATTATTTTGATGTGATTTATTTTCATAAATTAAAGATATAAATTTTTTTCAAATTAAATCATGGGAAGAGTTAGAAATAAGACAGTTAAGAAAGCAGCCAAAGTTCTCATCGAAAAATATTATATGAAACTAACTTCAGATTTTCACTTCAATAAAAAAATCCTATCTGAAGTGGGATAAGTGCCATCAAAAAAATTGAGAAATAAAATAGCTGGATTCGCAACACATCTTTTAAAGAGAATTTAGACTGGATCTGTTAAGGGTATCTCACTTAAAGTAATAATATATATAAAAAAACTTAGATTCAAGAGGAGGAAAGAGAAAGAAGATTGGATTATGTTCCTGAAAAATCTTCAATTGATATTGATAATCTTAGAGGAGATTAAGATGTCAAAAGAATGCTTGAAAAGGCTGGATTAGAAATTGATATTCCCATTGATGAACCAGTTGTCGAAGAAAAATAATAAAAATAACCAAGAAGAGGATAAAGAAGACAATAATGAATATGATCATCTAGTACATATATATATATAATATTAAAGTAATAAGGCAAAATAAATTTTAATCTAAAATTGTATTATATTTAAATAATAATTATTCATGCAGATTTCCTTTTTATTTCATTCTCAGTTTATAATCTTAATTAATTTAATAGCAAAATTTTTTATTCATTTACATAATTTGAAATATCATCTTCATATGTATTGAATCTTTTTGATTTTTATCTCTAAGTTACTTATTACTCCTCCAATAATTTAGTACTTAAATTAGTACCTCTTGTGCTTTCTGCACAATTAATTTCCTTAGGATTGTAATAAAAGTTTTTTAATATTGTTTCTTTTGGAAAATTCTCCATTATGTTTTATTAGAGAGTTTTAATTTACTGTAAAAATTCAGCATCTCCTTAACCAAATTCTTCTTCATCAAAATTAAATGAGTAATAATTTGGTTTAAAAGGAGGATCTATCTTTTTAGACAGTAATTCTTTGTACAAGTATTTGTCACCCCATTAATTCATCCATGGATGTCTCAATAGAGTTTCAATTCTATCTATTCTGTTTTTAGGATTTTTAGCTAATAATCCATTCAATAAATCTTTTAGAAGAGAAGACATCTACACTTATGGTGGATAGCTTAATTTCTAATTTAAAATCCTTTAGTAAATTTCATCTGTATTCCTGGAATAGAAAGGTGGTAATCCAGTTATTAATTCATAAAGTAATGCCCCTAAACAATATAAATCTAATTGTAAATTGTGTCCTTATTTTAATAACATTTCAGGAGCCATATACTCTGGAGATCCACAAAATGAATAGGCTATTTCTTAATCTAATTATTTTGATAGTCCAAAATCTGCAATTCTTACATGTCCATCAAAATCGATTAAAATATTTTCAGGTTTAATATCTCTATAAATTATACTTTTATCATGTAAGTGTTTCATACCTAAACAGATTTCTGCAAAATAAAAAAATGCTTATTCTTCATTCATTCTTTTAACCTAAAATAAGATTAATAGAAATTGATTACTTTTCTTAGTAAGAAGAATAATTCTCCTCCTGAACAATATTCCAAGACAAAAACTAAATATCTTCTGGATTCAAAAGCATATTAAATTTTAACAATAAAAGGATGATTCAAATTACTCATTAAGTCTCTTTCATTTTAAATAATATTTTGTTTATTTTATGAAATAATGGAGATTTTTTCAATTAATTTCATGGCATAAAATTATCCTGATCTTTTTTCCCTTACCATATATACTTTAGAAAATCCACCCATTCCAATACATCTAATGAATTCGAAATCTCTTAAACAAACTCTTGATAATCTATTTTCTTATTCTGTTTATAAAATAGGTTCTATGATTAAAGGTTGATTAGGACAATTGGAAAGTAAAGATAAGGGTCTATCAATTGAAGAAAGTATATAATCAATAGGTATAGAAATATTGTATGTTTTAATTCCAATTATTTAGAGAGAATCATTATCAACGAATTTTTTATTAAGTTCTTCTTTGATTAATTCTACTAAGTATTATATTTTATTAGTCGAGATATCAATAGTCATTTTCTATTTTAAAGATTTAAATTGTAAGATGATTTAAATAAAATCCTATTAAAATTTTCTAAATCCATTTTAAATGTGTACCTAGTTGTAATAGTTTTAATTTTTTCTGTCTAAATTTCAATTCGAGGTTATGAAGAACTTTGTGTATATAATTTTTATGTTTCAATAAATTAAGCACTATTTGATTTTTAATGATTTTATAGTTAATAAATCTATGGTCCAGAAAACAAGTTAGTTTAATTCTTGACACTAGAAACAATGAAAGATGTTTAGAAATTTAATCTAGCTAAGAGATCAGATGATTATTTTTATTTTGTTTCAGAAGTTTATTATTTAAAGGATTATTCTGGTTTTGGTGAGGGTGAGTATTATTAATTTTTAAATAATTATTTTGGAGCTAGGATTAAGAATTTAAAGTTTACAGTCATCTTATATGCTTTCTACAGATTTCATTTTAGTTTAAGAATTCTAATTCGAATAAGTTTGAGGTTAAGTTTTCATATGATTACCTCTAGATTTAGGTTATGTTTTGTGATTAACTCTTTCTTAACTAGTGATCTTAGGAGACATGAATCCTTTTGATTTTAGTATATCTTATTATTATATTTTCCGCTAGGTTTATCTACATCTATAGCCATAAGTACTATTATAAAGTAATTTTGAGATTGGGCTGTGAAGCATTGGATTTAAATATAGTAGATTAGTGAAGACCAATTTATTTACTCTTAAGTAAAGACAAATTAATACTTTGCATTCTATTTGGAATATTGGTGAATTAGACATTCTTATATTCAAAGCCTCACGATTTGATTGATAATTCATAAGAACTTAATTTGATAACTCTGATGATTAAGTTTTAAGATGTTATTTCTTGGGTGGCATTCTTCTTAATAAAAATATATATATATATAGTTTATATTATATACTTTAATAAATTAAACATATATCTATTATTTATATAAATTCTTTATAATTAAATAGATAATTAAAAAAAAGTTTATGATAAGCAATTCATTTGAAACTATTATCATTATTTATAACCTTTTTATCATCATATTTAATTTGTTAATTACCTTATAAATGCATTTAAAAATAACAATTATTATCCATTTTAAAATGATAAGAACAATGTTTGCATTAATAATTATTTAATTTATCTTCTTTTTAATTTTGATGCATATCAATCAATTTTTATCCAATTAATTATAATTTTGGTTCAAATAATATATTACCTAATGGAATATCACAAAGTGGACATAAAAAAGATGAAAAAAATTCTAAATTTGCCTCTAAACATTCTTTATGTATAAAATGACAACATTATAACATGATTAAATCATCATCATATTTCTAACAATAGAAACATATGATATTCATTTCATTTTTTTTTGTATCTTCATCTAATTTTACACCACATAAACATTTCATATTACTAAGTTAATTTTCCATTAATAATTCAAGTGAACATAATAAATGATAATAATGTTAACATTAATTAATTGTGACATATTAAGATTATACATCTTATTAGCATTTTTAACAAATTTTAATTGGATCACATTTAATACAATAAAATGAATCATCTAGATTTTTAATCTCTGAAAAAAAACCACAATTATTTTTACAAAATTACCAACTTATTTTTGCCTCTTTTTAAATTATATCTAATTATTTTTCATATATATCATCCCATTCATTTTCTTAATTTATTTATTTAACAATACTTGTAGGATAACGTTCCCCACAATAACATATTGCTTTCAAACAATCTTTATAATATAAAAATAAACATATCTTGCACCATTAATGAGAACAAGGTAATATAATTAAAATATTAGTCTTTATAAAATGATCTTCTACTTAACATCCATATGATTCAAATTCTTATTTATTATATACCTATGCATCATTTTAATTTTAATTCTAAAATGCAGTTTATTAGTCAATAAATTTACACATTTTTTTATCATATTTCATTGTTTAATTACATCTAATACAATAGAATTTTTTGCTCTATTATAAATTCCATTCTTTTAAATAAAAAAATAGAAAAGAACAAAATTATGTTTGACATTGTACAACTATCATTTTATCTTATATTTTTGTTATTAATTGATTCAATTGATATTTCATTATTTCATTAACTTATGCTTTTGGATATTCTGTTTCATTAATTATTATTTTTTCATCAGAACAGCAATTTTTATTTTCTTAAAAATGATTAGTAAAACAATAAATATCGTAAATGTGTTTACATTTTTTTATTTATATCATTTGTTATTGATTAACATGTTTATTACAAACTGCACAAACTTAATCTATTTACAATTACCTAGCAGATAAATCTTTCTAAATTTGAATATTTTATTCCTTTTAAAGATGAAATTTATGTAGGTTGCTCTATATTGTAGGAATGGTTGATGTGTGTTCTATTGGAATATTTGATGGAAGCAATTATTAATATTATTATTATTATTCAATTTAACATTCTGATATATTTTAGTATTCCATATTCTTTATTTAATGAGAACGATCTAAAATGTCCTATTTTCTATTTCTTGCTGGTAATTTCTTTGATGAACAAGTACCCATCTTTTGAATTTATTACAAAAAAATAATATTTTTATCAATAAATTTTCATATAAAGAATTTGTTTTTAATGATTAGTAAATAATAACAATAAATTGTACCTTGAAGTGTCTTAAAACTATTTACTTTAAATAAATGATTTAATTTTTATATTAGTTAATTATAAAATTTGACTTATGAAATGCTTGAATGCAGAATCTGAACTTTAAACAACTATTCATTCGAAACAATATCCTTCTGAAATTAACAGTCCTTAAGCAGAGAGATAGGCAATTGAATAGAAAAAGAGAAAATGGAATAGTGATGAAATGGCAAAATATTGTCCAATTGATATACCTAATGCATTTTAATATGATAAGGTTAATGGATAGAAGTTTCGATTATTTTTAGATGGGAAGTACTCTGCAAATAAATTGGTAAAAGATATGAATGTAGTAACAAAGAGGAAACGATTAACATAATTAGAATAAGAATTCCATAAACAAAAAGAGGAATAATAATTAAGAAAGGAATTAGTGGAAAGAAGATTTGCAAAAGTAAGGACATTGATTAATACAAATATTAAATTAAGAGAAGTAAACAGTTTTATATATCTTTAATTTAGTCCTTGAAGCTAGAATCTAACTTGAAAGGAAGTAGAATGTTCTCTCAATTAAATAACCATATAGTTGATCATATAGCTAAAATTAAATCAAAGGATTTATTGACTGATAGAATTGATGGAGTTAGATAATGTGAACCAACAAAACTTTATGATTATAGTAATTCTGGAATTAAGTTAAAATTTAATAAGAAATAAAAGCATATTAAATCTTAAACCTAATATTGTTTGAAATAAGCAGCCTCTTTAGAAGTTTAAGATCATGTTGAATAATATTTTAAATAATAATAAGATGCATTACATTCTATTGAATTTAAATAAAAAAGAAAGGCAAAATTGAAAATTATATCTGATAGAAAGCATCGTAAATATTTTACAGAATTTGATATCAATATATAAAATAAGAAGGCACCTCCATCAATTAAGGATGTGCAATTATTTAAATATATTCATGGATAAATGTTAATAGAAAGATTTTAATAAAAATAAGATGATTAAAAAGAGTATTTCGGAAATATCATGAGAAATAGAAAAAGTTATCATATTCTTTCAAATTTTGATAAACCTTCAGAATTATATGCATTTGATGATTGTGATTAATCTTTCGAATCAATGAAAGAGATGAAACTTTCCAATCTCTATGCTCAAAGTATTGATTTACAAAAAAAATTATTGACAGAAAGAAGAATTGTGAATTAAGTATAACAATCTAAATAAATAGATTAAACTACTAATTTAATTTAGGTTGTCAATAAACAAAAATTAAAATGATTATTATTTATATATATCCATTACATTCTCTAATTATATTTAACTATATATATATGATTTTATTTTAAAAGAATCATACTAGTGTAATAAAAGTTTAATGCATAAATCTCTTAGCCATTAATGAATTTATTTCTTCCCAATTTCCACTCAACACTGAATATCTATTAATTAAATATATAATCTTACTTTTCAACTGAATCCAAAGGACCATTATCAAATCCTCCAAATACATAGATATATTAATTATCAGGAGTTGGCAATGCTGATAATGTGCATCTAGGATGAATCATAGACTCTATTAATGTCCATCTACCATCCTCATATTTTTCTACACTATTTAAATATTAAGTTCCATCAAATCCTCCAATTGCATAAATACCATCAGGTAATGAAACACCTGCTAATGCTCTTCTTGGTATATTTAATGGAGCACAATGACCCCATTTCCCTGAAGTAAATACTTCAACAGTTTTTAGACAAGTATTGACTAAAATAGATAATAATATTTTATATACATTAACCTCCAAATCCTCCTATGGCAAATATGGCATTTTCATACATGCAAACAGCTAATTCATCTCTAGCTTCAATCATAGATGGAAATTTAATCCAATTATTATCAATTTAATTAAAACAATCAAAATCTTTTAAATTTTCTAAAAAATTTAATAATTTTAATTACCTTAACCATCATTACCACCAATTACATAAATAAATTAATTTACATTTAATGTTCCGAATCCACTTCTAGAAGATGGTAATTTTATTTTTGATGGAATAACCTTTTTATCCTTATAATTATATTCTTCACAAGTATCAATACGAACTCCATCAACTTTGCCACCTATTAATAAAACATTTCCATTAATTAAATGTGCAATTCCAAATTTACATCTATTATTTTTTAATTAATCTTTCTCACTAGGATAATCAGTTTTTATATCATATTTTTCAACTATTTATTTTAAACTATCAACAAAACCACCTATTGTGATATATTAATAATCCATTGACATATGACTAACATTAGTTAATTCAGGTTCGAAATCATGAATTGAATTTAAAAATGTATTCATTTCTTATTTTGAATCATCTTAATTTAAAAAAGGAGATTAAGGATCTTAACTAACTTTTGATTAATTCTTAAATAATCTTCTTGGAGTACTATGATCTCTATCTTTTCTTCTTTCTATACTTTTATCATAATTTCTTTCTTTCATTTAATTTCTAGCTTCCTAAAAGTTTGTTAATCTCACTTAATTATTTTATTTTTCTTCAACCTTTTTTTTTAAATTAATTTAAACAGCACAAGGTCCATTAGTTTCACATAATGGTACTTTTTTAGATTAATTCATTTTTTTTTATTATTATTATTATAATTAAAGAATTTAATTCTATTATTATTGATATTGAGCATTATAAGATTGTTACTACTAATTATTATTACTCTATTTTTTTATAGATTAAACAATTTTTTATTGAGTGGATGCAGTCTATTATGTAGGTGGAGGTGGCAAGACTTATTGAGAATTGACTTTTTTTGATAAAACTTTAATTAGGTTTTAATTCTCTAATTCTTTATTAAGTTCAGGGAATTTAATAGTCTAATCAATTGTAACTATGGATTTAGGTAATTTATTAATGAGTTTAGTTCTATTTTGAGTTGTCTATAGAAATTTTATAGGATCCTAAGACTTTTCATCTAATTCAGATAGTTCTTGTAAATAATCATTTATATCCTATAATTGGACTTGGATCTTTGATTGATTTTAAGAAATCTATTGTCTCTAATTGATGAGTGACTAATTTAACTAATAGATAGGTGGAGAAGTAGTATACTTATTCTTGAAGTCTAGATTCTCGCTCTTATATGGATTAACGAATTGAATTGAAGAATTTGGTGATTTCTATGTTAAGTCTTTGATAGTCTATATCAAGTTGGTCATTCATTTATGCTAACTATTGAAATTGTTTAATGGCTTTCTAGTGATTTAATTGAACATTTTCAGAGATGGAGTAGAATCTATTTAATTCTAATCTTAAACTCTAAATAGAGGGATAGGGAATACATCTTCTAGTGATTGAAACTAATGGCCTTTATGACCATCGTAGAGGATGCAATTAATACATAATAAAGAACAATCATCGGAACAGAATGCTAAGTATTTTGTTGATAAGATACCTTCTATATGTTTGATGTGTTTCTGACAAATGGTTGATAAGGTACTCATTAATAATGAATAGTCTTTATATACAAAAATTCAAATATTTAATTAATAATATAGTTAACATATACATTTTCTTTTTAGTTTTATTAATAATAAAAATTAATCTAACAAAGAGGAGTATGTTGCATATATTGCTTAATTGGAGATATAATAATTTAATAATTAATTTTTAACTGAAACATTAATGTCACTTCAAATAGTCAATTTACCAGAGTTTAGTTATAAGTCAAATACATATAGATCATTAGATCTTGAAAACTTCTTCAAAGAATTTGAAATGAAACAATTCTTAGAAGAATGCAATTACTCATAATAAGAATTATATGTTGAATGCAGAAAAATGAAATAATTCCAACAGAAACGCAAATTAAAACTCAACCATTATATAAATAGTTATTTAGAGTCACCCTCAATAATTAGTCCAGTTTAATTATTGCTTTGAAATGCAATTACTATTATATATATTCTACTTATTTATTTAATCATTCCAAACTGATTCCTTGTTTTCTTAATGAATCCAATACCAATTATTCATAATCTTCTAAAGTCACTTTACCATCTCCATCAGTATCAGTCATCTAAATCCAAATAGTTACATCCTCCTTTGTTGGTTAATAATCATTCATTCCCATATGCTTATAAGTTTCTTTCAATAACTCAGGTACCTTTTAATTTATAAATACAATTATGTTACCTCTTCCTCAGTTAAAAATCCTGATCCATCTTTATCCACAAACTTAAAGATACGTCTAGCCACCTCCAATCTTTCTTGTGCTATTCTTGACAACTTCTCTGGTACTCTCTTTACTGGTTAAGCTGGTGGTTGTCCAGAAAAGTACTTCTAAACCAATTATTCAATATCCTCTGTATGAACACGTCCAGTCGATTTCCCTTAAAATAACTATAAACTTACTATCTAAAATGGCCTAACAATTAGAAACATCTTAAGAAGTTGGATTAAATCCTTTATTCATAGCTCTATAGGCATCTGATAACATCATGGCTATTTCGTTTTATTCAATATAACCATCCTTGTTTGAATCATACAACTCCATCACTTGTTTTGCTATCTATTTGCATTTTTCTGGTTCAAAAACACCACCAAATTAAACTCTATCTGATAATTGATAACCTGAACTTCTTAACTTATTAGTATCCATTTATTTATTAATATCAATCTTTATTTTTTATTAGAATTTTATTTAATAATAATATACATCCCCTATTTATTTCAATACCTTAAGAACTTATATAGAAACCAATCAATAAATATAATACTTCTTTAAATATGAATAATCATTATCTATATATATTATATTTTAATTTAAAAAAGATATTAAATGGTATTAAATATATTGATATTCATAGCCTAAAGCAGCAAAAACATCTAAAGCTAAAAAATTATAAAAAAGAGTTGCAGATAGAAAAAAGAATCCTTTATTTGTTAAGGAAGCTAAAAATTTCAGAATTGGCAATGATGTTTAACCAAAAAGAGATCTATCAAGATATGTTAGATGGCCTAGATATATATTACTTCATAGATAAAAGAAAATATTACTTTAAAGAATCAAAGTACCAGCTGCAATCCATTAATTCAGCAGAACATTAGATAAAAATTAATGTAAAATATTATCATTTAAAGTTATCAGCTTCTAAAGTATTGAGTTTATTGAAGAAATATTCACCAGAAACAAAAACTGAAAAGAAACAAAGATTAACAAAATTAGCTGAATAAAAAGCATAAGCTTAAAAAGGTGAATCAAAAAAAGTATAAGTCTTGAAATTTGGTCTTAATCATGTTACTACATTGGTTGAAACTAAAAAAGCAAAACTAGTGTTAATAGCTTATGATGTAGATCCAATTGAATTAGTAGTATGGTTACCTTAATTATGTAGAAGATAAGAAGTTCCTTTCTGCTTCATAAAAAGTATTAATTTTTTATATTATAATATTAGATAAGGCTAGATTGGGAGCATTGGTTCATTAAAAAACAGCTACTTGTGTTGCTTTGACTGATGTCAGAAAAGAGGATCAAGCTGAATTTGATAATTTAGTAATAATTTAATATAATTATAAGGCTCGTGATTTGAGATAACATTATAATGAAAATCATGAACTTTTAAGAACAATTGGAGGAGGATAAGTAGGAATAAAATCAAGACATTAATAAGAGGCTTTAAAAAAAGCTTTGGAATTGGAAGAGTTAAAAAAGACATCACAATGAAAATTCTTAAATTACAAAGTATATTAATATAGTTCATTATTCAACAATTAATTATTAATCTGTCTTTGATGGTGATTCATTAATTGTTTCTTCTTTCTAAACACTTTATTAACTTGTAATAATTTGTGCTAATGGATTATAATCATCAAAAAATATCTTAAATCTTACTAAAATATAATATTGTTATACATTTGTTGATATCAATTTAAGACTAGACTTGTTTACACTTTTTTTATTAATTGATTTAATTTTGAATTCCAATAAATAAAGGTTTAGCTAATTTCTTATCTTTATCTTTATCTTCATTCAATAAATACCTTCCCTTTCTATAAAAGGGACTCTTTATTTCAGTAATCATTTCAGTAATCTGATGTTAAAACTTTTCTTTCTTTTAATCCTTAAGTGTATTTTTAATTGAAGGACTACAAATTATATTCTTTAAATCATCTTCATATTAAGGTATTTATATTAATTCAACTTTTTTTTGTTATTTTGTTTAATGAATTAAGTTTTTAGAAAATTTTCTATTTTCTTCTAATTTCTTAATGTAAGATTGAAAATTTTGATCAGATTTTAATCCTTTGTTTTCAATATTTCTTATAAATAATTCATAATTATTTGTTCCCATTTTATTCTAGGGATTGTTTGCAACATTTGATTTCTAAATTAAATGTACAGAATTTTATCTATTTTTTTGATGAGTATTTTAGCTCCTTTAGGAATAGAGTCTGTATGTTCTGATAGGATTAAATGGATTGAAAGGGAATTGTTAATTATTTTGAGTCATTATATAATTTATTATTAAATGTAATTGAAAGTAATGTGATTCTTATTTTGATATCTCATAAAAAGAGCTTTAATATAATATTATTAATAATTAAATGAATGCTGATAAATTAAAGAGTTTAAAGAATTTCTTTGATTCGGAATACTTTACTCCTGAGATGCTTTTGCAAAATATTTCAAAATATAGGGATTAACCTGATGTTTTAAATTTATTAGCTGAATGTATGATAAAAATACCAGAGAAGACAATAACATTTTATTCACCTTAATTTTGTTAATTGCTTATAAAGACAGAAGTTTAATAACTATTTGATTTCTTTAAGAAGTTGTGTAATCAATCAATGTCAATGTTTTTTAATGTACATAATTTATATGAACGTTAAAGTTGTATTGGTTATTGGGGGCATATCTATAATTAGAGAAGCATAAGAAGAAGAAGTAGAAGATAGATCAATTATTAAGAGTATTTGTGTAAAATTAATATTAGTAAATGGAAATGTCAATGGTAAATGGTTAATTTAATGAGAAGAGATTTGAATAATTAGATAAAGAAGAATAGAATAAAATCTTATTAAAAGATTTTTAAGAAAAAGATTTAAGATAAGAATATTTTACAGAAGTATAAAGATTTATGGGAACTTTGATTAAACATTCTTTAGTATTGAAAGAATTTGCAAAAGAGGATCGTAAACATCATCTAAAATTACTTATAAAAAAATAAAATTAAAATTTATAGAGAATAGTAAAGAAATTTTAATTAGGAATATCATTACCATTTTATGATGATGATAAATAATAGAATAATTCTAATTGTATAGTAAATATTATGGAAAAACATTAAATTTGTTTTCATACTAAAAAAAGAGTACCTTATTTGATATTAGTAGAAACAATTAAGTAAAAATTTTGTTTATTAGAGATAGTCCCATAGAAATGAATCAATATCAGGTTATACCAGCATAATTGTAGGCCAATATTGAAGTAGCTGGTTATATTGAGGCTTAATTGAATGATTAAGGATTTGAAAGATAAATGGCATAAATAGATTTGGAAGAATAAAAATTATATCATGAAGCTTTAGAGAAAATTATGAAAATGGAAAAGAAAGGAAAACGATAAAGTTAGATAATGTAAAGTATTGATCAATATATGTAAAAATAAGTGAAAGTAACATCAATTGATAACAATAGAAATAATAAATCTCTGATGATTAAGACAAAAAGAATACAGAATAATAATAATAATAATAATAAGATGTATTTCATCATAAAAGATTATTATCATTATAAACTATTAGATTACCTTAAAATATACGAAAATCAAAATCTTAAGAAAAGAATGAAGATAAACATAATGAATTTCAGAAATAATTATAAATGATATTACCAGTAGAAAAATTATATATGCTTAATAAATTTAAAAAAAGAAATTTTCTATTATGGGAATAAGTAAATTAATTATATAATTAAAAAAGAGTTGGGAAGAAAAAATAAAAAGTTACAAAAAAGAATCAAGATACCAAAACTTTCCATCTTTTAAGATTAGACCTATTATAATAAAAGGAGGTGATGATCTAAGATAAGAAATGTTTGCAATTTAAATGATGAAATAATTCAATAAGATATTTAAAGAATCAGATTTGAATCTCTATTTAAGACCATATTAAATTATTGTTACTTCAGCTAATTCTGGAATTGTAGGTATTGTATATGTACATTTAATAGAATATATTCCAAATACAATATCAATTGATTCACTTAAGAAAATGTTCGGAAATGGTACTAAAACATTATACTAAATATATTAAGAAGTATTTGGAAACTCATTTGAAGAAGCATAAAAGAATTTTATTGAAAGTTTAGCCAGTTATTCTTTGTTTTCATATTTGATGTAGGTATAAAACAATATTACTTAATTGATAGATTAAAGATAGACATAATGGAAATTTATTAATAGATGATAAAGGTCATATTATTCATATTGATTTTGGTTTCTTATTGTAAACATCTCCAGGTGGTGTTAATTTTGAATCAGCACCTTTTAAATTGACATAAGAATATTTGGAATTAATGAAAGGTAGAGAAAGTGATTATTTTGGATATTTCAAATCATTAATGACAAAAGGATTTTTAGCTTTAAAGAAGTATGTAATAGAAATAGAGAATTTCTTTAAAATAATGGTTGAAAAATCAGATTTGCCTTGTTTTGCTAATTTAGATTTAAAGGTATTTACTAATAGATTTTAATTAAATGCAACTGATTAAGAAGTATAAATATTTATATATATATCTATAGATTATGAGTTTAGTAGATAGATTGATAAATTAAAGTTTATCAAGTTGGAGAACAGCTTAATATGATAATTTTCAGAAGAGAACAAATGGAATATTGCCTTGAATTATTGATTTACATTTTATATTAATATAATTAATGGTAATTAAAAAGACATCAAAAAAATAAAGAGTGTTACGTACATCTTAAGGAGTTCTAAAATAATCAAATAAAAAAGTTGGTTTTATCAGTACCAATGCATTAACATAATAACCAGGAAAGCTTTTAAGAAGACTTGGAGAAAAAAAGAAAGGAATGAGAGAATTAAGAAAAATCAAAAGAGAAACTCAAAAATAAACAAGAAAACCAAAAGATAAATAAT
This sequence comes from Paramecium primaurelia, assembly GCA_905182975.1. NCBI lineage: Eukaryota > Ciliophora > Oligohymenophorea > Peniculida > Parameciidae > Paramecium > Paramecium primaurelia. The sequence continues at coordinate 329,572 of CAJJDM010000045.1, forward strand.
AAGAATAACTTGAAGAATAAGATGATGTACTTGAATTACCAAATACATTTATAATTGATTCATTAAAAATATCACCTGAAGATGAATAAATATTATAATAATTTATGGTTGGAAATGATACTAAAACTAATTAAATTATAGAAGATTTTTAAAAAGGATTATAAGATGATGAAAATAAAAAACATCATGAAAATATTATGAATAATCCAAAAGTAGTATGTGTATATGAAAAGTATATAAATTATAATTAAATTTAGTGTTGCAGAATTAATGAAAACATATAGATCAGGTAAATTACCATAACCATTCCATCTCATACCAAAATTAGAACATTGGAAATAAGTATTTGAGTTAACTAAACCAAAAGAATGGTCTCCTTAAGCTATCTTTGCAGCTACTAAAATATTTTCATCTGCTTTAGATAGATAACAAACTGAATATTTATATTCCACTATAATATTACCTGCAGTCAGATTAAGTATTTAAGAAGATAAAAGATTAAATGTTCATTTATATAATGCATTAATTAAAGCTATGTATAAACCATAAGCATGGTTCAGATCAATATTATTTCCTTTATGTTTAGAAAAAGATTTTACATTAAAAGAAGCATAAATTATAGGTAGTGTTATACATAAAGTAATAATTATTAATTTGATATTATTTAGTTACATATTCCACCTATTCATGGTTCAATAGCTATTTTTAAAGTAGCTTAATTAGATTTTACAGGACCTGTTGCTGTTATATTGAAAGTTTTAATTGAAAAGAAGTTTTCTCTTCCAGAAAGAGTATTAATTAATATTATATATATTTTAGGCATTAGATGAAGTTATTAAATATTTTATGAGATATGAAAATGATTCAAGAGAAATGCCAGTAATATGGCATTAAATGATTTTGAGAGTCTGTGAATTGTATTAACTTAAATAAGATCATAAAGATTAATTAAAAAGATTAATTAGTAAAAAGAAGCATCATTTGATTACAAAGGAAATATCAAAATAATTAATAAAAGGAACTAAAATGGATGTAGAAAAATGATTATAAAACTTATGTTCATATATTTATTTAATTACAATGGACCTTAATTTTTAGAATAACTCATTCTTTTATTAATGTTTAAGAGGCCCATCATCTAACAGAAGAAATTCAACTCCTCGAAAAAGACAAACATAACCTTAGGCAACCATATAATTAGACTTAAGTCTATTATATCAAAATAGCAATCTAGCTGATTCTGCTATTGTTAGTATATCAAGAACTAGGAAATCTCGGGATGATTAATGTGTTTAAACAGTTGATTTATTAAAGAAAGAATTTTAGAATAGAAAACCAATGCTAATGAATAAAAGTTCTAATGTTCATAGATAATATACTTAAATGAATGACATTAATAAATAACCTATATTATTGGATCATACAAAGGATCAATCAGATGTTATACTAAAATATCTTCCATAAGGTTAAGCATTTTTTAATAAGACAAATTAATCAATTTTATAGGCTTGGATACCAACATTACCTTAAGATGAAAGGAAATAAATAGAAAAGAATAAAAAAAATTTTCCAATTCCTAGAAATATTGCATATCATGAAATTATTGATGGATTAAATACATTATATGGATAAGGCAAAAATAGAAGGTTATGGCCTGGAGAAGAAGCTTTATTAATGGAAACTATTAGATTATACATAGAAAAGATACTCTAAAATCCAAAATTATTAATGCATAGTGTACAATTTACATTATAATAAATTATTAAAATATCAGGATTGACTGAAATTGTAAATTATAAATTTTGTATGCTATAATTGGAATGTCATTGGAAGATGATGATTACAAGATTCAGATATAGTGGTAATAAAGAATTAAATAAAAAGTCTTGGTAACACTGGCTTGAATTAGCTTAATTAAGAGGACATTTCTTAAATTTATAAAGTGATAATGTTTTAACTTAATATTTATTAAAACATCAACAAATAGAATGATTTAATATATTTCGTTATTTTTTTTTTAATTCATTAATTAAATATCTCTATTATACTTAATTGAAATTTTAACTATTATAATAGTAATTAAATGCTTTAGTGATGTTGAATTTAAACAAAAGAAAGTCCCAATAATATCTTATCTATAAAATGTTTTAATAGTGAATAAAATTGAACTTCTATTTATTAAATAATATGAGATTCTATTTTAATTGAATAATTAATTAATAATATCTATTCTTTTTGGAATATATATTTCAAGATAATATTAAATAAAAATTTGATATCATTTAGTTAAATCAAAGAAAAAAAAGATTAAATAATAAAAATAATAATAGAAATAAATTCAATTTTTCTTTTAGATAAATTGGGAATGAACAAAAAAGAAAAGATTAATGAAAAATATGGAAGATTTAATATTATTATATGAAGAATTGAATTATTCATATATTAAAATTAATGGAGAATAAATATAATTAATTTTTTGATAAAATGATTACTATGTTTTTTATATATTAATGTACTTAAAAAGAACAATCATCTTGCACCTTTTCCTCTTCTTGCAGTGTGACTAACATATGGCTTAGCATGTGATCCTGGTAATCCTGCAGCTCTACCAAAATGCTTCAATTCTTCTCTAACTCTTGGTCCTCTTAATAAGATTGTTCCAGTGCCTTTAAATATTAAATTATTTATATACCAGTTGGGTTTTATTGTGCTAATTGATCAAAAGTCAAGACCTTTCCACCAGCTGCAAGAATTCTCTTTCTTGCTGTTTCAGTGAATCTTAAAGCACAAACATTGATCTTTGGAACAGTGAGGAGTCGTACACTAAATGCTATTTTATAAATAATTACTCATCTGTGACAGTGCCTACAACAACAAGTGTTCTTGTCTTATCTTTGGCTGTATTAATTTATTTAACAAGTCTGCTAACACTAATTGGATATCTAGCAGTTCTTGTTTATTAGAGTCTTCTTAAAATTGTTGCATTGAAATTTGAATCTGTTCTTCTGGCTAAGAATTTATATAACTAAGATTCAAATCAATTATTAAAATACCTTGATTAACAATTTCAAATAAAGGTTTGTTGAGGTCACCTTTCTTTAAACATTTCTTTATACTCTTGTCTTCTTATATGCATCAACTCCCTAACATGATTATTAGTGATATTTGTTACCATTTTAAAAATAAATATATCTTTATTTAATTTATGTCATATATAACTACAATAAAATTATTCATCAATTCAAAGAATACAACAAATATTAACCTTATTATTCTTTTAATTCATCTCTCTCTTATCAAATCACTCCATTTAATATTATAAACATCAACTCTGTCAATATTTTACTATCTACTAAAAAAATTTTTAATTTTTGTTTATGAAGTCTATTCTCAAAATGCTAAATAATCATTCATTCATAATCACTTTTGTAAATATAAGTGAAATAGTATTATTGATAGAATATATAATAATATTATATTATTCTTTTGATGGAAATAATAGGATTACTTGAATTTCAATCATAGACTATTCAGGACTTAGAATATAATTTTATAATGCTTATTTTATAATAGATATATTAATCATATTAATCATCTAGTATAAAATACTCCACCGAAATTTCTAGAGTATCCATTATTTGTGCTCTTAGTGTGATAATCATTATACACAAAACTTGATTTTCCAACTCCTGGAAGACGATTCCTAAATTGATATTTTAAGTTTACACTGCAAATTCTTTATTTTTTAATAGATTCAGTTGTTTTAATTTATAAATAGATGTCATTAACTCTCTTCTTTAAAGTAACAAATCAGCATCACTAACAATACTGTCAATAATGTGATTTCTTATTGTTGATTTTGGTACTTTGTTAATTCTTTCATCAAAATACAAACTATTCTTGAATTATTATAGAGTTCTCTATTTAATAATGCTTTGAGAAGGAGTAGAACTATAAAATTTCTATTAATCCTTTCCTTAAGCAGTCTTAGGAGTTTGATTTGTTAATCTGTATCTATTTTAAGTTACATTTCTATGATTTTGGATTTCAGCTTTTGGTTGATTGCTTTAAGACTACTAATATTCCTATTCAAATTGTTATTATTCAATTTGATTTTAGAGATTACGATTTTCTTGTTCATCTTGAAACTCTACTTTTAATTGTTTTTAGGGTGACTACTGTTGTTGTTGATTATAAAACACTTGTTGGGATGCAGAATATTTGGGAATTTCTTGTTTTGGAACATACACGGCAAATTTATTATTGGTTGAGTAGGGTTCATCTTGGAATTCAACATTTTTATATATTGATTTGCTGTTGCTATTCATTAATATTATTTAATAATTAAATAATAATTAAATTACCCTATGAAATAAGATAAAAAAAAGTAAACTCTTCTTCAAAATCCCAAAAATTAAAGCAAAGGTCCAAAACAATAAGTCACTTAGAAACTCCCAGATGATATGGTAATTTATATTTTATGATATAAAAATAATAATAGGAATCAGAAATTAGAGACTGTTTCAATTTTTATGATCCATCAAGAACAGGATTCATTAATCGTTAAAATATGAGATCAATATTGGGCAATTTTGGTTTCATTAATAAAACAGTAAAAGACATAGAAGAAGAAATAAGAGATGTTGTAGAAGAGTATTATATCCTTTTATTATTAGAACTCGTGATAGTTTTTCATTAAAAGATGTTATTTAATTGATATCTAGAAAGTGGTTTGAAAATAAAGGAAGAGATGATGAAATAGATGAAATTTATGAATTGTTTGTAAGAAAGTATAAATGAAAATTAAATTAAAGGGATCGTAAAGTAGGATTACCAGAAATAAAGAATGTATTTGCATAATATTTGGATATTCAAATAAGTGATGCAGACATTCTTGAATTCATTTAGGATGCAAGTAAAGATAAGGATGGTTTGACAAAAGAAGACATTGCAGCTAAAATGGGTTACATCTGATATTATAATTATAAATGAACTAAAGATAATTAACCTTGTAAACATTTCTTAAAAAACAACCTATCATTAATATAGAATACTAATTACCAACTACTGTAACTACTAATTCTATCCCAATATCATAATTATTGAGTGATAAATATTCTTAGAAAGTCTTGAGAGTTAGTAATCTTAAGACATTTTAATAATAATAAGAGAAATAAAAAAGAGTCACAATAAATATCAAAGTCTAAAAGTTCTTCTAAAAACCTAAATTTGAGAAAGTCAATTAAAAATATCAGCCAGCAGAAATATATGGATTCAATTAAATAATAGAGGAGCTTGATAAGGAAAGAAGTGAAATTAAGGATTTATCATATAGGATATCTAGAAGTTTTTCACGTGAAGATAAAGAGGTTACATTTAAAAGAAATAGAGAAAAAAGAAAATTAGATGAATTTAAAGTATTCTTGAATAAAAAGTTTTCAGTGAAATCATATAGTAAAAAACAAAACAAAAATACTTATAATGATATCACTTTATGATTATATTATATTTTAATAGTAAATATATCTCTAAATCATTTATCTTTATTCAATCATCACAATCTCTTTTTTAATTATTTACTAAATTAATTTAAGTCTGCAATGATATGCATTATTTCTTTAACTTCAGGAGTTTAAGAATTATTTATACACTTTTTATTTTTTTATGTAATTTTTGTTTTAGATTTCTCACTCATTTTTGTTTCATTTAATTTTGGTTTAAATGTACAATCTTTCATTTCTTTTTCACTCTTTCTTTTTTATTCAAAATTTATTTTTTCTTCTAATCTTTATTTCCATTCCTAATTACGTTTTGCAATATCTGGAGGTGATTATGGTTTCTCTTATTGTTTAATCTCAATTTTAGGAGCAGTTGGAGATTTACGTAAATGAATTTTAGCATAACTTCCTTAATAATCTGTGAGAATAGACTATTAAGATTATTTACGAGGAGGAGGAGAAGTCATAATTTAAGAGGAATTCCTTCGAAATACAAAATTACTATTATTTTGTTATTTGATTGGGCTTATGTCTTCTACAGGAAAGAGTTCTTCTTTAGCTTTAAAACTTGATAATCTCAATTCAGATCGTTCTAATGGTAGAGATTGTCTTCTTAATTCTTGAGAATATGTATATCTTTAAAATTGATTAAGAAGAGCTTAATCATCATCTTTTTGTTCTGTTGTTTCTTCTATTTAATGTGGTTTCATTATGGATGGAGAACTTGTGATTGAATCAGGAATTTTGTTAGGAGTATTTGAAAGTTTTAAGAATTCATCATATTTTTTAATTGTCAATTATACATCTTTTTGAACATCTTTAATTAATGAACAAGATTTCTTTGCAACAATTTTTGCATTGAATAAAGATTCATTCAATTTTATATGAGATTTATCAGGAGTTATAGGATGGGATACCTTTTATGCATATGATTGTTCATGAATCCTTTTTTTTGATTCTGAAAGTGATTGCATATTCAATAACAATACTTGATTGTTTATATTTAATTTTATTTAATCTGTTTTTGTATTATAAAATATATGTTCATTTTATTATTATAATTAATAATAATCAAGTAAAGAAAGTGATTAATACATTGAAACTATTATATAATAAATTAATTAGAGAAATAAAATTTTATTATGGATTAATAAGAATTATTGAAAATATGGAAAGGAATAATCGAAACTCTAAAAAAGAAATATAATGATATTAATACAGCATATTATGATTTAGATATAAATAATTCTGGAGAAATTGAAATTGATGATTTGGAATCTGAATTAAAAAGAAATCATAATATAAAATCTGATGAGTATTATTTGATTGATATATCAATAATAGAACCATAAGATATTTGTTTGAATATTTGAATACGTCAAAATCTGGAGCTATAGATATAAATGAATTTGAGACACATTGGACATAAATTGATTAAAAATAAAATTCTTAATAAAAAAATAAATAAGAAATTGAACCATAACTTTTAACATCATCTGGATAAAAATCAGCCTAATAATTTTCTGATCTATTTAAAAGTTATGCTTCTGGAAATTCACCTACTAAATATATTAATATTTAAGGTGATTTCTAAATTAATCACTTTACTCAAACTATTACACCTACTTATGAATAATAAAGACCTCTTAATTTTTTGGATAATTTCAATTATAATAAAAAAATATCACCACCAAAACATTCTTATTTATTAAAAAATAAAGCTGAAATTTCTTAAGATAAACTTAGAAATATGTAAAATAGAATTACAAATATATTTAATGGAATACCAGAACATAAAAATTCATCTCCAAAATTAAGAAAGGATTTTGATATCTATATTAATAATAAATTAGGATAACCTTATACAACCAGAAGATAAACTTAATTTACATTTGATGTTTAGAATCTCTATTCATAAAGAAGAAATTAAAAAAATTATGAATAAAGATTTTCATTAAATACAAGAAGTGATACATCTCCAAATAGATCTTAAGATAGAATTTCATTATAATAATATGCATATTAATTTTATGATAGAGTTTATGAACTTAAAAAAACTTCATCTTTTATGGGATTATAAAAGAAATAATAGATTTAACCTAAAACAACGTTTATGTTCAGATTATGACCATTTAAATTTATATAATTATTTATCTATTAGTATTCAATTATAAACATATTATTAAATGGCAGAAATCAAAATTAGTAATAAAACCAAAGATAGAGTCAATGCTTGCAAAGCCTATATAGAAAGAAAATATAAAGTGTTTATGGATGAAGAGAAGGAAAAGATATAAGATTGGCAATAATTGGAGTTAATTCTTAAAAGCTTAAATTTTACTCCTATAGAATAAGAGTTGATAAAAAAGGAAATACAACGCAAAGAAGCAATGATATTAAGAAAGAAGTTAATATGATTTAATCTTTAGGAGATAAAAGATTACGGTTGAAGATTTTGAATCCCTTGCCATTATTGGTAGAGGTGCTTTTGGAGAAGTAAGAGTATGTAGAAATAAGAGTACAAACGAAATTGTTGCAATCAAAAAAATTAAAAAATCTGAAATGATCTTTAAAAATCAATTAGGACATATAAGAGCAGAAAGAGATTTATTAGTATAATCTAAATGTAAATGGATTGTTGAATTAAAATCCTCTTTTTAAGATGATGATAATCTTTATTTAGTTATGGAATTTTTAAGTGGAGGAGATTTGATGACTTTATTGATTAAAAAAGATATAATCCCAGAAAGACATGCAAAATTTTATATAGCTGAACTTGTATTAGCAGTTGAAGAAATTCATAGTATGAATTATATACATAGAGATCTTAAACCTGATAATATTCTTATTGATACAAATGGTCATCTTAAAATTTCTGATTTTGGTCTCTGTAAACATTTAGGTGTACATTATGATATGGCTATCCCATATAAAAATAATGTTCAAGAAATATAATCTAAAAATAATAATTCACGTCGTTAATTAGCATATTCTACAGTAGGCACTCCTGATTATATAGCTCCAGACATATTCTCATAAAAAGGATATAATTAATTAGTTGATTGGTGGAGTGTTGGAGTTATTTTATTTGAAATGGTCATAGGTTATACACCATTTTATAGTGATACATCATAAAAAACGTGTAAAAAAATAATATCATGGAAACAACATTTTCGAATACCCAAAGAACCTAAAATATCTGCTTAATGTTAAGATTTAATTCTTAAATTTATCTGTGATCCTAATGAACGATTAGGAGATCCAAATAAAATAAAAAAACATCCTTTTTTTTCTGGTATTGATTGGATTAATATCAGAAATCAATAACCTCCATATATACCTGATAAAAAGAAATTAACATCTAATTTTGATAAATTTGAAGAAAAAGAACCATGGAAAAATGTTGTTCATAATATTTAAAATGATATAGATTAAGATAAAAATAAATTAATTAATGAAAATAAAAAATATTTTCATGGATATACTTATAAAAGAAATTATGATATAGAAATAAGTCCTATTAAAAGAGCTCTAGAGGAATTAGAAAATATTAGACCTTCAGGTATCAAAGCTGAATTCGATAAAAAGTAAAGATCTTAGTCTCCAAAACCTGTGAATGTACCACCAGAAATTAATACATCTTAAAGATCTCAATCTCCAACTATTAAAGATTAAATTAAAAATACATATATGCAATATATTGGATAATTCTTATCACCTGTAAATAAATAGAAATAAAACAAACAAAACTGAAAAACAAAATAATATTTTCATTTCATATATATTATTATTATATATATATGTTAATTTTCAAAAACAAAATCAAAGATTATAGTTAAAAAAACCATTTGAAATCAATAATTAATTTAATTGTAATTTTATCTATCTTAAGATGATCAATTAAATAAATAAAGGATTTGATTAAGTTATCAAAAGGTTGGACATATAAGAGATTAATTATAAAAAATATATTCTCTATAAATGCTCTCTTTTTTATATAAAGTGATATTTAATTGAAACAGTAATAAATTATTGATAAATAATATCATAATTGTCATATAGTATGAATATATCTAGAGATCTAAATTAAAGTACTTTCTTTATAATTAAATAAAAATATTTGCTATAATAACAATATGATTAATTACTTAATCATAACCATTATCCTTTTCATTGATTATTAGTAAGAATAACATATAAAATGAAAAATAAAGTAATTTAAATGATTTATAGTAAAATAGCTTTATAAAGAAGTTCAGTTCAATTATTATTTTTTATACGATTTTGATCTATAAATTTAAACAAATTAAGCATAAATTAAAGAATTTTTAGATTTATAGAATAAGATTACTGATTTAAAGAAATTTAATATGTAGTATCATTATAACATTTAAAAAATAAAATTTTTTGTGTTAATTATCCTTTTTGGTATATATTTATATAGAAAACTTTAATATAGAAAAACAATTATTAAATTATGACAAATAAAGTTCCAGCCTTAATTACACTTGGAGTGGATAGATAAGATCTATTAAAATTTGATGATAAGATGCAATTAGGCAATGATGAATTCAAAATTTCAGGTGTGAAAATTAGTCTAAATGAAAACTAAATATGCGGAATCTCTTTTACTTACTAAAATATTAAAAATGGAAGAAAAATAATATGTAATGATACTTGCATAACTGGTAAAAACATTAGTCAATATGAATTCGAAATAGGTCTAAGTAATAATAAAATTTAAATTCAGATGATTACATTTAGGTCCTTTTCGGATATTACGAATCTGGAATTACTTAATTAGGAATAATAACTTATAAGGGATAACAAGCCATCTTTGGAAAGGATTAAGGTTATAAATTTAGTTATATGTTCATGGGATATACCTTTACCGCAAGTTCTGGTTCTTATAAAAAAGGATGCTTAGAATCTCTAACTTTCAGAGTTGCCAAGCTACCTCGAGACTTTCTAGCTTAGCAAGTATGTCATTTATATACTATCTAGTTTACTCCTTTACTTGAAATCATCTACCCAGATAATCCATATGAAAATATTGTTCTAACTAATTTTGAGCAAGAATCCTAATAATAATATGAATAACAACCTTAGACTGTGATGTAACCAGTGGTTTCATCTGAAATAATCTACTCAATGAAACAAAATTAGACACCATAATTATAATAAGGTTATCCAGTTTAAAATCAGGCAGTTCCTCCAAATTAGATGCCTCCTTATGGAAATCAATATTAGTAACCTAATTAATATCAAACATACTAATAATATCCAAATAATTAATAATATTACTCTACACCATAATAAGGAGCCAATTAAGTTATTGTAGTAAATTAACAATAATAACCATAATAATAATAATAATACTATTAAAAATAAGGTCCTGGATTTGCAGGTACTATGGCTAGAACTGCTTTAGGAACATTTGCAGCTATTGAAACTGTTAGGATGATTGAAAATATAGGTCATCATCATCATCATTCAACAAATGTTGTTGTAGTTGGTATAATTATCATTTAGATAGTTTAGGTAATAAACATCATGGACATCACGGACATCATGGACATCATCGTCGATGATGAATTAAGAATTGTGATTAAATTATTTATTAATATTTTAAGTAATTTCTAAAATTAAATATTAAATGCAATAAATTGAATAAGGACCATTATGGTAAGCTATTCCTAAGGATTTTGTGTAAACAAAGGTTAAATATGAGGCAACAGTAACAAAATTAGGGAAAAAGTAACATTAAAGACATCTTGTAGTTACTGATAAACATATTTTATTATTCAAAGTAATTGAAACTATATTAAAAAGGAAAATGGAAAATTTGCACATAAATTATTGCCTTTAGATTTTTCAACTAGATTTGAAATATTTAGAGATGCTCCTATTTTAAAGTCAAATGCTTAAACAAAAAAATCAACTCCAAACACTCCTCATTCTAATAGACCTGACATTGTTAAACCAGAGGATGTTTAAACTTTAGGGAATATCTTACATATAAGATTATAGATAGAAACATCAGAGAAACATTGGGATTTCACTAGTGATTAAGAAACGCTGAAAACATTTAGAAAACTATTTGGTTAAAAAATAAATCAGATGGGATTTCATCATATGTTTAAAGTATTCAAAAAGATTGGCAAAGGCAATTTTGCAAGTGTGTATTTAGCAGAGAGAATTGAAGATGGTTAATAAATGGCAATAAAAGCATTTTCAAAAAGTGCAGTTTATGCTGAAGAAAATGGGAAAGTAAGATTATACATATCAAAATTAGGAAGGACTCATAAATGAAATTACTATAATGAGAGAATTAGATCATCCAAATATTATGAAACTCTATGAAGTCTATGAGACATAGAATTCATTATATATGGGTTTAGAATTATTATAAGGAGGATAACTCTATGATTTAATGAAGAAGAAAGTAATATTAAACAATAAATAAATACAATCAATAATGAAAGGATTGTTAGATGGATTGGCACACATGCATTCCAAAAATATAATGCATAGAGATTTGAAGTTAGAGAATATATTATTCAAAGAATAAAAGTAAATTTAAACATTATTATAATAGTGATATCAATTCTGTAGTGATAGCTGATTTTGGTTTGGCAACATTTGTAAATCTGCCAGTCTATTTATATTGTAGATGTGGAACACCTGGTTTTGTAGCACCAGAAGTGATAAATATTACAGATATGTCAACTACATATGATAGTGTTTGTGATATTTACTCTTTAGGATTGGTATTCCACATACTTTTGACAGGAAAACCAGGATTTCCAGGAAGAAGTTATAACACTATTGTTCAATAAAATAAAGAGGCTAAAGTTAATTTTAAAAGTTCAGTGTTTGATGTTGTACCTCCATAAGCATTAGAATTATTAAAATAAATGTTAGAACCTAATCCAAAAAAAAGAATTACCGCTAAAGATGCTATGAAATTTGAATATATTTAATTATGCGAAGGAATTCAATAAAACATCTCATCAGAAGAAGATGGAGATATTGGAGAAGTTGATGATAAACCTGGATTAAATGCTAGAATATAATTAATCAATGAATAGTAAAATCTTATAATTTATAATAGAGCTGCCAAATTTGATATGCTTAGAATTAATCAATTAACTAACTCACCCTTAAAATCTCCAGTCATGTAAGCAACAAATAAAATGAAAGAAGTATAAAATAAAGATTAATAAATGATTATGAGAACTCCTGTTATAACAGGTAGAACTGTTGGATGTGAAGGTATATTAATAAACAAACATTAGATTCTCCAAATATGAACTAGTTTGTTTCACCAAGTGTTCAATTCAAAAAACTATAATAAAAGTATATATTTTCTTCATTATTAAGTTAATAATAAGCTCCAACAGGAAATGTTTTGTTAAAATACACTTAAAAGCCATAATAACAATAACCAAAAGACAATGAAGATGAAAAGAAAGAATAATCTAATATTGCAAAATCAGTAAAGGCTGCACTTAGTAAACATGTCTGATTTATATCAAAAACAATTATTTATTATATATATTTATAATTCTACTTAAATAGGAACAGTTTTTATGAATTATAATCTTATTTCTAATTTAATACCTATAATTTTTCATCATTCTTACCCATCTTCCTTTATTTTCTCTTAAGATTCCTCACTTTCAGATTGAGAACTTTCATGCTCTTATTCAACTGGCTGCTCTTTTATTTTCTGAGTCTAAAAATCAAGAAATTATTAATATGCTCTTTATAATTTCTCTTTTAGGTCTTTTTCCATTTCCTAGTCAAAAATTTAATATATTTCTTACATTGAATCTCTCATTACTATATTCTTTAAGAGGATTCATTCCTTCATTTGTCTTAACTGGTTACCATAATATATATGGAGCTGTTCTAATAATTTCTTATGATATATAATTTACTTAGTGATAAAAAACTCTCTCATAGTTTTTAATTAAAGCTCCAATAATAATTACTATATATAATTGTTATAATATTTACTTGTCTTCTAAATTCATCTGCTGCCAATTCTCTCTCTAATTGTTTTCTCTCTGTTACCAATTATTCCTTTCTTTTCTATTTTCTATATATTATAATATACATCTTAATCTTCTTTAAAAGCCATTATATCTTGTCTATCTTTATCCTCAAGTCTTTTATTGATTTCAATTTGTTTATCCAACTAAATAGATATGATACTATAAATTACTTTTTATTTTTCTCCTTCTAAATCTTATTTTGCTCTTTATAAATGGTTTCCAAATAGAAATTTTACTATTCTTCTATCCTTCTCTTTCTAGGCAATGGGTACTTTTTGATCAAGCTACTTTTACTTTTCAGCACGTTCCTCCTTTGCACCCTCAAGATTGATTACAAAAGTCTTCAAAACATTCGTATTCTATAAATTACCTTTTCATTTTCATCCTTAGATTTCTTGATTTTATGATTATTCTTTCTATTATCATATTAAATAAAAATTACTAAAAGGGCATGCTTTTTATTTCTTTTATCAAACTTTTTCTTTTATTTAAACTTTCTTATTGTTTCTTATTTAATTCTTTTAATTTGTTTTTTATGTCATCTACATTCATTTTGTTGTAATTATATTTATTAATAAATTTTATATTATAACTATTATATTTTAGACTAAATATATATATGTATTACTTAATAACAAACATATTTTATTATGATTTACATGTATTAAATCAAAAAATATTTAGTTATTTGAATGTTGAATTGATATAAATAATAAAAATAAAGTTTTGATTAAGTTTTTTCAAATGAAATATTTTGAACAATTAGAAATGTATATTTGAGTGGAATATTCATTCAATTATCCTTAGAGATATCAGATTCCTTAAAAAAATAAGAATTGATTAAAATAGAGAATATAATGTAGAAATATCAAACTAATAATCATAATCAAGAATATCAAACTCCATCATAATTTATTGTGGGTGGAATATTAAAATATATTTAGATTTAATAATGGATTAATATATTAAATGTGTAATTTGCAAATATAATTGTACACACAAAGTCAACAAGAACAAGTTTATTCTTTTGCTTCTTCTTTCGAGGAATGTGTAGCCAATAGAATTGGTTTTAAATCGTTTTTCTCTATTAATCCATTATCTATCCTTTAAACTAATTTTCCTGATAATGTCATGAACATATTCTCTATTTATTCCCCTGTAACTGCACTTGTTTCAAAGTATGAATCTATTGAATATTCTTTTACTAATTTTTAAACCTAACTTTCTGTAATTCTTCTTTATTCCTTTTTTAAAATAAATTTAATACGATCAAATCTATCTTATTCCCACATGCTAATATACATATATCTGGTCTTGCAAAATCTCTTGCATCTTTTATCCATTACTACATATTCTAAAAAGATTCTGCATTTGTCACATCAAAAACACAAATTGCTCCTAATGCACCTCTATAATATGTTCTTGCAATAGATCGATATCTTTCTTAACCTGCAGTATCCCATAATTACAATTTAATGGATTTCCCTTTTATTTAAATCATTTTCGATGAAAACTCAACACCTACAGTCTAAGCTACATTCTTCGGTTCTAATTTCTTTCATAACATCTCTTTACATTTCCCATTCAAATAATGATATAATATGCTAGTTTTCCCACAACTACCATTTCCAATAATAATTATTTTAAAAATATAATCATATGGTTCTTTGTCCATTTCCATTTCCTTATTTTTATATATTATTTAATATTGTTATTATTATGTAATTTTTAAATATATTATTTCTCTCACATATATTTTTTTATTTAATAAATACATGCAATAATAAATTACATCTATAAGAAAATGGCTAGGTTCTAAACATAACAACTCTTTTAGATTAATGTCTTACAATATTTTGGCTGATTCTTTGTTATAAGAAAATGAAAAGCAATTATAATAATATGAATGGAAGAACAGATGGCCATTAATCTTTTCCTAAATAAAAAAGTATAAGCCTGATATTCTATGTCTTTAAGAATTAGATTGTGATGAAAATGACTTAAGTTAATTATTAATTCATGATAAATATGAAAAGCTTTATTTAAAAAGAAGTCAAGAAAATCAAAAAGATGGATGTGCTCTCTTTTTCTTAAAATAGAAATTCAAATTAATCAAGTCCTATAATCTTCACTTAAAACAAGAACATCTATTTTATAACTCTAAAGCCAAAATGGATAAACCTAATATATGTCTTATAACAGTATTATAAGATTGTAATGATGGAAATCCTCTCATAGTTGCTAATTCTCATTTGATATTTAATAAAAACAGAGGAGATTTAAAACTAAGTCAACTTCAATTAATTATGATCACACTTTAATCTTTACAATTAAAATATTAGAATTCAAGAATTGTTTGGTGTGGTGATTTTAATCTAACACCCAATAGTGCTTTGTATTCTTATATTTCATAAGGCCAATAACAATTTAGTAAGTTAAATCCAAAAAGAATAAGTGGCTAATATTCCATTTCTTACCATCCTACTGATTATATGTAGGACAGAATTAATGTTTAGAAAAAGTGTGGTGAATTTAATATACAATATGAATAATAAGACATTGATTATGATTATGATCTGTATGTTCAAGCTTTGAGATGCCAAATTATAGATGATAATTTTTAATTTCATTAAGCTTAATTAAATCCATATCCAATTGTAGAAACACCAATTCAATTTAGAAGTGCTTATGCAGATTTATAGAAAATTAAAAGTAAAGATTTGCATGATTTCTATGCAAAATGGTCTACATATGAACCATTAATTACAACAATGTCTTCATCATAAGTTGGATGTGTAGATTACATTTGGATCAATAAATTGCAAGTCTCATAAATATTATAAATGCCTAAAATTGAATATTTAATAGAAAATCCCATTGTAAATCAAGAAGAAGGTAGTGATCATCTCCCATTAGTATGCGACTTGTATTGATTTAATGTTCATATTATTAAGTATCATAATTTAATTATAAATTATCATTTATAACTTTGTTTAATATTGTTGTATTTCTAAACAATAAGAATATTTTTATAATGAAAAATAAATAAAATAATAATTAATGTATCTATTCAAAATTAATCAATAAAATTCAAATGCAACTTTGAATATTTTTACTTTAATTATTTTACTTCAATTTTAACTTTTAGTTCTTCTTTTCATTCTTTATAATTAATTATTATTATTATTATTATTATTATTATTATTATTATTATTATTATTATTATTATTATTATTATTATTATTATTATTATTATTATTATTATTATTATTATTATTATTATTATTCTTGTTTTTACATAATCAACTTTATTAAAAATATAAGGGAGTTTTCTATATTAATTGATAATTTGACAGATGTTTCAAAAAATGGTATACCGTATTATTAAGCTAATTTGATTAGATTACTATATACCTAACAAATTGCCTTCCTCAAATGTTACAGCTCGATTATCTTTTTAATCACATTTATTTCCTATAAGAATTCTTATAACACCTTCATTAGCAATACTATAAATATTTTAATAGTTTTACTTATCAATTTAACTTATCCATTATTAAATACTATTAAACGAATATCTATTTGTTACATCATAAATTATAAATATACCTTATGCTTTTCTAACCTTATCAATTATAAATACCTATAAACTCTATCGATAAAAATATATTTCTCTGGACCTGATATATCATGCTTAAATTAATTAAAGATAAATACAATTTATAAATGAACACATTAATTTTCAATAAATATGCTCTTTGATACATCATTTTTTAATAAACTATTGCAATTAAGTGTTTTTTTGTGATTATAAACTTCATCGAAAATATCTTGAGTGTATCGAATAATTAGACTTGTTTTACCTACTTAGTTATCTCCTAAAATCAATAAAGTAATTTAATCTTCAATTGATTATTATTAAAATTTTTTCATTTCTACAGATTTTTCAGGAAATAAATAATTAAAATTTCTTATTAAAATATTATAAAGCTAGTTAATATTCTATTTTAATTATTTTTTACAATTAAGCTGAAAATGTAAATTGAATAATTTTTGTTCTTAAATAAATAGAAAATTATATAAATGTGAATAAGGATGTTTATGCATAGTTTTGAAACAAAAATTGATTTAATAATAAAATGATTTATTAAAAAATAAAAATTCAAATAAATAGTCTTACTTATGATCCTAGATCTTCTTAATTCTTATTTTGACAACAAAACTACCTTAATTTGATCACCATGACCTGTAATTGTTAAAAAATATCAATTATCAATGAGAATATTAGGATAGCTGAAAAAGAGGATATGTGAACCCATCCTAAAGTTAAACTAAAATTTTAGTTCAATCCAATATCCTTTGAATAATCGTAAAGAATAAACGTGATTGTGTTGAAAATAACAAGGGACTCTGTTATAAGAATTTTGTAGTACTCATAATGACTCTGTAATGGGTTATTGGCAATACAAAAAAATAGAAATAAAGATTAATTTATTGCAATTAGCAGAGTTTAAAGTTTTCCATCTGTTTACATAAATACAATTATACTTATGAAAGTAAGCTTTTTAATTAATAAAATTGTATTATATTATGAAACCCAGACATTTTTGCCTTCTTGAATTCCTTCAAATAAAGATTCATATTATTTCTTAGCTCTTAATGTATTCTTATTAGAAAACTTTTGCATAATATTAAAAATATAAATCGAAACTCCTAAATATGAAGCAAATATAGCAAGGGAAAGATATGAATTTATTGTCTCACTTATTTTTTTACTCTAAAAATAACTAAGTTATATTGTCATTGCAAAAGAAATATCATATGCATTAGACATCNATTAAGTGTTTTTTTGTGATTATAAACTTCATCGAAAATATCTTGAGTGTATCGAATAATTAGACTTGTTTTACCTACTTAGTTATCTCCTAAAATCAATAAAGTAATTTAATCTTCAATTGATTATTATTAAAATTTTTTCATTTCTACAGATTTTTCAGGAAATAAATAATTAAAATTTCTTATTAAAATATTATAAAGCTAGTTAATATTCTATTTTAATTATTTTTTACAATTAAGCTGAAAATGTAAATTGAATAATTTTTGTTCTTAAATAAATAGAAAATTATATAAATGTGAATAAGGATGTTTATGCATAGTTTTGAAACAAAAATTGATTTAATAATAAAATGATTTATTAAAAAATAAAAATTCAAATAAATAGTCTTACTTATGATCCTAGATCTTCTTAATTCTTATTTTGACAACAAAACTACCTTAATTTGATCACCATGACCTGTAATTGTTAAAAAATATCAATTATCAATGAGAATATTAGGATAGCTGAAAAAGAGGATATGTGAACCCATCCTAAAGTTAAACTAAAATTTTAGTTCAATCCAATATCCTTTGAATAATCGTAAAGAATAAACGTGATTGTGTTGAAAATAACAAGGGACTCTGTTATAAGAATTTTGTAGTACTCATAATGACTCTGTAATGGGTTATTGGCAATACAAAAAAATAGAAATAAAGATTAATTTATTGCAATTAGCAGAGTTTAAAGTTTTCCATCTGTTTACATAAATACAATTATACTTATGAAAGTAAGCTTTTTAATTAATAAAATTGTATTATATTATGAAACCCAGACATTTTTGCCTTCTTGAATTCCTTCAAATAAAGATTCATATTATTTCTTAGCTCTTAATGTATTCTTATTAGAAAACTTTTGCATAATATTAAAAATATAAATCGAAACTCCTAAATATGAAGCAAATATAGCAAGGGAAAGATATGAATTTATTGTCTCACTTATTTTTTTACTCTAAAAATAACTAAGTTATATTGTCATTGCAAAAGAAATATCATATGCATTAGACATCATTACTCTTAAGATGCCATTATAGTGAAACTCTTTTGAAGACTTATAAAATTTTTTTCTAATTAAATAAAATCCTTTTGCAATTGTTTAGTTCATTTTCAATAAAAAATACGGTTACATTTGGTACAATAACATATATGTGATTTTGAAAAAAAAGTATCCTGAATAGGCAGTTATAAGACAGAATATGAAACTACTAAAATTATCAAGAAATCTTATGTTAATATCATCAGGCTTAAATTTATCATCACGAAGAATTTGATTATTCTCTCCTTGCTGAATAAAATTAAACAAATTATCTATTTTCAAGGCTGAAATTGCTGGCTGAATACTAATTAGTTTAAAAACTTCAAAATAAATATTAAGATTTGGAGGAAATCTAATATTAACGTATTTAATGTATGATAAATATTACAATTGATCCATCAGATTCCAAAATAATTCAGAAGAACCTGTCATTAGACATAGACCAGATAAGCCAATTAAGAAATAGATCACTGCCTCATTATAAGCTACAGTACTTTAGGCTAGATTTATCTAATTCTAGTTTAGTACTGAAGGTGTATTCAATTAAACTGTTTTTGTTAACTATTAAAGAGGTAAATTGTATTCTGAAAGAAATGAATCATTCAAAAATTATATTTTCAATTATGGTCTCTCTATTGGAGCATTAAAATTCACTTTCAGTAGAATAGTTATGTCGCTTATTTCTTCTTTTGATTCCGATTTAATTATTTAATAGACAATATCATATTGGGAATCTTTCATATCTATAATACTAGAAATTATTAATTAGGATAATTTATCTTAATCTCCACCATAATATTTCATTTTCTAATCAAATGTTATTTAAACATCCTAAAAATCTTCAGCATTTGTTGAAAGAAGTTTAACATTAAATTAGGGTTATTTAGAGTAAGCACATAAAGAGAACCTACCTTCTCTATTTTAACATATGTAATTATCTTCTATTCGACAATTTTCGTCACAACCATCCCCATTTTATATATTACCATCATCGCAAAGCTCAGCTGATTTTACATAAGCTCCATCTCCACATTAAGATATACAAACATTCTAAACTATAAATCTTCCTAATTCACACTATTGACAAATTCCTTATTAACAATCAATACAATATTCATCACAAGCATATTGACATTAATGACATCCATCATTTTAATTATTATTCATATCATCACATTATTCGTTACCTGTGATGATTCCATCTCCGCAAAATGGCTTGCAAATATGATCATCAATCATCCAACCAAAATAATCACATTCATAGCAAATACCTTGTTAACAAACAGTGCACATCTCAGAACATTAGAATTAACATTAATAACATCCATCATACTATATAAAATTACCATCATCGCATTCTTCTAAATCTTGAACAACAATACCATCTCCACAAATTATTTCACAATAATTATTAATTAAATGCCAACCTTATATTCCACATTCATAACATATTCCAGATCTACAATCAGTGCATTCAATTTAACATTAAAATTTGCATTCGAAACAACCATCATATGGAATAATATTACCATCATCGCATTCTTCATTATCTACTACAATTAGATCTCCACAAAAAGAAATGCATTTGTATTCAAATAAATACCAACCATCATTACCACATTCTAAGCATATTCCAATTAAACATTTAGTACATTATTACTATAAACATCTTAATTCACACTAATGACATCCATCAAATTCGATTTCGTTACCATCATCACATTGTTCTTTTCCAACAATTATGCCATCCCCACAATTAGATCTACAAACTCCAGATACTATATCAATTTCCCATCCTATTCCTTCACATTCTTAACACTATCCTTAATAACAACTCAAACATTCTTTCTGACACTATTTTTAACAATTTATACATCCATTATCAACTCCATCATCACATTACTCATCTTTAGCAACTAATCCATCGCCACATTTGCTAACGCAAGAATTCACTCCTTGATTCAAATAAAATCCAAATTCGCATATATAACAAATATCCATTTGACAGTCAATACAATTTTAATCACAAGAATATTGGGATAAGTAGCATCCATCATAAGGAATCTCATTCCAATCATCGCATTGTTCGTTTCCTACTACTAATTTATCTCCATTAATTGGATGACAATTCTTTTAAATTGTGTTCAAAACCCATCCTTTATTACATTAATAACACTCTCCTTTGTAGCAAGTAGAGCAAGAATCTTAACATATTTATTGACATTAAAAACAAAATTGTTTATTTAACAGTTCATTAAACTCTTATTAAATTTTGTCATCGCATTACTCCAATTAAATAGCCACTATACCATCACCACAAATAGGTTAGCAAATGTTTTTATCAAGATACCAACCATTTAGTTCATCACATTTTATGCATTTATTAAATTAGCAATCAATGCAATGATTTGGACATGAAAATTTACAATTATAACATCCTTCGTTTGGAGTTTAGTTATTGTCTTCACATTCCTCTGTTTTCACTAAAAGATTATCACCACAAATGGCAACACATTGATTATCCGCAATCTAGAAGCCTTTTTGGCAATCGAAACAAATTCCCCAAAAGCATTCTTTGCAAGTCTCATCACAACCAAATTTACAATCATTACATCCATCATATGGATTAGAATTACCATCATCACAATCTTCTCCATCAACAATTAAAAGATCTCCACACACAGGAAGACAAATTACATTTATTCCGTCATCATAGAACCCAGACTAACATAAACATTAATTGTTGGATAAAATCCTATGAAAATCAGAAACACAGGTTTGACAATTAGTTATCAAAGCTCCTGTACATGTTTCACAATATTTATGACATTATAATGATGGACTTGGAGGTGAAGGAGGATTAATTGGTAAGCAAACTCCATTTATTAAAGTATTATATTAACTTGAAGAATCACAGGAAGTGCATTCTTCCAAATTTTTACAAGTTAAACATCCAGGTTAATTACATGTAATACAATTATAAGTTTCTGAAATAGAATCAAATTATAGAAACTAATTAACATCGCAATTTTCATTTAAATGTCCAGATTCCCAAGTAACACAAGAAACCCCATCATTGCAATCTTGACAAAATGGGAGACACTTAATATTAAATGAAAATATTTACATAGTGAACAACAATAAAGTAATCAGAAATTGCGCAAAATTAGTCTCTTGGATCTACAGTTGTATCTGTACATTGAAACTCAATATTTAATGGAGACGATGTGAATGGATTCTGGAAAATTTCAAAATATTAAGTTATTTCATTTAAACTCATACCAATAATGTTTTAACCACTTGTTGATGGTTTGGGATGAGCAACTGATTTTACTCCTTAAATGGTATAATAAAAATTTCCAGCATATTAATCTCCATATATGACGTTAAATCTTATTGTAACAGCATAGTGTGGTTTGGATATACTCCATGATTTTTTATATATTGCATTATTCCATACCATTACACCTCCTAAAACAAATTTAGTAGGAAATATTGAAAATTTTTATTGTGTTAAGAAATTATTGCCAGTTGGAATAATTTCATCGAAGAATTTGTTTAGATCTGAAGTAGTCATATTAAAATTATAAAATCCTTTTGCTAAGTATCGAGAGTCTAAAAATAAATTATTAAAATTACTTGGTATCATATCTGCATAATCAACACAATTAGCAGAATGCACTGGATAATCGCTGACACAACCATTTTAAAATAACACGTAATTACTGATACATTGTTGACAAGTTGAAAAGTCAGCACATACTTCACAATTTTCTTTACAATTGCCTCTATCAATTGTTATATTTCTGAATCCCCATGTCGAAGTTGCTTAAGTTAGCTATGATCCTTTTAAAATGAGTTTAGGAGTATTAGAGTAAGTTCGAAGAATTGCCTCTATTCGGATTAAATCATAAGTATTTGTGCATATGACACTTTAACTATAAATTTTTCTAATTTTCTCAAAATTATAATCAGATGAAGTCTTGATTATTTCACCTTATATTTAGTCATCTAACAATATTTATATTCTATTATTAGTCAAAAAGCCTTATAAGTAAAATGTAATCCTTAGTCTGATAAATTTTAAGGATTAAGAAGTTGCCAATTATAAACTCATTCCCTCACTATAAAGTAAACTACCTACATATTTAGTAGATGAACAATCGAAAATTAACGACGGAGAACTTCTTGAATTTGCAGAATCTTGAACAAACTAAAAAGGAGAATAAGCACTGAAAGTTGTAGATTCAAAATACGAAACAAGTGATTTAATTCTTCTATCTGGAACACAAATATTATCTGATCTTGCTATAAAATAATCTCTTTCACATTCTTATCTACATCCAATTCCAGTTTAAGCAAATTAATGAGAAGGGTCACAAGTACAACTACCATCTGTTTATAGAGAACCATAAACACATGTTAGACAACTAGTCGAACTTGAACATGTTTTACAAGTTGGTGAACAATATTTGACATAAACAAATACATTCCTAACGCCCAGAATTTAATTATCTTCATCAGTTTCAATTCCTATAGATATATTAAATTTTTCTTTATATAATACAGGAGATGTACCTACATATGTTATGAAATCAAAATATTATGGCGTTGAACTATTGCATATTTATCTTGCATTTTGAGTTAAATCAGAATATATATAATTTCTTTATTACATAATATCTCTTGATGACGAACTCTAGGTTAAGTTCAATGTGAAATAAGCTTGATTTCCAGATGTATCACCAGCATTATCAAAAAAGATATCAACTATTACTTCTGATTAGTAACTTTTTTACTAGTAGATCTTATCCATCCTTTATCTGTCATCTTTTAGACGTACATATTTTATAGAATTTGATTAGCAAGAATTATTTCTAAAACTTTAATCGTTATCAAAATAGTCACAATATTTTGATAGATCCCAACTATTGTTAGAAGTGAATCCATCAACAAAACTTTAGTCAATCATTACCCAATTCGCATGGGCTAACAATATTTAAATTGCTGACACAATCAAAAACATAAATTTATTTAATTAGATTAATTAGATCAAATATAGTTAATGAGAATCCAAGTTGTGTCATTTGATGAAGAAAAACTGTATCCTAAATTTTTTGCATTGGCATTTTATTTGTTCAGTTACCGTACTTATAGAATTGATAAATATTTTAATATAATATGAGGTTGGTTTAATAAACCATTTTAATTTCGATTTAAAAATTTTTTATATTATTTTCAAATTTAGATTCTAGTTAATATTTTGACGTTCTAATAATAAATTACAATCTATGATTTTTAGAAGGATATATGAATGTAATGGTGTCGAAAATCAAATTCAATTAAGCCAATAAAATCTGATTAATATAATATGCGCACTTTTACAAAATGAAATATTCAATTATAGCTGTCTAAAAATTATTTTAAATGGTTGGATTAAATGCTAAATTATTTTTTTCTAATTAATAAAATCTCTATATTCTTTGGGATTGTAAAGCAACTACCCTTGTCATCACTTTATAAGAAAATTGCAATACTAATAATTCAGAGTAGTAAAACAATTAAATGCCGGCTAATTTAATGCTCATTAAATATCATCCTTTAGATCATTTTTAGATTGTATATTTGCTTTGCTTTAAAATTTTTGGATATCATTTTTTAGCTAAAAACTAATATTTTTTTATTTCAAATACTTCCATATCAATTCTGCATGATATATTAGTAACTATCTGTTTTGACTCAACTATTCATTTTTAGAAAATATTTTATGGTTTCTTGTGTTTATTATACTTATTTATAATTATAATCTGATTGAATATTCTCCTTTCTCATCCATCAAATAATGGAAATTAGGTAAGGATATATCCTCTTTTAGTTACCTAAACTAAGCAATTATAAATATAATTTTATTTAAAAAGTGGATGAATAATTTGAAAAATGTTTTTTAATTAATGAGGACTTTGATTTTTGAAAAATTATCCCAAGTAATAGATGAAAAAGAAGTTAAGAAGTTTAGATTGATACACATAACATCTTGTTAATGTAAGATTTTATATTCAAGAATGAATTAATAAGTAAAGAAACACTAACTTAAAATTTTAAATAAACTGAAAACTCTCCCATAGTATCTCTCCACTTATTTGCTCATCTGAGCTCTCCTCTGTTCTTATCTAATTTCTGTTTTTAAATTTATAGTACAGATTAAGGGATGAGTATTTTTAATACTCATCCTCCCCCTCATCCCGACAAGGATTTTTATGAGGGATCTATACCTAGGTACTTAAATTTCCATTACTTATATAAGATTAAAAAAAGAGAATTGTAAATTTAAAGTTAATAGCTCTAATAATTCTACTTTTATAGCTCAACTTAGCCTACCTTGACTTCATTCGTAGCGTGATGATAATGGATGGTACATGTACCATTTCCGATGGATAACTAACCTGAAGGAAGCATCCATTCACTTGTTATGAGTCATCTCAAGATGGAATTGAGCTAATTTCTTTTATTATGTATTAAAAGGAACCTAATTATAACCCATAACGACCTTTAACCGGAGCCGCTATTACTCCTAGGCGAGGTAACGAAATGGATTAGAACTATTTCAGGGAACCTTGGTCTGAGGGTATACTTTGCTTGTATGCAGAAGCTTTTTAAAGGAAGGTTTACTTTTATTAATTTTAAATTTTATGTTTAATTTTGATTCGTTTAATGTATTTTTTTATTAATGTTAAATTTAATGTTTTAAAGAAAATTTAGTAGAAAAAATATATAAATAATTTTAGAATTTAATATAAACAAATATATTTAGCCAGCAAGATAAGACTATTTATATTAACACAAGATATACTAAATATACTGTGAAAAAGAATAATCTTTTTTTTAGGATAAAATTAAGCACTGTAAAAAAAATTATTCTTTTTCACAGTATATTTATTATATCTTGTGTTAATATAAATAGTCTTATCTTGCTGGCTAAATATATTTGTTTATATTAAATTCTAAAATTATTTATATATTTTTTATACTAGATGTGCTCTGCCCATTCAAAAAATAAATCTCGGTTTCATATGTATTAATAATGATAATTACTATCCTTAAAGAAATAGAATTTTCCCACAATTACAATAATTATAAATAGGGCATTGAATTATAATATAAAAGCATAAACAAATTAAAGGCAATTCAGCTTCCTTATAAAATTATATAATCACTCTTTCATTCTTCCATATTCACATATGTTTAATAAGGCTTCTTATAGTTTCATATTTAAACAATCATTTTGGTGAATGGTCATAAATAAATTACTCTAATTCTGAAAGTATATTAAATATATCTATGTAAAATCATATTTTGGCAAATGCATATCTAAAAATATAAACTAAAACAAATCAGCAACATTAAAATAATACATAATTTTTCCTAAAAGGGTTTGGGTTTGGGTTTGGGTTTGGGGTTTGGGGTTGGGGTTGGGGTTGGG
>CAJJDM010000045.1:357448-548782 GCA_905182975.1 Paramecium primaurelia
TAACCAATTAAAGTTCAAGTATTTTAGTTTAAATCAAAAAGAAGTTTTAACTTATTTCATTTTAAATTATGATTGTCGAGAAGAGACAATTAAAACAATAATAGCAAACCATGTAATTTTTAATTAAAATTAAGATCGCTTTGCTAGGTAACATTACTTCGTCACAAATGCAATGATTAATGCTATAGTTTTATAACACACTTCACTTAAATTAGAGAATATTCGTCAAATTGAAAATTGAAGTTGAAACTGATATCTAATTGGAAGAAGCATTAAATATTATTGATTAAAAAATAGGCTTTGAGTCTTCGAACATCCTTATCCTAAAGGCTATAATATAAAGTTAATAAATTAGAAAATTAAATTTCCCCTTAGTTTTTAGATGGATACTTTACAATATCTAAAATCAGAGCAGAGTATTTGCAAAGAATAATTGGCTATTCCGATTTTAAAGAAAAATACAATAATTTAAATTTAATTAGTAACATTCTTAATGGCTTTCTGATTTTGTTGTATAAGATAATTTATAATTATTATTTAATAGTGCAACAATATATATGAGATTCAAAGAGAAATTTGATATAAACAATTAGTTTTAACTACATTATTTTTAATATGGATGAAATCTTAAAATATCTATACATACCGCTTAACAAGTAGAGTAAATTTTAGATCGTAAAAAAATACAACAATCAGATTAGAGTTTGCTAAAAAAATCGCCTAATTATTTAAAAAGTATGTTACAGTTATTTATATTGATGAGTCAAACTTTGGAAGAAACTTAAAAGCTCCAAAATGTTGGCAAAAGAAAAAAAAAATTAATTTCATTTTTAACTTTCAAGTTCCAATAAACTTAAAACTATGATTGGTGCAATTGGATAAGATGGTTTTTTAGCCTTTAAATGCATGATAGGAAGTGTTAATTAATTTTTATTTGCTGAGTTTCTAAGTGAGTTATTAAGTTTACTCCATCACACTCGCTAGGAAAATGATTATGGTCTTATTTTAGACAACGCAACAATTCATAAGTCATAGAGGATTTAAAAATATTACAACTCTTTAATCATCTATATCTATCACCTTATAGTCCATAATTAAATTGTATAGAGCATCTTTGGGCTTAGGTCAAGCTATAGTTGAGTAGAAAATAAGCATTTTTTTCAATAGTTTGGAAGAATGACGGTGCAAATACATCATGTATCGATATTTTCCAGTATGCATAAATTTTATCAATAATAATCATTTACTTCTTTAAAATTCAAAATCAATTCTGCTGATTTCTATACTAAATGATCATTTAATTTTGTTTCAGTTAAATTAAAATCAATAACATCATTCTATTAATTTTCTTAAATATACAACCAGATTGTTTTAAAATTTGCATGCTTTACATATTTTTAAATTAGCTTCTCTCCTAATCCACTTCTATGCAATTCTTGCAATTTGCAATACCTTAAATCATGATATTAAAAATTTGTTTAAAAATTCATTATACTCATACGAAGTATTGGTTTATCGAGCTTTTATTAGTTTTTAAGCATATTTTAATTATTTGTAAAAGGATTAGGATTTAATTTATTATTTATTAAGACCCATATTTAAATGAACTCTTCATTTTTTTATTTCTAACCACAAAAAGTTTTGTTTATTTCTAAACATTTTCATTTAACTTAAACCTTCTTTCAGCTTTTTTCCCATTCTTTACTATTTCTTTGGTACACAATATATCAAACCATTTATCAACATTGAAAAACTTATTTGTGAAAGTTCAGAAATTCTTGCTGCTAATTCATATAATATAAAAAATCTAAAAGCCAAAAATCCCCTTTTACAAATGAAGAGTTTGGATATATTTCAATCCCCAAGATCGATGTAGCCTCTTTTTGGCAATTTCTTTAAGTATTCTTTTTTTTATTTAATTACATCCTTCATTTCTGGGGATATTGGTATATTAATTGATTTTTAGAATCGAATTAATGCATTCACTAAATTCATACTTTTACATTAATATTAAATTAAATGCATAAATTCTTCTGGCTATAAACTATAAAAATTTGTTGTTTCAATCTTGCTTATTAATTTATTAATTTGATTAAGGATGATTAATATAAATTTTGCTGCCTTAGGATAATTTTCCTATGTTTAGAATTGAACGAACATATAATTATGAATTCGGCTATTAATCTATTATAAAAATTACTATTTCATCGTTCTTGTCTTTAGAGTTATTTTGTCTATCTATTTCTTTAATTTAATCGTTAAAGTTCGATGATTCGATTGAAATGCAAACAATACAATGACATACTAATTCTTTTATCGTCGTTAATGCAATTTACAACCCACAAGATTTACATATAGCAAAATAATCGTATCTATCAATTACATCACTAAATTTAGGGAATAAATTCTTCCTGTAATTAGGATACTGTTTGTGACTTTCATTTTAATAACTTTAATTCATTTAAATATATCATTAAATTATACAGAAAAATAGATTTTGATCAATTATAAATATTTATATTTAAAGTTCAGATCCATTACAATTCTTTAAGAAGAGGCTCATAAATGCTTCTACACCAATTTGATATCAATTGGTGTAGAAGCAGATTGATGATTAAATGAATTTATTAGATAAATTATGAAGTTATGTAACTTTCTTTTAATCCATCTAAACATATGTTCGATAGCGTTAAACTCAGGCCTATAGACTGGAGTAAAAATGCAAGGGATATTGTCAAGTACCTCCTTTATTAAAGATTATTTATGTATACTACAATTATCTAAAATCAAAACAACTGGTTTATCCTTATAATAAATTGTGGCTTAGTTTAGAACTTCAATTAAAAAGTCTTGAAATATATAACTCTTCCCTGTACCAGAAAATAATTAATAATATAAGAAGCCATCTTCACCTAATGATCCAATTAAATATATAAAGTTAGAAATTCTTTATGTCGTTTCTTTAAATGTTCATATAAGATGCCATTGTTTATGAGAATTTTTTGATATATTTCCTAAGGAACACATCAATAAATATTAGTTTGTATTTTTACTATACATAGCCACAAATCAAAGATATAAAATTCTTCATCTCTTCTCTTTTTCCATCTTTGTTAAAGAACTGGAAAGGTTTGAGAGAAGGAATTCTATATCGAATATTTAATGTTAATAAAATCTTTCGAAATTGAGATATTGATACATTTTGATTAGGAAAGTGTTCTTTGAAAGCAAATAGAAATGATTTAGCATTAAAGAGAATTCGATTTGACTAAAATGATGCTTGTTATAGCAACCATTCTTATTAAAACCTAGTAATCCTTAGTTGTTTTTTTTATTTTATTATCTTTAAATGAATTAAATTTTTCTCACTTGAGAAGGAGTAATAAAAAAAATGGCAGCTATCACATTTGTCTTAAACTTTTATTTTTAAAGCTCTAAAATTTATTTTCTTTCCACTTAGGTTAGATGAGAGGCAATTTTGAATGCTCTTCTTCTTTTCAATTTTTTAATTTTCTTCATTTTTTTTATTTTCTTTGATCTCTTAATTGAGGTCAACTAATTTTAATACAAATAATTTGCTTTCCCTCAATGACATTGGTTAAACTTTAGGAAATTATAAGTGAATTTCTTTAGGAACTGAAATCCTTTTTGTAAAGTTTAAGCAAAATTAATTGCATTGTTAATGCCTATTCAGCATTGGCTGACATTCATAGGTTATTTACTCTTCAATTTTGAATTTTGGCTCTATTAATATTATAAATAATTACGATTTAGAATCTGCTGCTTCACGATACCTTTGCAGCATTTGCATTTAGAATTGTTTGCCTGATAATTATTATCCATTAGAAAAAATAATTTAAAATATTTTATTTGATATTGCAAAATATATTGTTGTTCTTTGTTAAAAAATCCCAAGACAACTCCGCAAATTAAAATTTTTAGCTTCTCTAGACATTTTTTTTTAAGCATTAATCTATGCACTCAAACTTATTTAAACTGGACTTTTATAATTATGTAAAATATTTTTTACGAGGAAGCCGAATCTTTGAAGATTTCTAGATCCGATGTAAATCAATTGATACCCTCTTTAGAGTCAGCCTCTTATGGCTTGCTACTTTAAGGAAAGTATTTGCCAAACTTACTTCATCAATTATTACATCAGATTACTTATTAGGGGTTCTATTTGATAAAATATAAGTTCCAAATTTGAATGAAGGATAGATCGGTGTGGTGTGCTGCTAAAGTTAGTGAAAAAATTTGAAATTATTGAGGAATTGCTAAAGATTCCTTTATAATAAAAAAGCTGGGAAATTGATTAGAAACATTTACTAGACAAAGACTGGATTACAAATGTGATGAAAACACTGAAACCAAATCATGAATTTTTCTAAAAATACAAATAAAGTACAAAATATGACATGAAAACCTTTACTCAAGAATAAATTAAGTAATATTTTTCAAATCATACCTTTAGTAAAATTAAAGAATTAGACATGTCGATGGGAAAAAAAACAAATGTAAAGAGATTCTTCGGTGTGTCTAAAGAGAAATAATTAGAAGCAGAAAATCAAAAATGATCTTTAAAAAAAAAAGCCTTAGAAGGGAAAATGGGTAGGGAAATTAAAATTATTGACGATTATGAGAAGGATATAAAGCATATTGAAAACAAAATTAAAGAGATAGATGGTCCATGACATTTTGTTTAGCTTTATTTTAAAATATCTTCTATAGATTTTATCATTTATAATCTTGAAATGAATTCAAAATATCCTTTTTTATATTTTGTTTCTTCATAATCTTTTTCATGTAATTTAATATGATCTAATGAGTCTTAGTTAATGATTGTCTAAAATAATTATCCCAATACTTGAGAATCTTATTATCTTAAAATAATAATTTATAAAAATTTATACATATGCTACTCCTCATTTAATGCTTCAACATTTATAATGGATTCAACCATATTCTAAATTTATTAAATATTTTTCTATCGTTTTATTTCTAATTTATTTTATCTATTTTTTTTAGTCTTCATTGAATGATTATCAACCATCTTATCTGGTATTTATATTATATCAGCAGATTAATAGTAACAAAAGAAGACATTATATAATGAAGGAAAAGAAACTTCCTTCTCCTACTTATTTTCAAAGAAAGTATTTGCTTGCTATTAATTTTAAGCTTTGTTATAGGGATTTAGCTATTTTTTAATGGATTTAATAGCTGAAAAGTTAAAGCCTTTAATAAATTGTTTAGGCTCTTCACTTAATAATTCTATTTAGATTTTAAGATCTTATTTTATTTTTATTAAGAGACTTTAAATATCCCTTATCTTTTTAATTGAAGGAATGATATTTGAATTTTATTATTCCGACAAAAAATCTAAAGTTAATTTAACAGCTAATTCTAAGGTTTTGTAGATTTTTGGAATACCACTTTATTAACCATTATTAATTATAGATTTATAAGCTTTGTTTTATACAAATATGATAATAAATCCTTTTTCATAAACATAAGGTAAGTATTGAAAATTGTGACTTTTATCATGTGATTTATATAGATTACCTACTCTCAACACAAATAAGTGTAACTAGAACCTTATGGTTAATATTCTCTAAATTTTCAGAATATTTTACTAAAAGTTACTTTTAAAGTAAAGTACAGTAATTAATTGAACATTAGCTTTTTACATTTAGGGATATTTTATAAAGTACCATCAGTTAAACAATTTATTATATTATAGTTTTAATTAAAGTGTTTAGAATACTATTTTCAAGTTGAAATATTGTATGTGCTATTAAAAGAATATTAAGCTTTTCATCTTGATTCATTCATTATCAAACTTAAATTAAATTATTATTTTCTTTTGAAGCTCTAATACTTTTTATTTTTAAAGGATACCCTTAGGAATTTTCTAATTTCCATTTGTAAATTTATTATTATAATATCATCTTAAAATTGACTCTTCATAATTTCAAAAGTTTGTTTTTTTGGAGTAAGCTGAAAGTACTTTTTCTATCCATTTATTTTATGGTTCATACAATTTTTATCACTTTAATAACTAAAGTTCATTGTTAATATTTACATTCATAAAACAGAATCATATCATTATGCTGAAAATAAAACATAATTTCAAATAGGTCGCATTTAATCCTAGATCTTTGTAATTATTTTAAGCAGTATTTAAAACTAGTATAATAATGAATGAGATTAATAATTTGATAACTTTCAGCAATATTCTAGTCTCAACTATCCAACTTTTGACTTAAATTAAAGAGAAAAATTATTGAATTTAATTTAATTAAAAATACTATAATAAATAGAATTAAAAAAAAAATTCTCAAATATATTTCCAATCAAACTCTAAATCTTTGTATTTGCTTAAATATCTTATATAATTTTTATATTAATCAATTATCAAATAATATTTCTTCTTAGGTGATACTCCTATTGGTCATTATTTTTGTCTCTTCAACCAAAGTCATGTTTTAAATATTGGTTTTCTCCATTTGACACATAATGCAAAGATATTTATCCTCATCAGCGGTTGATTACTTTAAATCTTTTTTCAAAAATTCTAATTTCTGCTTTGTACATAATTTTTTATATAAGTTCAGATGACATTTATCTATTTAATTATAATACCATATAAAACCATTTATTTATAATTCTATTAAACATAATGTAAAAATTAGCAATATTTAATAGCCTAAGAAATTAAAGCTTAATAAGGGTACATTTACAGAGGAAACCATAACCAAAAAAATGATATCCATAACATTTTAACTTAATAATAGTAACCTGTAACAGGAAACANTTATACAAATATGATAATAAATCCTTTTTCATAAACATAAGGTAAGTATTGAAAATTGTGACTTTTATCATGTGATTTATATAGATTACCTACTCTCAACACAAATAAGTGTAACTAGAACCTTATGGTTAATATTCTCTAAATTTTCAGAATATTTTACTAAAAGTTACTTTTAAAGTAAAGTACAGTAATTAATTGAACATTAGCTTTTTACATTTAGGGATATTTTATAAAGTACCATCAGTTAAACAATTTATTATATTATAGTTTTAATTAAAGTGTTTAGAATACTATTTTCAAGTTGAAATATTGTATGTGCTATTAAAAGAATATTAAGCTTTTCATCTTGATTCATTCATTATCAAACTTAAATTAAATTATTATTTTCTTTTGAAGCTCTAATACTTTTTATTTTTAAAGGATACCCTTAGGAATTTTCTAATTTCCATTTGTAAATTTATTATTATAATATCATCTTAAAATTGACTCTTCATAATTTCAAAAGTTTGTTTTTTTGGAGTAAGCTGAAAGTACTTTTTCTATCCATTTATTTTATGGTTCATACAATTTTTATCACTTTAATAACTAAAGTTCATTGTTAATATTTACATTCATAAAACAGAATCATATCATTATGCTGAAAATAAAACATAATTTCAAATAGGTCGCATTTAATCCTAGATCTTTGTAATTATTTTAAGCAGTATTTAAAACTAGTATAATAATGAATGAGATTAATAATTTGATAACTTTCAGCAATATTCTAGTCTCAACTATCCAACTTTTGACTTAAATTAAAGAGAAAAATTATTGAATTTAATTTAATTAAAAATACTATAATAAATAGAATTAAAAAAAAAATTCTCAAATATATTTCCAATCAAACTCTAAATCTTTGTATTTGCTTAAATATCTTATATAATTTTTATATTAATCAATTATCAAATAATATTTCTTCTTAGGTGATACTCCTATTGGTCATTATTTTTGTCTCTTCAACCAAAGTCATGTTTTAAATATTGGTTTTCTCCATTTGACACAT
The DNA here is from genome assembly GCA_905182975.1 of Paramecium primaurelia. Taxonomy (NCBI): domain Eukaryota; phylum Ciliophora; class Oligohymenophorea; order Peniculida; family Parameciidae; genus Paramecium; species Paramecium primaurelia. Next base: position 365,308 of record CAJJDM010000045.1, read on the forward strand.
AATGCAAAGATATTTATCCTCATCAGCGGTTGATTACTTTAAATCTTTTTTCAAAAATTCTAATTTCTGCTTTGTACATAATTTTTTATATAAGTTCAGATGACATTTATCTATTTAATTATAATACCATATAAAACCATTTATTTATAATTCTATTAAACATAATGTAAAAATTAGCAATATTTAATAGCCTAAGAAATTAAAGCTTAATAAGGGTACATTTACAGAGGAAACCATAACCAAAAAAATGATATCCATAACATTTTAACTTAATAATAGTAACCTGTAACAGGAAACAAGCAAAATTAATATTTTCCATATTCAAGAATCTTATAATACTACTAAAATCAAACACAACTGTGATTAAAAATTAAATAGATCTAAAATGGATTAAAGAAATATTAGATTTTTTTATTTGAAAAATGAAATATTGTCTTAAATATTATTCACCTAGATAATTATATTCAAGCCATGTAGAATTTCTAATATCAACATGATGCCATCATAATTACAGCATCTGAAATATTGTGTTAGCATTAAGTTTTTGATATTTCCTGTATTGAAGCCATTGTGTAGCCTATATGCATTTTGACAATTAATAAGCAAATTTAACTTCTGCAGATTTTAAATAATTGCGGCTTTATTAATTTGATATCGAAAGGCTCGCAGTAGGGCTATTAATATAAATTCAAAATATTTCTTCTGATTTTTNAATATCATCTTAAAATTGACTCTTCATAATTTCAAAAGTTTGTTTTTTTGGAGTAAGCTGAAAGTACTTTTTCTATCCATTTATTTTATGGTTCATACAATTTTTATCACTTTAATAACTAAAGTTCATTGTTAATATTTACATTCATAAAACAGAATCATATCATTATGCTGAAAATAAAACATAATTTCAAATAGGTCGCATTTAATCCTAGATCTTTGTAATTATTTTAAGCAGTATTTAAAACTAGTATAATAATGAATGAGATTAATAATTTGATAACTTTCAGCAATATTCTAGTCTCAACTATCCAACTTTTGACTTAAATTAAAGAGAAAAATTATTGAATTTAATTTAATTAAAAATACTATAATAAATAGAATTAAAAAAAAAATTCTCAAATATATTTCCAATCAAACTCTAAATCTTTGTATTTGCTTAAATATCTTATATAATTTTTATATTAATCAATTATCAAATAATATTTCTTCTTAGGTGATACTCCTATTGGTCATTATTTTTGTCTCTTCAACCAAAGTCATGTTTTAAATATTGGTTTTCTCCATTTGACACATAATGCAAAGATATTTATCCTCATCAGCGGTTGATTACTTTAAATCTTTTTTCAAAAATTCTAATTTCTGCTTTGTACATAATTTTTTATATAAGTTCAGATGACATTTATCTATTTAATTATAATACCATATAAAACCATTTATTTATAATTCTATTAAACATAATGTAAAAATTAGCAATATTTAATAGCCTAAGAAATTAAAGCTTAATAAGGGTACATTTACAGAGGAAACCATAACCAAAAAAATGATATCCATAACATTTTAACTTAATAATAGTAACCTGTAACAGGAAACAAGCAAAATTAATATTTTCCATATTCAAGAATCTTATAATACTACTAAAATCAAACACAACTGTGATTAAAAATTAAATAGATCTAAAATGGATTAAAGAAATATTAGATTTTTTTATTTGAAAAATGAAATATTGTCTTAAATATTATTCACCTAGATAATTATATTCAAGCCATGTAGAATTTCTAATATCAACATGATGCCATCATAATTACAGCATCTGAAATATTGTGTTAGCATTAAGTTTTTGATATTTCCTGTATTGAAGCCATTGTGTAGCCTATATGCATTTTGACAATTAATAAGCAAATTTAACTTCTGCAGATTTTAAATAATTGCGGCTTTATTAATTTGATATCGAAAGGCTCGCAGTAGGGCTATTAATATAAATTCAAAATATTTCTTCTGATTTTTAATAAGAATATCAAAATTTTCTAAATAGTAAATTAATAAATAAAGAATTGTGATAGAATTCCATACTTTCTTCGAAATATTTATCCTAACATTTGATTATCTTATCTTTGAATAACTTTTGAATAACTTTTAAATAAAAACAAAAAATCATCTGTGATAATACTTTATTCCTTATATAATAGATTTATAATAAAGACTTTTTAATGATAATTCGGTCGGTTTACTGTTTAAATATTTGATCAATAGTAATTTATTAACATACTTAAAAAAAGGGATAAAAGGATTACAAGTTCTAATATTCAAAAATATTTCTAATTATCAATACAATAATGGGTTTTAGATGTATAAATAAATAATATTCTTGGAATAATCAAAAGTGAGATATAAGAAAAGATTTAGGATAATAAGTAAAATAATACTTATTACTTAAAACATTCTTAATATCAATAAATAATAAAGATTCAATCAATAATGATTGAACAAATATTATTATTCATATTTTATTCAATTTCACTCAATTCATTTAGTTATTTTATTTTTAGAAATTTCTTTAATTCACATTTTTTTATCTATCTTTAAATAATAGTTAATTCATTTAATTATAGTTTATCAATACTTATTAGTATTTTTAATAAGCCACTTTTTTTAATATTTGTTTTATTAGTAAAAATTACAGAGATTTTCATAATTGAAATAAATTAATAATGATAATTTTTACATAATTAATAGTCTCCATCCTTTTTATTTAGATCTTGACATTAGAAGTAGAAAAGATGAATCCTTACTACTAATTTTAATAATATGAGTTTGAATTTCATGATTTAGAATTTAGTAACAACGATTGCTTTATTTATGGAATTTGGTCAAAATATAATCCATTAAGCATTATCTCCTAGGTTGGTAATATAGGTTTATTTGAAAGCACTTGTTTTCATTTACACAATATTATTGACAAATCTTCACAAAGTTTAAATCTTATATACTATGATTGCATCGATTATAATTCTTAAATAATAAAGAAAACACTCAAATTTGTAAATGAGGATAATATACTCTATTAATTTGAAATTACCATTGAACCTTTGCAATACGAAAATATTTGGTATTATTTATAAATCATAGAATTTCCTGCATAATTAAAATTTGAATTTCTTATATTTTCAGAAGGAATGATTAGAATTTAAGAAATAAAGCAAATGCAACGACCATTTGTTGATACAAATGTAATACTAAGATTTGGAGGAGATTTTTTTGTAACAAATTCAAAAATATCATTTGTAAATATAGAAACAAAGTTTTCTTATTTTCCAGGATTTATTATGATATAAAAGTTATCGAAATAAACTTTAAAATTTGATATCGATTTAATAAAAATTGCTCAAAGTACTATTGAAAGTTATGGATAATGTTTTTGTTATAGAAATAGCAATTTTTAAATAGATAATTCCTAATTAGTTTGGTTAGATAAAAAAATATATATTTCAAAAAATACAAATTGTGATTCTTTCATATTATCAGGATGGTTGAATATAAAAAATATTATATCAATTACGGATGAATTTATCTATAAATTCATTTCGTTATCAGCAAATTTTGAAAATTCTTTTTCTAATAAGAACTTATCTCCTTTTTAAATGAGTTATTAAATATCGCCAGAAGGGAATAAAATATTATTGACAACTTATACGTATAATTTTCCAATAGTTTCCATAAATTTTTAAGATGACCCCTTTTTATTAAGTAAAGAGTTTATTATTATAAATTCATTAACACTTTGGCATAATATTTTTGTTAATTTATAAGAGAATTTATTGAAAGTTTTTATTAAATTTTATGAAGGAGATATGGTTTATGAGTATAATGTTTAATTTAATGTAATATAATTTCATTGTATTCAATTTAAATTACAATATGGAAATATTGTTTAATCTACAAATGATTATTTAAATATAGAGGTCCAAAATTTAGTATTTTTAAATTGTAACGAATAATTTTAATACTAAAATTGTCACTTTAGTTGCAAAGATTGTGATGGTCCTACAATGTACAATTGTTTGTCATGTGAATCATAACGAATTTTTATACCTGAATAAAAAGTTTGTGTATGTCCATACAATTCTGTTGATGAATAAACTTGTTAAACTTATTTAGATTCAGATTTTAGGTTGATTGAGGGAGATTAATAATAACTTAATCTATGTTAATATGGCTATTTTGAATATTAGGGGGATTGCTTCAAATGGTAAAAAGTTATTAATATTAGAGTCCTTCAATAATGAGAGAAAATGTACTAAATTGTTTAGAATGTTTAAATAATCCAAAGGAATGGTAAAAAAAACCGTTTTGCATGAATGATCTTTACTTTGATAATGATGGTGGTACTCAATAAGAAATCTATTAACCTACTCCATACTTTTTTCTTGATGGAACAGAAGTAACTTTATGTATATTCTGTTAACATACTACTTTTACTAGTTTAGAGGATCAGTATTTAGATTTTCTTTATAAAAATTTAAATTTTAAATCTTTTTGTCAACCTTTTGATAATAACTATTATTTTTAATGTTATGAATGTTAACTTCCATTTTGTAATATTTGCTATTTATCAATTCAAGGTCATTAATGTCTTAAATGCATTTATAGCAAAGTATTGATTAATGGTTAATGTATTGACTTAAATGAAATTGATTAATATTTAATTTGTAGATCACCTTCTTATATAACTTTGAAAAAGAAATGCTAATTATGTCCAATTAGTAATTGCAAATATTGTTTTGAATACCAAACTAATGATCTTACTAAAAGTACATTATATAAAAATTTTGAAAAATTTGATGAAGGAGAGGAATATAAAATAGGATGTGCTCTATGTGATGAGAATTTCATCTTTAATTTTAATACTGGAAGATGTATATATCGGAAATCCAAAATTACAAATTGTTTAAGATCATTCATCAATTTAGATAATAATGAAGTTTGTACATTATCTCAAATTGATAATTTCACTATAGCTCCTGAGATAGCAAACTGTTAAAAATATTTATTTAATTGTTTATAATGCTTATTGTCTCCTGAATCAACACTTAAATGTATTATTTGTTAGGAAGGATATACAAGTTCAATCATTAATGGAGATTGTTATAAAAATGAATTCAAAGATTCAAAAATAGTAATAGAGGGTGATCTATTTTTAAGAGATGGTTGGGTACAAAGAATTCAAAGTTTTATGATGTAATTTTTACCAAATAAATATTATTATCCTAAAACAGATTAAAACTATTATATAAGAGAAATGATTGTTGAATGTCACTAAGGTTATAGAGATGTTGGATCATCTATATGTGAAAAATATTGTGATTCTTCATGTATATAATGTAAAACAAATTAGGATGGCCCTTATTGTGCAAAATGTCCTTTAAATTATTATTAGTAACCCATAAGAGATTAATAAAAGGGATAATGTTCTGAATGTTCACAATTATGCCAAATATGTTAAAGTAGAACATAAGAGGAAATTTATGTATTATATAATTCTTATAAATTTAGAATATATAGCCTAGTTATGTATTTGATGGAACCAATTAATTATTTACAAAAAAATGTTTAAGACCAATCAAAAATCCAAATATCCTATATGATCCTTATCTGCAAATTACAAAATATTGTTTTGAATCAAATTGTTTAAATTAAATTTATTATGAAGTTAAATTTACTTATTGTGGAGGTGCAATGGTATTTTGGCCATTTGGCTTTGATTATGGTATTAATATCAACTATTGCAATTAAATGGGTATTGATACAATGACTATTATTTTTTAATTTTAAATTGATAGTGAATAATGTGGACTAAGATTTAGACTTGCTCCATCAAATTTATTAAAATCAAAGATATTTTCACTAAGAAATATATATTTTAAATTGATGTCTGTTTAACGATTAATTATCTACTTTTTCCACTCAATTGAAATTAGTAATTTTGATAAGATAGAGTTGAATCATGTGACCTTTAGATTTGATGAATCTTAGATGTTCATCATTTAAAATAATAATAGTTAAGTAGATATTAAATTGATTGATTTTTCTTTAGAATTGTGTAATCTTTAAAATATATAATCCTTATTTCACAATTAAATATTTGGAAATGTTGAAGCTTAAAATTTTTAATTGTTAGATTCAAACATTTTTAATTCATCTCTTATAAATTTATAAGCTTTTAAATAAAATGGCTTAATTATAATTAAAACACTATTTATATTAAGATGTGTATTTAAAGATGCTAATCTGCTTTAATTTGGAAATAGCAATTTCAATATTTAAATATCAAATTTAATTATAGAATAATGTGAATTTTATAATTCTACACTTTTAATGTTCTATGATAATCTTAGGGATTTAACATTTCTTACTATTCATAATTTAACAATTCAGAATAGTTTATTTAATCAATCATCTTTAATAAAAAATGCTCATTTAGTGTAATTAAATATAATAAATCTTTAAATTATCAAAAACAATTTATATTATAGTAATATAATATCATTTAACTACTATCTAAATTTAAATATTTCCTTGATAAAGTTAAATTATTTTCAAGAATCTTAAGTATTAAAATGGGTTTAGACTGTTAGTGAATAATAGGTTAACATCAAAATAAATGATGTTTTTATAATTTATAATTCATTTAAGGATTCTTGTTTATTTTTATTATACTCAAATTAATTAAATAACATTTATTTAGATATATCAAACATCCATTTAGAAGAGAATTATATTTTAAGTAACATAGATAATGAAATTGCTCTTTTTATTGTATAGTGCCATTTGTTAAATATTAAAGATGCAAAATTCATAAATAATAATGACCTATCAATTTTTTAAATTTATTCAACATTTTCTATTTAAATCTAAAATATTCTATATGAAAATAATATACAAACCTTTAAAGTTCCATTATCTCTTAATTGCAATAATTTAATGAACTGGAAAAATCAGTTAATTGGAATCATAGGATTCTTTGATATATAGATTGTTAATATTTAAGTTATGAAATAATTTAATGTTGATTCATCCTTTATTTTCATAAGTTCTAGTCAAGAATTTTAGGAATAAAAAATCGGAATAATTTTAATTTAAAATCTTATTTTTAAAGAGAATCTTTAGATTTCAAAATAATAAGTTAATTTGATGTCATTATTAACAATTGATGCTGAAAATGAATTAAGAATACATATTATTAATGTTCACTTTATCGAAAATTTTGTACATTCTTATGTAGATAGCACTTTAAAATATGCTGCTAGTTTAATGCTTATAAATACTTAAACGAGCTCTTTAACAATTACAAATATGTAAAGTAAGAATAATGGTTTTACAAATTCTACAAACTCTTTTTTAAATATTAAATCTTATAAAATTATTATAACTAATTTAACAATTAATAATCATAATTTATTAAATTAAGAAATATGGTAAAAGTATTATGATATAGATAATCATTTGAATTAAGTAAATTTAAGTAGTTTAATTATTCAAGTACTTAAAATATAAAATATAGGAGGTGTATTTTAAATAACATCATCATAAATCTATTGTTATAACTGCAATTTTACTAATATTTTGGCATAAAGAAGTAGTATTTTATAAATAAATACTATTAAAGAGGGATAAATTAAGCTAGACTAGATTTCAATCTCTCAAGTTTCAAATAATAATATATCATTAATAACAAATAGTTCAGGTTGCATAAGTATAAACTCTTAAAATAGTTTATTAAATCTTGAAATAACAAATACATTATTTTAAAATATTATAAATAAAATGGCAGCTTCTATTTTTACAATATTCCCATCACAAATCCAAAATAAAATATAACTTTAAAATATAAAGATTTTGAATTGTATATCTTTAATGAATCAAATTTTATATTTGCAATTTTCTCCTCAAAATATTCAAAACAACTTTTTAATATTGTATAATTTAACAATCATTTAAAATGAAGAGCAATGGATGTAGTATCTTTCAAATATAATACCATTTAGAGAATCTGAGATTGCTGAAATAACTGGATAAACTAATGCTTTAATTTATGTTGAGAATTGTTAAATTTTTATCAATAAATTTATTATAGAAGGGTTATACATTTCTCCAATAATGAAATTCATTAATGTTATTAAACTCCTTCTATTTAATACTTACCTATATAACATTCAATTGTTTTATCCTTTTAATATTATAGAAGTACATTAAAATCTAGGTATTAAAAATATTATGTCTTTCAAATAAGTACACATTTTCAGATGTTAACTTCTTAATACTAGTAAAAGCATATCAAAATTTCCACTTTAAAATTATTAAATTAAAGATTGCAAATTATTTTTGGAGTTGCCAATAAATAACTAAATCTTGTTTAATATTTCATCTATTTAAAACTAGTTTTTCAATTTCTCATAAGAATCCTTGTCAATAATTTAAATTAATAGTATTTCTGATGAAAACTAGATTATATTTTAATAAATTTAAATAAATCAGATTGATTGTTCATATTGTAATAACGGTCTCATTTATTTTAGGATAGACAATATCAATTAGTTAAAATTATAAGATGTCTCATGCATTTAAAATTATATTATATCTTATGGATGCTTACTATTTACTTAAAAAAACTAACTGAATGTCAATATCAATATCCTTAATTCATATTTTTATAATAATAAAGGAAGTATTGGAGTAGGTATTACAGCTTTAAATTCATCTTTGATATTAACATAATGTAAAATATTAAGAAATTAAGCTACTACATATGGTGGTGGTTTATATTTAGATTTAAATTAAAATAGTTTTATATTTAATTAATCTATTATTTTGAATAATTATGCTAAATATGGAGGAGGTATTTATCTAAACGGAGAAAATAATTTGAACAAATAAAATTTCAGATAAACAATATTACTTTTTAATAAAGCTCAGAATTCTGGAGACAATTTAATAGAAAGTCCAACTCATTTTGCTTTATATATTAATTAAATTGAAATGTAATCCTAAATTTTATAGATTAATGGTACCTAAAAGAGCATTTTAAAAATTGACCCTTATTTTATAATTGAATAAGAAAAATAATTAAGTGCTGAATATTTGATGCTTCCTAGTGGCTAATAGATAAAGGCTTATGAAATTATTATACCGAAAAGTTTGAAAACCCTATTTTACATTTTCGAAATTGGATTATATTTAAAAAATAGTAGAAATGAATAACTTTTAGGCTTAAACCTTATTAACTCTACTTGCAATATTAGTTCTGTTATTTAATTGAATGATGGCAATGTTTGGGAAAGTAGTTATAAAACAACCATTGATTTTGATTTACATAAGAACAATTTTGATTTGAGTTTTCTTTCAGTAATTTTTGATCCTTATGACTAAAAAGGGAAATATATGTAAATTTGTGCAACTTGTAAAGTAGGTTATAAAACTTTGTATTATCTCTTAAATATTAAAAGCTTGAAATGTTAACTTGGTGAATTTTATATAAACTAAGGTTGTTAAAAATGTATAGCTAGTTAAGGATTTTATTCAGTAACATATGATACAATAAAATGTTCTATTTTTGATAAAAGTAAATTTTCATAAATAACCTCAAACTAAATAAATTTACTTGAAGGATTTTGGAGACCCCATTATCTGTCTGATTATACAAGTTTCTGTTATAAAAATAGCAAATTATGTACAGGAGGGTGGAAATATGGAAATGATTTATGTAGTGTTGGACATATTGGTGCATTATGTGAGGAGTGTGATCTTTAGAATATTATGGGAAATGGAAAATATTATAAAAATTAATATCATTTAGAATGTTTGATATGTTTAGATTAAATCAATAGTTTTGCCTCATTTATTTTAGTTTTATTATGGTATTTAATATTCTTAATAAAGGGCTATATCTTCTATACTATTAACTTTAAAGAGTACAGAAAAATCTAATTTAATGTTTAAAAAATTGAAATTTAAAGAAAGATTCAATAAAATATTGTTCAAATTAAGTTAAGGTAATTATAAATTAAATTTAGATCATGAAAGCATTCTAATGAAAATGTTGTTAAACTATTTATGGATATTTTCCCTTATATTCAATTTTAATTTATAATTTTCGATCTCATTTAATTTTATAGATTCTGCAAGCAATACTTCTTATTTTATGGTTAATAATTTAGATTGCTATTTATCAAACATATACAATATCGAAATGATATATTCCAAAATATTTACTATGTTTATTTTCATTTTCTTATAATTCTTATTAATTATTTCAGGATTTATGATTTATTTATCCCTAGTTAAGTAATAATTTAATTCAAGCATCATATCGAATACTTTATTAATTTTATATATATTTAATTATGCAGGCTTAATTAAAATGTAATATTTAAATATTTTTATAGGTTATGTTCGATTATATCTAATAGATGGATTTCAAATGTTAACTATGTTTAAGGAGATGTTTCTATAATCTTTGGAAATGAAAGCCATTTAAAGTGGATGTTCTATTTTGTGATTCCAATCCTAATTCTATTTGGATGTTTAACTCCTCTTTCGCTTTTTCTAATCATGTATTTTAAGAGAAAATAATTGGATTCTTTAAAATTAAGAAGACATTTATGTTATCTTTTTAATGAATATAACGACGACAGTTATTTTTGGGAATAAATAAAATTAGTTTAAAAGGTAATAATGATACTAGTTTCAACATAATTTGAAACTGAACTATCAATCAAAGCATATTTATTTGGGATATGTTTACTCTCTTATTAATGTTTAACAATAAAATTTCGACCATATATAACATCTCGACTTAATCATTTAGATCTATATTCTGGATAAATTTGTTCTATGTCAATATTCATTGCAGCAATCAAATATTTTAGTGACTAAGTTAACAATTTAATTTTATCTGGAATACTTTAAATAATCATACTAATTTTATGTGTTAAACTCTGTCTACCTTTTATTTAGAGTATCTTATATCTCAACTACAAAAAAAATAAAATACCACTTTTGCACAATATTTAAAAATTATTAGAAAAACTAAGATTAAAACATCCCCTTAAATGTTTGAATAATTATATTAGTAAGGAAAATGAGAAATAATAAAAATTAAAAGATAATTATCTTAAATTAAAAGTTCATTTATTTTCAACATCAAAAGCTTTATTGACTAATAGAAAGTAATAGCTATTATCATTTTAAGAAATCTCCTATCCCATACGATTATGTCCTCTATAAATGAAGGTCGATTATTTAGGGTTAGCGAGAACTTTGAATTGCATTAATGTTTTTAAACTGAACCAAATTGAATTTGATATTAATATATTTATTAAATTTGAATTGTTTTGATCTTTTTCATGTAATAATAGAAATTCAAAAATGTAATGTTATCATTATAAATATATGAGTGTAATTTAAATAAATATTATGGCAAATTAATACCAAACTAATTAATAATACTGCAATTTAAAATTATATAAATAATATACTCTTATAAAATAATCAGCATTGATTATTTATGATAAATATTCTTTTCATCTATTTTCTAACTATTCATCTTATCTAAAAATTGCTCTAATATTATTCTAAATTTAAGATATTTATCTATAAAAACTGCTCATAAGTTGATTTTAATTCGATGTTTTAATTATATAACTTTTATATTTGAATTTTTAATTTGAATTACTTTTTTATTCAAATAATATTTTAATCTCGATTTTTTTTAACAGAGTATAGATTAATATGAATTAATAAAATTAAGAGAATATTAAATTTAAGAGCAGAAATAGAGATCTTATATCATCAAATTATCTCCAATCTCAAGATTAGAATTTTTAATTTGACAGTCAAATAAAATTAAAATCCTATTATACTATATGAAATCTCTCTTTTTTATAAATATAATATATTCAAACTGATTTTTCGACTTTAATGTTATTTTAATGTTCGTTTTAAACAAGACTTTTAACTATTTCACTATATTATAGAATCTTGTTTATATTCAATAAAAATACTAAAATAATTAATTAAAATCCAATAATTATAAAGCATATTAGTTGTAATTTAAAGTAACACGTGATCAGATTAAGAACTTCATAATTATAGATTAAGCTTTCAAACTTGCTAATTTATTAATATTTTAAACATCCTAATTTTAGTGTAATTAGAAGTGCCTTAAAGAAGCATAAAATTTTGTGATCTAAAGCGTTTTTATTGTTATTTTAGAATTTTAGATGCGTATTTTTATAATCAGAAATAATTGAAAAGCTTTCTTGATAATATTATGATAATACAAATATTACATCCTTAGAATAAATGAATTTGATAAAAAACTTTCATATTATTTGAATGAATATCATATTCAAGTAATATTGTAATAATTATTTAACATTAATTACAAAAGTATTAAATAATAAAATAATTTTTTTTATTTATAACAGGGTAATTATATATAGTATCAAAAATATCTTGATTTTGATTTATTTTTCATAATGATCTCCAAATTCTATCCAAATATTCAAGGAATTGAAAATACTATAAGAAGTTCATCTAGACCTCAATTTTTATGCCTCTGGCTCTTTTCTGTTGATTGGCTTGCTGTTAGTGATGGAAATATGTGCTAGATGATTCATCAGGCTCCTTCGACTTTTCCCAATTCTCTAAAAATTGCCTTTTGTAAGAATAAAAAATTAAAAAGACAATTAATTCTTCATGAATACTAGTACTAAACTTCTGTAGTAAATGAAATTTTTATAGTATTTGGAATTCTTTGGATATATTTCTTAGTCTTTGAAGACCATTATTTCTAATCTCAAATTATTTGATTCCACATATACCCCAAAAATAGAGTTGTATAAGTTACAACTATAGTGATGTTGATTAAAAGTTTTAAATATTATTAATTGCAAACATAAAGATTGATTTACCATTTATAACAATTATTAATCAATAATAATCACGTAATCTGAGGAGTACATAAATTATGATTTTTTAATAATAATTTAAGCAATTAAATTCAGAGAGTCTATTTAAATATATTTTATGAATTTATTTCGAAATTCAAATAATAGAAGGATTTATAAGAAATTCATAATTAAAATAATATTTTTAATTATTTATAATCAATAATTCAACCCTTACCAGCGAAAGATGTCATGTTTGCTAATGTAGATTACAAAATTCTCAATTTTCTTTAACATGCAATAATATCAGTTTCTAATATTCCCTACTTGACCATTTTCTTTGCCTAATATAATTATAATTAATTCAAAGTTCTAAATGTTGAAAATTTCTAATTGACTTCCATATTCATTGATTATAATTAACATCCTAAATGTTGTTTCCAAATAGCTATCATTGGTGTACTATTATCACCTAAACCTAATTAATCTAATATTTTCATCAAAGCTGCTCTTCCCTTTTATATAGCTTGAAAATAAGGATTAGTTGAATCCAATCCAACTTCTTATTTTGCAAAGTCTAAATCACATCTTCTAGCCATCAATGCATACATATAAAGCATGTATTTCATATGAGGATGATTATTATAATAATATGTTGCTATTTTATTGATTAATTCTTCTGGAACTCTATCCCAATATGCTAATTCCGGATGAGTAAAAGAGCATCTATCACTATTACAATAAGCTTGAACAATAGCTCTCTAATTTTTTATGCTTTCAAAAGGTCTAGCAATCTCTCTACTACCTGCAAAATTGAAAGACTCAACCATAGTTCTGACAACTTAATTTTTCACATACAAATCATTATATTCTTTAGTCTTTTACATGGCTCTTTAAGGAACTCCAATTACATTATCTAATTTTAATTTAGAATCTACCTAATTCAAATAAAAAATCCATATATTCATATGAGGGTTCAAAATCATCACTATAATTAATATTAGATAATCCATTTAATAAAAAGGTAAAGGCTACATCTTCACTAGCAAACTCAGAGGTGAAATAGTGTCCTTAGATAGTTCTTATATGTCTTTTTCTTTATGCTCTAGTTAATGCCTAATATTTTGTATGGATCAAAGTATATGGTCCACCTCCTCTTTCTGGAGTAATACCCTATCCCATATAAATATATTTTTCTGGATTCCTTTTATATTCTCTCATATTTCTAAGTTCAGTNAATAATAATCACGTAATCTGAGGAGTACATAAATTATGATTTTTTAATAATAATTTAAGCAATTAAATTCAGAGAGTCTATTTAAATATATTTTATGAATTTATTTCGAAATTCAAATAATAGAAGGATTTATAAGAAATTCATAATTAAAATAATATTTTTAATTATTTATAATCAATAATTCAACCCTTACCAGCGAAAGATGTCATGTTTGCTAATGTAGATTACAAAATTCTCAATTTTCTTTAACATGCAATAATATCAGTTTCTAATATTCCCTACTTGACCATTTTCTTTGCCTAATATAATTATAATTAATTCAAAGTTCTAAATGTTGAAAATTTCTAATTGACTTCCATATTCATTGATTATAATTAACATCCTAAATGTTGTTTCCAAATAGCTATCATTGGTGTACTATTATCACCTAAACCTAATTAATCTAATATTTTCATCAAAGCTGCTCTTCCCTTTTATATAGCTTGAAAATAAGGATTAGTTGAATCCAATCCAACTTCTTATTTTGCAAAGTCTAAATCACATCTTCTAGCCATCAATGCATACATATAAAGCATGTATTTCATATGAGGATGATTATTATAATAATATGTTGCTATTTTATTGATTAATTCTTCTGGAACTCTATCCCAATATGCTAATTCCGGATGAGTAAAAGAGCATCTATCACTATTACAATAAGCTTGAACAATAGCTCTCTAATTTTTTATGCTTTCAAAAGGTCTAGCAATCTCTCTACTACCTGCAAAATTGAAAGACTCAACCATAGTTCTGACAACTTAATTTTTCACATACAAATCATTATATTCTTTAGTCTTTTACATGGCTCTTTAAGGAACTCCAATTACATTATCTAATTTTAATTTAGAATCTACCTAATTCAAATAAAAAATCCATATATTCATATGAGGGTTCAAAATCATCACTATAATTAATATTAGATAATCCATTTAATAAAAAGGTAAAGGCTACATCTTCACTAGCAAACTCAGAGGTGAAATAGTGTCCTTAGATAGTTCTTATATGTCTTTTTCTTTATGCTCTAGTTAATGCCTAATATTTTGTATGGATCAAAGTATATGGTCCACCTCCTCTTTCTGGAGTAATACCCTATCCCATATAAATATATTTTTCTGGATTCCTTTTATATTCTCTCATATTTCTAAGTTCAGTCAAAATCAATCCATCTCTTTATCTTGTGTCACTACTTGCGATCATAGTTATTTTAGAATCAGTATTATTTGTTGAAGAAAAAGTTTCCAATAAAGGTACTATTTCTACATTCTAAACCTTATATTTATTGATTAGATCATTCACTAAATCATATTATGATTAGGTTTTGAAATTAGCAATAATAATCATATCTGCTGCTTGTCCATTGGCATTTAAAAGTGAGATTTCTTTGAATATATTTTTAATCATGGGTTTGATTGAATTAAGCTTAAAACATATATAAGTATTAATACATCTGTTAAATCTTCACCAGCCAATCTAATTTGTCCCAATACTCCTGTTAATCTGAAAATAGAATAGAGTTTCTTTAACTTTAATGCAATAAAATATTCTTTAGAATCATCATTTTTAGCCAATATATGATCTAGAATTTGATTAATTTAATCTTCTATCTTTTTGATATTAAAAATAGGCATTTATTAATAAAATTCTTCAAGTGAAATCTCTTTCTTGACCCTAAATTTATCACTTAAATCTCTTATATTTTTACTATAATCTAAAGCTTATTAATATAATTCTAAAATCTTTTTAAAATCTTCATTTTCTTCTAATTTAGCTTCAGCAATATATTCCTTATATTATTATATTGTTAAATCAATTGTCAATCCATGTGTAAAAGTCATGATTCCAATTTCCTAATAAATAGAAATGAAATGGCTACCATTCCTGGATGATTGTCGAAATCAAATGTTAACCAAGTACCTGGAGTTTCAAAATATAGTTCTGGGTTCTACAAACCTAATTCATAAGCCTAAGCTACAGCCTTAATAAGATTAGGTAAATATTAGGAATGATAAATTAATGATTCCTCAATATAAGACACTTTCTAAATAATAATAAGATGGATAATTTACATTAAATACTCTTTATTTGTTTGATTAAATAAATAATTTGGCAGCATATTTTAGATACTTGTAATCATTTTATTCAATCCCTTATAGCATTCTACTTATAGCAATCAACTAAGTCAAAGAATTAGGTTAAGTTGGATGTGATGTGAACACATACTTAACTCTATTAATTTTTTACTAAAATTTTATATATAAATATATAGATACTTTATCTCGTTGATTAAAATATTCGATAATTCTAAATTAATCAAGATATTCATATCTAGCATAATGACTGCTTAGTCTATCAAATATCATTAAGCTATAAATATGCCATAATAATGGTTCTGGTAAATCCTTTTCTTCACAAGTTAAGTTCTCCATTTCTTTTCCTTAATATGTATTATCAAAATAGATGGACAAAGCATCTTGAAATAAGTGTGTTTCTTCTTATGTTAAGTTATCAATATATGCATCTAAGAGTTATAACATTGTCTTCTTCTTTCTAGGGTTAATGTGTCTGAAGTAATTATTTCCCAGATCCATTAATCTAATTGGAGATTATTCGAGTAATGGTTCTTCTTGTATGAATTTTTAAATTTCTACAATAGAACACCTTTTATCACTGAAAATTATTGATTATATTTTTACTCTGCATTTGCTGCAATCCAAAGCATGTCATTTTCTCTTAATTATTTTTCTTTGACATTCTCAGACAAAAAATATTTTGGCAAGTATCTCGAGGCTTAGTACAGATGAGTTGCATTTTTAAGGTAGGATGTAATCGATCGTATCATATATTTTTAAATTAATTATAATTTGTTCTAGAATAGTGAGATATAATACTGATAATTTATTATGGTTGTTGATAATATAAAAATTAAATAACAGAGTAAGTCTAATTATATATTATTGATAATGACTTTGAAGTTTGGAATTTGACTATTTGAGTTAATGAGCAAAAATTATATTGATAATTATTTTGATTAGAATTTTAATCTATAAAATTGATTAAAGTAATTATTAAATTAGATTGAATGATGAAGATAAAATAGCATATATCTAATTTTAATACAATTATAGTTGCAATTAATGATTCTTGGTTATTTAAATTTATGTTAATTATTATCATTATTAAAATTAGATTTATAAAATTTATTTTTTACTTCTGTGTCATTCAAAATCTTCATTAATTATTTTTTATTAATAATATTTTTTCTTTTAATATAGTAATCAAAATAGAATCTATTTTTTTATAAACATTACAATTCTCATTTATTGAAAATATCTCTTAAATTATAGTTATCTATTTTGAATGTAGAATTAATGGATATATCATTCTCATATTAAATTAATAATTAAGTATTTGCTTTAAATATAATTTTTTTATTGAATATAAGGACAAGATCTAGAAGGTTAATGATTAAGTGAAAAAGTAATAATATTCATGATATAATTTATTGCCGTTTTCATACAAATTTCTTTATATTTGAAGTTTAAGTTTAGTAATTTATATGATCGAAACATTAATTTAAAGTAAATATTTATTAGAATTAAATGTCAGATCCACTTGAATTATAATAAAATATAAAAATTAAAGCATTTTATTTTCAATAGAAGAATTAATACATATAATGAATAAAATAATATTAATTGTTTCCTTGTTGCTAGTATTTGTATCAAGTCAATAATACAGTATAACACAATGCAATTGTACACAATTACAATCTGAGGGAGATTGTATTAAAAATGTTTCACCAGTATGTTAATGGGATAGTACAAAAAAGGCATGTTAAATTTCAAATACAACTGTCACTCCAATTCCTAGTTATGCAACGTATTGTGATTCATTTGCTGAAACTGATTGTCCAAAAGCGGCACCTTGTAATAATTGTGGAAATTATTCAGCTTGTGCATGGGTAGAGGGCAAATGTACATTTTTTACAAGTTGTACAGCATTTGCTAAAAAATCAGATTAAGAATGTTAAGCAATAAGTAATAGATGTATATCTGATGGAACTCATTGTGTGGAAATAGATGATTGCACTACTTATAAAAAATAAATTGTTTGTATGAAAAACGCTGTAGGAAATTCATGTTATTGGGATTCAACAAATAATACATGTGTAGATGCTAACACTTGTGATAAATTACCATAAAGTTTAATATCTGACAAAGATTGCAGAGATGCCATAATAACATGTACTACAAAAAGTGGAGGTGGATGTATAATAAGTGGAAATAATTGCAGTGATTAAAAATTAGAAATATAATGTGTTTGGAATTAATCAAAAACAATAGCTTGTTATTGGGATGGAGCAAATTGTAAAGATAGAATTTGTGATAATGCTCCTACAAATTTGATAACTGATGATGCATGTAAATCTTTTAGAACTGATGGTACATGCACAACTAAACTTAATGGTGGATGTGTAACAAGAACTACATGTGTTGCTGCAACTATTAAAGAAGCTTGCATCTAGAATATATTAGGAAAGAATTGCTATTGGAATGGTGTAAATTGTGTTGATAAAATTTGTGCAAATGCTCCAATTACATTAACTACTAATTCTGATTGTGCAGGATTCTTAACAGGATGTATTACTAAATCAGGTGGAGGTTGTGTTGAAAGTGGGTCATGTTCAGTAGCAAATATACAAACAGCTTGTGTATAGAATGTCATAGGGATCACTTGTATTTGGGATACAACTTGCAAAGAAAAGACATGTTCTAATGCACCATTATCAAATAATACTCATGAACTATGTACATCTTATCTAGTATCATGTACTGTTAAATCAGGTGGTGGTTGTTAAAATAGAACATGTACAAATGCTCCCATTACTATTACAACAAATGGAGAATGTGAAGCATATCTACCAGGATAAAATTGTATTGCAAAAACTGGTGGTGGATGCAATACAAATACTACTTGTTCAGCAATTACTTTAGAGGCTGCTTGTATTAAGAATTCCTTAGGTTTTGCTTGTTTTTGGGATTCAACAAGTACAAGTTGCAAAGATAAGACATGTTTGAATGCACCATCAAATAATAACACACATGAACTTTGTTAATCTTTTTTGAATACATGTACTGTCAATACTTCAAATACAGGATGTGTTGACAAAACATGTGAAAATTCATTGACTTTAGCTATTTGTGACAAAGATATTAACAATAAAGTTTGTATATGGAAAGGTAAATGTTATAAGAAACTTTGTGTCTTAGCTTCATCATCCATAACTACTCACACTGATTGTCAAAATTATCATTCCAGTTGTACTTTAAGTAACACAGGGTTAGGATGTGTTACACTTCCTATAAAATGTGAAGCCATTACAATTGAATCAGCATGTCATATAAAAATTAATGGTTAACAATGTGGATGGAATGGATCTTAATGTATTGACAAATCTTGTTCTACTGCTTCAAAGGCTTTTTCAAATACTTTATAATGTTAATCCTATATTTCAAGTTGTGTTGCAAATAATCCTACAATAGTAAATGGGTCCTCTACTATTTAAGGATGTTAAGATTTACCAATTTCATGTTCAGCAAGAAGAGCATCTGAAAATTGTGAAATATTAAGATCAGGATTCCCAACTTGCTTATGGGTTTCAACTTCTTCATCTTGTGTTGAAAAGTCATGTGCAACAGCTAATCTAGTTGGAACAAGTAATGCAATTTCACCAGGATCATTTTCAGTTGTTAATTGTTCAAGTTATTTAACTGTATGTGTTAAAATGGATGCATAAGGTGCTTGTATTTAGACATAGAATCCTTGTATTTCAAATAATACATCTGATGGATGCATGAATAAACCATCTAGTTGTAATGTATTAGTTTAAGATAATTGTACAATTGGGTCTACAATAAGTGGTAATTGTTATTGGAATGGATCTAATTGTGTTGATAAGACTTGTGCAAATATTATAAAAATTACTCATAATGAATGTAATAGTATATTTGATCAATGCACAGTAAATAATGGTTAAACTAGTTGTTAACCACTGTAAGATTAATGTTCTTTTTACAGCATTTAAGATAACTGTATAATAACATCTAAGAATAAAAAATGCTTATGGACTGGTATAGCTTGTAGAAATGCTACTTGTGCTGATGCTCCAGATACAATAGCATATGATTCAGATCAAGAATGTTAGGGTTATCCTGTACCAGATGATACTTGCACTGTGATATACAAAATTGGAGGATTAGGATGTGCTTCAAAATTAACTAATTGTACAGATTATATGATATAAGCACAATGCCATTAAACCATCTCAAACTAAACAGGAATTGATGATTGTAAATGGATTGTTGATAAATGCTATTCTTTGTCTACATTTGCAACAGGAGCTTGTTCATCATTCAAAGGAACATAGGCCATGTGTTTATAATATAGAACTGGATGTACTAATGTTGTTAGTGCTTCTGCTTAATCTGCATGCTCTGTAGATTGTACTTTAAAAACTGGAGTAAATTTAACATTTTCAGATTGTTAAGCAGTTGATGTATCCTGTTCTGTAAAAAAAGATGGTACTGGATGTATTGTGATTTAATCTACTTGTTAAGGATATGAGTAATAATCAGCAAATTGTTTCAGATCTACTGCTGGATTGTGTATTATGAATAATGCTGTTCCTCCTACTTGTTAATCAGTGACTTAAGCATCTGAGTGTGTCCTTTTAATTGGATAAACAGGCTTAGACCATGCTAAATGTTAAGCCTATAATTCCCTATGTACTTCTTTAAGTGATGGATCTGGATGTTAACCATATTAGCAAAGTTGTATAAGTTATTCTAATAGTAATTCATGTACTATTATTCCAACAGGTAAATGCTTTTTTAGCGGTGGTTCTTGTATTAGTATAACCAGTAAGGCAAATTGTTCAACAATAACTGGATTAACAGGATTGGATCATGCAAAATGTCAAGCCTACTTTAATGGTTGTACATCGATTGGAGATGGTACTGGATGTTAAGAGCTCAAAAATTCATGTGAAGACTATCCAGGAACAGTAGCTGGATGTACGAGATCATCAATTGGAAAATGTTATTTATTTAATAATACTACTTGTATTACTATTGCAAATCCAGGAACTGATTGTGTTAAAATAACTGGACCTGCTGCAACTATAACCTATGAATTTTGTTAATCATACAACACAGCATGTAGTGTGAATAGAGCTAGGAGTTCTTGTATCTAATAATTTGCTGAATGCACTAGCTATACTCAAATAACTAATTGTTATCAATCAAAAAATAGTAGATGTATTGCTAGTAATATTATTGATACCGGTTGTGTTTCAGTTTCAACCGCCTAAACTTGTGAAGTAGTCTATTTGGGAATTGGAAATTATAGTGAAGTTAATTGTAATGCTTTTAAATCAGGATGTACCTATAACGGTAACTAATGTGCAACTAGAATTTGCTCTCTAGCTACAGGGTTTGCATTCACTCATTTAAATTGTTACAATTGGTTAAATACATGTACTGTTAATAATGGAAATAATGCATGTATAACTATGGCATAAAAATGCACAGATTAGAATTAGAGTTCATGTCTAAGATCTATAGAAGGTGAATGTGTTGTATTTAATTCCTAATGTGTCAAAAAGACATGCGATAGTGCTACAGCAAATGAAAATTATAATACTGATGGTGAATGTTCCACATATTTATAATAATGTACTGTTGCTAGAACAGGAGGATGCCAATCCAGGACTGCCTGTTCAGACTATATATCTTAATTACAATGTACATTCAATAGAAGTGGTGGAAAATGCTTCTGGAATCCAACACTTAAGAATTGTGTTGATTTGAGTTGTGGATTAATAGAAAAAACCTCTTCATTTGATACCCATGCAAAATGTATGGCAGTAGATGCTAAATTACTATGTACAGTAAGAGCAGCCGAAGGTATTCCTTAACCAGGTTGCATGGCTAGAATAATTTGCAGTTCATATTCAACTTAAGACTAATGTCACTTGAATCATCTGGGAAATGAATGTGTTTGGAATACAAACTCAGACAAGGCAATCTGTTAAGAAAAGTCTTGTTATACAGCTCCACTATCAACAGTCACGCATAATGATTGTTATTCATATTACAATACTTCTTCTGTTACATGCACTGTTTCAATTAATGATGGTGAATTAGGAGGATGTTAATAAACAGCTGATTGTGCCCTTTATGCCAAAAAGGAACAATGCTAGATCAATTGGAAAGGGGAAACATGTGCTTGGATTGAAACATCTTCTTAATGTGCAGATAAATCTTGTGAAACGGCTCCTGCTACCTCAGATTATGATGATGACTCTAAATGTAGATCCTATATAAGTAACAAATGCACAGTTTCATAAAGTGGATAAGGTTGTGTAAATGTTCCTGCATCATGTGAAATTATGACAGAGAAGTAATGTTATTTTAATAAGAATGGAGATCCTTGTTATTGGACAGGGACAATTTGTGTAACAAGATCATGTGAAAATGCTCCTGATTCTGTTAGTTCTGCAGATGAATGCAATGCTTATTTAGCTGGATGTACATCTGATACTGTTAAATGCAAAACAAAAGTCTGTGAAGATTATTAATTTACTACAGATGCCCTATGCCAATAGGAATTATCTACATGCACCTCAAATGGAAAATATTGTGTTACTAGAGGATCTTGTTTTTAAGCTACAAGTTAGGCTGGTTGTGTTACTTCATCCACTGGATAAAGTTGTGAATGGATAGCTGCTCAAGGATATTGTACAATAAAAAATTGTCTTACTGCTCCTTTAACATTGACAACTGAAGAAGAATGTGCCAATTATTTCACTAAATGTACAACTAAAAAAGGTGGTGGATGTATAACTAAATCAACTTGCGCTGGTACTTTGATTGAAGCTGGATGTACAACTGCTTTAAATGGCACTGTCTGTTTTTGGGATGCAGAAATAAAAAAATGTAGAGATAGAGATTGCTAAGATTTTAATGGAAACACCCATCATGAATGTCAACTTTAAAGAACTGGCTGTACTATGGGAATCAATGGAAAATGTGCAAGAGTTTAAAATTGTAAATAAACTACCATTAGAGGAGCCTGCATTGAAGGAGCTGATGGGCCATGTTTATGGATTGAAAAGTATGAGAATGATGATGGATCCAAGGGAGCTTGTTTCAAATACACATCATGCAAGAGTTTAAGTTGGGATAATGATTAGAAATGTAAATTAGTAAGTAGTTAATGTACAACTAACGGATCCCATTGTGTTGGTATCTCATTATGTTCAGAAACTAATACAAATGGAGGATGTGTAACAGGATATGACGGTGCTTGTATTTAATCTGTTCCAGCCTTGAATTCATCCGATCCAAAAGTTTGCAAACCTTTTAATTCGTGTATTTAGGCCTATTACATTACTCATTCTGATTGTTAATAGGCAAATAATAAATGTACAACAAATGGAGTAACAGGATGTATAGCTTTAGGAGAGTGTTCATCTTACACTTCCAAAGCTGGCTGTTACATTAATGATAAGGGATTAATTATAAGTGGAGACCTTGTTATTTCTACAGGCATTTGCATTTGGAATAATAACACTAATAAATGTAGAGATTAAGAATGTTCTGACTTAACTGGATCAACTCATTCAGAATGTTCTTCCAAATTATCCAAATGCACATCAAATGGTGCAATATGCGTACTATAAGGCAATTGTTCAACCTATACTACTTAAGGTGTATGTTTAGTAGGAAAAGCAAATGATGGTCCTTGTTTCTGGGATTAAACCTCTACAACCTGTCGTATACAAGTCTGTAAAGATATTCAAAATGGTAACACTCCTGATGCTTGTTCTATTATGTCTTGTGTTACTGATGGCACTAATTGTATTCCTAAAGCTAATTGTTCCACTTATAAAAATAAAACTACTTGCAATCAAGGAGGACTAGATGGAATTTGTGTATTCACTTAAACATCAACTTTCGAGGGAACCTGTAGTTTAATGACTAATTGTGCTTCTGCAAATAAAGATTAAAGTGCTTGTAATTTAGCTAGAGATAGATGTCATTGGCATAAAGATGAGACTACAAATTCAACATAATGTGTTACTCATACATGTGCTACAAATTAGGCTATGAATGGATCTTGCACCCGTTTTTTTAATTGGGATAAGAAAACATAATAAATATGTGCAGTTTTTACTGGAGTATGCTAAGCAGTTGATCCATCTACATTATCTAAGGATGATTGTTTCTTGATATCGGGTTACACATATACATGGAGTACTTCTAACAATAAATGTGGAGTATGTACAACAATTAATCAAAGTACTAATACAACTAACAACAACAGTAACCAAACAACAAATAATATAACAACTAATTTAGGATATCATATTGGAGTAACCATAATAATTTTAGGGTATCTCATATTTTGATGTGATTGATATTTAAAACATATATATGAAATAATAATAGAATTTAATTGTCTTCTTAGAAGGTAATTCTAAAATATATGTTTTTTTAATTCTGTTTATTTGTTTTATGGTTTTATAATTAATATTGCACCAATTGAATTAGAAAATAGAATTGGATAAAAAATATTTATAGAACTTCTTTAATTTCTGGATAAAAACAAAGAGAATTAGAAAATTCACAAAAAGAAAGAAATACAAAATCTAATTGATCATTTAGAAGGTTTCTCTGACTCCATTAATATATTACAAAAAAAATTAAGTTTCTTCTTGTATATTTGGCAAAGCTCTACAAATAAAATTGAGTTCTTTTGAAGCAAAATTCTATATGTTTGACTAATTTGTATGTTTTCGAATGAAACTTTCTATTTATTACGACAATGTATTTAGATTAATCAGTTCAGGGGTAGTAGCTCATTTAGTAGAGCGCGTGATTTGCATTCACGAGGCGCCGAGAGCGAAGCTCGGCTACTCCAATTTTTTTTTTATTTTTATATTCATTTAATTTTATTATTATTATAGGATATTATTAAAATATCAAACTTGTCAATCAGATTATATATTTTTTCACAATAATTTGATTAATGGGATAAATAATTGGCTTATTTATCATTTAACAATCTTTTTTACAGTAATAATAACTTATTAATTAATGTGTGTTTTAATTTTTGATAATTGGATTTTCATATTGTAAATAACTAAATCAAAATGATTATATTATGTAAGCCTTAATTTTTTTGACTATTTTGATAAAGAAATTAATATATATAATTTAATATTATATATATATGCTCTCTCTATTTTACCAATAGTTTATTATTTTGATTTATAAAATGCATAATACTATAATTCAAATGTGTTGATTAAATGTAAAACCAAATTATATATATTCTCTTTTATCAATATTTATTTGTATTAATAAATTGAGAAGTTTGTTTTAATTAATTATCATTAAATTATTTGAAATAGAGATATAATAAATTACATAAACTATTATTGTTATTATTATCATATTTCCATTATCCAAAATAATATTAATCATTTAAAATATTATACTATTCCGATTTGAAAGTTAAATTTTAAATTTAATAGCTTTCTATATATAAACATATTTGATCATTTTTATGTCAATGAAAAATTATATGCTAATTCAAAAAAAATTATACTATAAAAATGAAAAAAAAGGTCAAAAAAATTAAAAAATAGGGATTGCTCACATAAATTTAAAATATTTAGATAAATTGTATTTAAGCGTATGATTTTGATTCAGGGAACCCTTTTCTTTGTGTTTTCGAATGAAACTTTCTATTTATTACGACAATGTATTTAGATTAATCAGTTCAGGGGTAGTAGCTCATTTAGTAGAGCGCGTGATTTGCATTCACGAGGCGCCGAGAGCGAAGCTCGGCTACTCCAATTTTTTTTTTATTTTTATATTCATTTAATTTTATTATTATTATAGGATATTATTAAAATATCAAACTTGTCAATCAGATTATATATTTTTTCACAATAATTTGATTAATGGGATAAATAATTGGCTTATTTATCATTTAACAATCTTTTTTACAGTAATAATAACTTATTAATTAATGTGTGTTTTAATTTTTGATAATTGGATTTTCATATTGTAAATAACTAAATCAAAATGATTATATTATGTAAGCCTTAATTTTTTTGACTATTTTGATAAAGAAATTAATATATATAATTTAATATTATTATGATAACAAAAAACTGTTATTTATAAAAATAATCGTTATATATATATATGCTCTCTCTATTTTACCAATAGTTTATTATTTTGATTTATAAAATGCATAATACTATAATTCAAATGTGTTGATTAAATGTAAAACCAAATTATATATATTCTCTTTTATCAATATTTATTTGTATTAATAAATTGAGAAGTTTGTTTTAATTAATTATCATTAAATTATTTGAAATAGAGATATAATAAATTACATAAACTATTATTGTTATTATTATCATATTTCCATTATCCAAAATAATATTAATCATTTAAAATATTATACTATTCCGATTTGAAAGTTAAATTTTAAATTTAATAGCTTTCTATATATAAACATATTTGATCATTTTTATGTCAATGAAAAATTATATGCTAATTCAAAAAAAATTATACTATAAAAATGAAAAAAAAGGTCAAAAAAATTAAAAAATAGGGATTGCTCACATAAATTTAAAATATTTAGATAAATTGTATTTAAGCGTATGATTTTGATTCAGGGAACCCTTTTCTTTGTGTTTTCGAATGAAACTTTCTATTTATTACGACAATGTATTTAGATTAATCAGTTCAGGGGTAGTAGCTCATTTAGTAGAGCGCGTGATTTGCATTCACGAGGCGCCGAGAGCGAAGCTCGGCTACTCCAATTTTTTTTTATTTTTATATTCATTAATATTTACTATCACATACAATAATAGAATACTTTACTCAAATTATTTAACTTTAAATTTATCAGCCTCAATATTCTTAATAAGAATATCATAGAAAATATTATCTAATTTTATCATTAAAACCTTTATTTGAAATATCAATAACCTTCTTGTTACATTTAAAGACCAGTTTGTACATGAAGTAATAAATATGAATTTTTGAGTATAAATATTTATATAAACAAAATAAAAATTTATATATCATTAGCTTAGCCTTACAGATTCTCATTATTATTATAGATAATCAAACATTAAAGTAAAAAATTAAAGTATATCTATTTTTTCTTAAGAAAACAATTTGAATGCTTATTTAAGTTATAACTCCTTTTCTTAAAAAAATGGGAGAATATCATTAAGTGTTATATAGTGTTATTAATTAGAAAAATGTAAGAATGCTTTTTACAAGTTAGATTTTGTAATAATAGATCGTTTATCAGTAAATCTAGAGATGAGTTCTATATATTATAATTCTGATTGTGATTTAAATATCTAATTCACAGCAAATAAAGATTCTGACTAATCATAAATATGTTTATATTATTTTCGAACTAAAGTTGCTAATTGAAATCGAGTTATTCTTTTTGTATTTTTTAATTAAGAGAGATATTCAAGTGAGTTATCACTATACATTTCAGCCATCATATAAAAAAGAATCTGTTAAAGAGATTACATTATTGGATTAATATTTCTTGGTTGTAAATTAAATTAAAAGGAGTTCATAAATGAAGACTCTAAAATTTCTATCATATCAATTCTCTTTTAAGGATTTACTTACAGCATTTAGTTTAATAAGTCTTGAATTTCATAATAGTAAGTATCATTAATTTAAGGAATTTAGTTTCTTTTTCCTTATAAAACATTTTCTAAAAAATCTTTAAACGAATTTCCAGTAAAAAGTGAAAAGTTATAAACTATTCGTACTCCTATAATTCCTAAAGACCAAACATCATCTTTAAATGTTGGCTCTATTATTTAATTATCAAGGTAAGCTTGCACCAATTATGGACTTGAAAATTTAAGTTTTATGGCAGGTTTTTTATCAGAAATAACAACTGAAAAAAAATCAACTAATTTTATTTATATTGTTTAAGATTAATCCACAATTTCAAAACTTTTTAAAGTTAAATTACCATGAACAATAGATTTTGAATGTAAATAGGAGATGACATTAAAAATCTATCCTAATATTATTTATTTTTAATAAATTGTTATATGTTTAGATTCATTTAATATAAATGATTCTAAGCTTCCTCCATTACAATAGTTTTTAATTATTGTATATTATGAACAGTAGTAATATATTTCAACAAAATCCTATAAATTTTCATGAAATAAGTTTGAAATTAGTGAAATATATTTATTAGTTTTGTCGTTATTGTCTAAAACTTCGGCGATAAATATTTGTCTAGTCAAAATATGCTAAACAATTATAGAATTTTAATTTTGAATGACTTTATCGACATGTCTAATCTAATTATAATATTTTAAATAATTCTCATTGATTAAATTAGAGGGTTGAATTACTTCGTCAACATAATTAAAGTCTAATGTATGATCATTCCTTTTAGAAAAAATTAGGGTTGGTGATGCAGGGCCCTCAGAGACTAAATTATTTTGAAGATTTCTTAGGTTGATACATTTTAGTGTGCCTTTTTTAGAAGAACAAGTGCCCATAAGTTTTAAATATAACTTAATTAATGTTGGAAGATATTCAATAATAGAAACGTAATATATATTGAAATTACACAATTTGGATGTAAAATCTAAAAATATAATATAATTAGATAATGATCAATCATATTTATAATGATTTAAATTTAATAAATAGTTCGATAATATGTTTCCATTTACTCTATTCTTATGATTTTTTATTTAGAAAGAATATATGGAAATTTTAATTTCTTTCATTCCTTGCTTTTCTTTTAATTCTTAAAAATTCTGAATTATTAAACAAAAATAATGAAAAACAAAGTATTTTAAGATTTAAATACCAAGTTAAATAAACATGGAGTGAATCAGACTCAAATTAACACTTTTGCATTATTTTATTATAGTTAATATTGATTTTAATTATGAAGCTTAAAAATGTTCAACTGGTTCAATATATTTATTGTTAAAATAAAAATGAAGAAATTATTATGAAGTTAATGCTTTGAATACTTTAAACTTCATAAAGAGAATAAACTAATGAAATAGAAATATATTTATTAGTTTATAGATATAGAACTTAATTAATATGTTCATAGATTGATTTATTATACTATAATAAATACATCTATCTGTCCTTTAGAATATTTTTTAGTAAAAATACAATATTGTTAAAATATATATGATTCTCATAAAATTTAATATTATAATAGATAATTAGGTTAGATTAAATAAGAAGATTAATATTTTAATCATTCATTTCTTATTTGAAATGATTTAGTCTTTTAATGGGCTATCCTTCTTAGTGGTTTTTGAGTCTCAGAGATTTCTTACTTATCTTAATTTCCAGTTTCAATATCAATCACAATTAAAGATTTCTTAAATTCCACTTTTTTTCTTTAGAATTTTGTTACTGGTGCCAATATTTTTGAATCTTATCTTTTAAGAAATAACTTAGTTCTTTTTTAGTGTCTTTCAAATTCAACAGGAGTTGCATTTCGTGACTCTTAAACAATGATAGGAATTTCTGGTAACGATCTCTAAAATCTTTTAGGTCTGGTTGTGACTATTTTAGGTAAATGAAAATGATAAGGAATTTCAATAAGTGGATCACTTTCAAATTAGGTATACATTTTATTTCCACTATTTCTATCTGTAACTTCTCCCTCTGTCTTTAGAGAATAAGGAAGGACATCAAGTTAATTTAAAAAAAGTGATGGTCTCAGGGTTCTTTTGGTTGTTGTGTCTTTTGTTGGTGAAACCTCTTTTGAAACGATTGTTGGGAGATGAAATCTATTTGGAGTTGGATGAGACATAATGCTTCAATTTTTATTTTAATAAATGATTTTAGAAATTAATTTATTGAAGTATTATATATTGAAACTAATAAAACTGTTGTGATCTGTAATTTACTTACTATAATTATTTATAATAAATAAAATAATTTAATTAGATTTTGAATATAAAGGGGTGATGGAATATCAAATCGATATTATTAGATCAGTTTACAAAATTGTTAGAAATAAAAGATTATTAATTTTAAAAGTTTTAAACTTTTCTGAATTATTTTAATTATTTAATGAATTGGAATTAATTTGAGGCAATTCACTAAGAGGTTATATAAAATCTAGAAAATAATGGGTTTACTACTCCAACACCTGTATAAGTTGAAGTTCTAAATAATTATCAAAAACATAAGCATATTATTATCGCATCTTAAACAGGATCAGGTAAAACATTAGCATTTGGAATTCCATTAATTTCTGAGATCTTAAAGAATATTAATAATTATCCAGCCAAATAAATAATAGCATTGATTCTAACTCCAACCAGAGAATTGGCTATGTAAATTTATAAACATTTGAAAGCAATCACTAATTTGTCAATTGGTTGTTTAGTAGGAGGAATGTCTAAAGAAAAATAAAGAAGAGTTATAAATGCAGCTCCATTGATATTAATTGCTACACCTGGTAGATTATGGGATTTTATTGAAAATGAAGAAAATGAGAAAATTAAAAAATTGAATCTCATTAAATTTTTAATTATTGATGAAGCTGACAGAATGGTTGAATTAGGTCATTTTCCATAATTAGATAATATTATGACCAAAATTACAACCCCATCTTAAATAACTCATGATAAAGAAAGAATTATTTCAATGATGAAAGAACAAAGTGAAGCAGCTTATCTAAATAATTAAAAAATTACATTTGAAGTTGAAAAACCAGTAGAAATGTCTTATGAAGATTTTATT
Organism: Paramecium primaurelia; assembly: GCA_905182975.1. NCBI lineage: Eukaryota > Ciliophora > Oligohymenophorea > Peniculida > Parameciidae > Paramecium > Paramecium primaurelia. The sequence goes on from CAJJDM010000045.1 coordinate 396,393, forward strand.
AAATTATAAAATGGTAAAGGTAAGATTTATATTGATAATGATATAATTAAAAATGATATTGAAGAAATAAATAACGATGATGAAGTAGAATAAGAATAAAATAAAGAGGAAGAACAAGAAGTAGAAGAAGAATAAGAAGAAGAAGAGGAAGAGGAAGTAGAGGAAGAATAAGAAGAAGAATAAGAAGAAGAAGAACAGGAAGAATAAGAAGAATAAGATATATCAGATTAAGAAGATATTAAAGAAGAAGAAATAGAAAATGAAGATGAAGATGAAGAAAATATAGAAGATGAAATTGATGTTTCAAATGAAGATGATGAAGAAAATGAAAAAGGAAAAAAATAAATAAAGAAATAATAAAAATAGAAATAAAAGAAAAGACCATAAAATTTTTAATAATAAGATTACTCTTTAAAGACTAGATATGAATTAAGAACATTTTTAGTTTCTGCTACCTTAACTCATTAATTCAAGACAGGTTCAAAATTTTAATTTTTAAAGTCTTCAAAAAATGATTAATAAAATTAAGCAGATAAGTTGTTAATAAAATAAATGAAAGCAACAGTTCCTAAATTATAATCACTTTTAGGTAAATTGAAAATAAAAGAATAACCATATATTGTTGATTTAACTTAATAACTTGTATTTCCAGAAAAATTATTATTTTTCAAATCAATAATGGAAGAGGACGATAAATTATTACATATATATCATTGGTTTAAAAATAATGAAGATTAAACATTTATTATCTTTTTAAATTCAATTACATATGCAAATAAAGTTACATCAATGTTAAAAGTTCTTGGAGTAATAATATTATTTAATTATTTTAGCTTCCAGCTGTTACTTTACATTCTTAATAATAATAAAGATAAAGATTAACTAAATTAGATTAATTTACAGCTAAAAAAAGTAATATCATGGTTTGCACTGATGTAGCTGCAAGAGGTCTTGATATTGTAGGTGTTGAAAATGTAATTCATTATCAAGTTCCTTTTACTGCTGATACATTTGTTCATAGATGTGGTAGAACTGCTAGAATAAATAAAGAAGGAAAAACATTAATACTTATAGGTCCAAAAGATATGGCTAGATTTGCAAAATTGGAGAGTGATTTATTAAGTAGTGGAATTAAATTTGAAGATTTCAAATTAACATTTAATTAAGTAAAAAAGAGTAGAGAGATGATAAAATAAGCTTAAAGATTGGAGAAGGAAGATCATTCAATAAAAAAGAAGAAGAATATGAAAGAAGCTTTATAGAAATAATTAAAAAATGATGATTTTGATTTAGATGAAAAAGAATTAAAATAAGAATTAGAAAATGTATATTATATATATTAATAATTATAGATTGAAGAGGAATTAATTAAAAAAAGAAAGAAGTTAGATCATGAGAAAATGTAATACTAATAATTAGTATCATAAAAGAATAAGTTAGATAGTAGATTTGAAAGAAGAAGAAATGGATTATTTTTATCTCCTGAAGATACATTATAATTAGCTGAAAAGTTAAAGCATTAAAAAGAAATGCTTCAATTAAAATAATAAAACTAAAGAAGGTGATTGATTATTATTAAGTTACAAGAGTCTTATTGTATATTTTATAATTTAATTAAAATTTAATAAATTAATTCTGGCATGTAATCACCTAATCCAGCAGGAGCATAATTATAATAACAATTAGAAATTTTGTAAAAAGGATTTGAATAACTTGTTTAAAGAGTTCCAGAAACTATTCATTTATCTTGTTTATCTTAAAATAGCAAAGATGTAAATAGATATTCAGATTGTAATTTGTTAAATTAATAATTTAAGGCATGATGAAAAGAAGTAAAAGAGTAGATAAAGAGATGAGATTATTTGATTTCAAAATGGTATTCATGGGAAATCAATTTGAAAAGTGTATTTAATCAGGTGATACTGATAAATGTGTAGAATCAGCAAAAGCAGATGTTTAGAGATATATAAATGAATTCCAAAAAAGTATAAATTGATAAAATTATCTATTTAATGAATTTAAATGATTCTCAAATATTAGAGTATCAATAAATACAAATATAAAATATTATTCTCAAATAATGTTGTTTTTATACCTTCAAATGATAAATATTTATTGAATGCATTCCAAAATATTATTAACAATAATCTTATAAAGAATCAACTATTTAATAATTATTTTTTCAAAATAAATTAAACTTTATGTTAATAAACTGTATATAATATATTAAAAGAATTATTAAAAAATAGATCAATAAATTTATCTATGAAATATCAGAAATTAAATTATAATTATTAAGAATAGATTGAAGAGCTGATTAAATTAATAATTCTTTCTAAAATAATTAATTAACTATCAAATTTTAATCTCTCTAAAGTATACATTTAAAAGGAAATTTATATATCAAATTAATTTATAAAAACTCAATATTATAAACAAGGATACATTATATTATTCATTTATTCATACGATTATTAATTATAGAATCGATTTATTACAATCTAATAATTATTAATAAGATTATATTAATTTTAATAATATTATTATTCTATCTATATGATTATTATAATTACATTTATAAACATCAAAAAAATAAGTCGGATTTGTTTCTAATTTAGATACATATTTAAAAAAGAGAATCCTTAAAGTCTTATGAATGTTCATTAATATTAATAAACATCTAAACCTTATAAATATTGATTTCTAATTATTTAGTTTATTTTCAATATAAATTTATTAATATTATATACTTAAAAATTCCACTCTTAATATGCTTATTAGTAAACTACCTTTATTAGAATAAACAACATCATAAAAAATACTATTCAATAAAACAAAAATAAATTATGAAAACTCAAATAGTGTAAGTGTGGAGAAAGGTTATAGATAGACAAATGTACTTAAATCAAAAAGATAGTTAAGTATTATGAAGTAATCTAATGAAAATAAAAAATAAATACCTACTTAAAATGATGAATCTATTTTAAAAAGAATTCAAGTAACAAAATCATAATCTGATTGTCTAATAATTGAGAAACTACAATAAGAATTTGAATAAAAGTATTAAGAACAAGTAAATAGAGATTTTGGTTATTTAGGTTAGGATTTCAGAGGATTTAAAACTAGAAAATATAAAATTAAAAATGCAGTTAGAGGAGTAGGAATAGTAAATAATTTATCTAAAATTGATAAATAATGATTTAAGATACTAAATAGATAATTCTACTTTAGCATAATAATTAAAGAAATTAGAGTTAGAATATAAGGATACATATAGAAGAATGGATGATACATTAAGAAAAGCAATTGATGAAAACTATGAAAGTTAAATAAAAATGAAAAATTTATCAATAAAATCTTAGTAATTAGAATAATTTACAGTAATTTATATATTAATTAGATAGTTTTCTTTGAGATAGCAACTTACTTGCAAATTTTGTAGAAAAGAATTGTAAAATACAATTACTGTGATTCCATGTGCACATAATTATTGTTAGAGATGTGTTTCTGGATATGTTGGCAGATGTTTTGCTTGTAATGATGATGTAATTATTATAATCTATTTAATTAGAGTATTGTATAAGCTACTTATCATAATGAATACATTAGCGATTTAATAAATATGTATAAAATATTTGAGAATATTATGAATATATTAAAAACTTGATTATAATTAATATAAAGTGATTTTTAAGCAAGTATAAGATATTAAAATTTATTGATTAAAATATATATATATATATAAATAATAGTCAGAGGTTGAGTAAACCTTAGTAGTATTCATTATAGACATCATGTAATTATGATTCAATTCTTTGATGACATCTTTCATATTCTCGATCATTAGTATTTCCTTTGTAACATTCAAGAGCTTGTTTTTCAATAAATAGCATCTTGATTGAGAGGTATTTTGCAAAGTTGTCAATTTTACCTTCATGTCTTTCCATACCTAAATATTATGAATAAGAAATATACATGTGGCAAAGAGTTCGAAGGTTTTTGAATTTCTAAGACAAATTTCTTTTTATTTTTCAGCCAAGTCTTATTGTTTAAGCATTTGATCAATAGAGATTGAACTGTCTTCTTTAAAGTTTTTGAAGTCATTTTCATATTACTATTTTCTTTACATTTGTTTTTGTGTATTTAATATTGATTTATAGAGATAAGATATTGGTTGGTTTTGAATTATGATAATTCATCATTACAGTATATTAATTTCAAATTTGGATGATTCATTATGTAATAACATAGATCGTCATTTTAATAAAATCATTTATTTATTTTATATTTATATGATGATATAATATAACAGATGTTTCATATTTAGGTTGGTAATGTATCTTAATTATGAGTTCTTTAAATTTTGAGTATAATAATCTCTAATATTGTATCAATAACTATTAGAACAATGAAGGTTATTGTCCAGATGAAATCAATTTCAAATAATAAAAGAATGGAGATGTTTAAACTTAGAGATAGTATTAATTATATTATTTATATCCATTTTCTATTTGATTAAAAGAATCTAAATATTTAGAGAATAATTATATCGATGAGTCCAGAGATTGAGAAATGTAAATTTAATTAAAATAAACATCCAATTAAAGCTTGTGAAATTATAATTCTAATTAAAACTCTATAAATTATGTATGAATTTTGAGAATTCGATTTGTTATTCTAATTTTGTTATTTGATTTCTCCTAAAAATTTGATATCACATTGTCTAACAGAGTCAGGTATTTCTTATAATGAAGGATTTGTTTAAAGATTGTTAATATTTCTAGATTGTATAATTTGTTAACCTGACTATTTTCTTGTCAAAGTTGGTGTTTTTAATAAAGTCTTCATTGGTGAAACAATAATTAAACTATTTCTATTTTAAGTACCAGCTTCTGGAATAGTTTAGATAGTTATCGTACCCTTTTTTGATAATGTTCTATGGAGACGCTGTGTATTTTAAAGTGTGAAGTCTGATGATTATCCTGAGTTTCTTGTAAGTCTTAATTGATAGTTATTTGTAGGAGTTGATTTCTTAAGAGTAAGGTTTTATTGTGTTGTAAATAAGTTTGATTAGTTTATTTAGTTCAGTTAGTTAGTTTTGAAATGCATATGATAAAATAGATAGAGCAAGATAACAAATATAAAGGCTGCAAAAGATATATGGATGATGAAGTACATAAATTATAATATATAAATAAATATTCTTACTAGTAATCAACTACACATTTGATGATCCTAAATTTCTATATAAGGATTCATTAATTATTTTAATTGAAATGAAATATCTATAATTCAATCTATTCATAGGGAGTATTCTTCAGGTCTGAATATTCCATAGAATCCTTCAAAATAATACAGCTTGGATATCACTTTGAAGTATATAGATTCCCCTTCGAATTCCAACTTATTAATATTAAATATATATTATGAGTAGATTTTATATAGAACAATTTTAGTATTAAAATACAATACCAGTAATGGGTACTAGTATTGTATGTCTAATTATTCAATATTATTAGTGTTTACTCTCTATCTCTTAAAAATATTTATTATTTTTAATAAAAAATTCCAATTTAATTCTTATTTCTAATGATATCTATATTCTAATATATTCATGAAACTTTATTAAATCTCTAAATATTTTATAAAATGTTTTTAATAACAACACTAATCATATTTAGTGAAAAATTGTTTAATGAACAAAATTGATTATAGTGAGACTTTAGAGATATACTTAATTAATTCAGTAATACTTTAACAAATAATAAAGGAACATCTTATTTAGGACAGATCTTTGTTGTAGATTAGCTTAAAATTTGGCATTTTTATCATTTATCATTGAATTCAATATAATAAACTTTTAAATTTAATTAGAGATAAATATTCTATGAACAATGTTTCTAGGATTGACTCTCTTAATACTATTAAATTGTCATCTATTATAAGGTATTCATTATGTTGATAAATAGAACTGGAACATTCTTATTAGATTTATTAGAGTACACAATAAAAAGGCATGAAAAATTAGATAAGTATGAATTCACCTTTCAATTATATAATTAATATGAATATCTATTTCTTATGATTCTTATATGTTTAGTTTATCAGAGATACGAATATATTTCATTATTCAATATAGAAGATGCTATTTCCATTAAAAATTCACTGATTCACCTTTCTTAAATTCTATATTTCATAAAAGTTTTCTGCTTTGTTTGATATGATATTATAAAAGTTATAGATTTGTTTTTTAATGTATTTGTATAGAGATTAAGCAATATTATATATTTAATAATAATAATAAGTTAAATATATTTGATTGACATTGTTAGATTTTTAACTCTCAATATGTTTATCGTTTTTCTTTAAAAATTCAAACAAAATGGCTATATTTTATACATAAATGTTCGAAGATGACGCAGTATGTTTGTTATAAGGATACAACATTGAATATCTATTTCCAACGTCATAAATTANGTAATCAACTACACATTTGATGATCCTAAATTTCTATATAAGGATTCATTAATTATTTTAATTGAAATGAAATATCTATAATTCAATCTATTCATAGGGAGTATTCTTCAGGTCTGAATATTCCATAGAATCCTTCAAAATAATACAGCTTGGATATCACTTTGAAGTATATAGATTCCCCTTCGAATTCCAACTTATTAATATTAAATATATATTATGAGTAGATTTTATATAGAACAATTTTAGTATTAAAATACAATACCAGTAATGGGTACTAGTATTGTATGTCTAATTATTCAATATTATTAGTGTTTACTCTCTATCTCTTAAAAATATTTATTATTTTTAATAAAAAATTCCAATTTAATTCTTATTTCTAATGATATCTATATTCTAATATATTCATGAAACTTTATTAAATCTCTAAATATTTTATAAAATGTTTTTAATAACAACACTAATCATATTTAGTGAAAAATTGTTTAATGAACAAAATTGATTATAGTGAGACTTTAGAGATATACTTAATTAATTCAGTAATACTTTAACAAATAATAAAGGAACATCTTATTTAGGACAGATCTTTGTTGTAGATTAGCTTAAAATTTGGCATTTTTATCATTTATCATTGAATTCAATATAATAAACTTTTAAATTTAATTAGAGATAAATATTCTATGAACAATGTTTCTAGGATTGACTCTCTTAATACTATTAAATTGTCATCTATTATAAGGTATTCATTATGTTGATAAATAGAACTGGAACATTCTTATTAGATTTATTAGAGTACACAATAAAAAGGCATGAAAAATTAGATAAGTATGAATTCACCTTTCAATTATATAATTAATATGAATATCTATTTCTTATGATTCTTATATGTTTAGTTTATCAGAGATACGAATATATTTCATTATTCAATATAGAAGATGCTATTTCCATTAAAAATTCACTGATTCACCTTTCTTAAATTCTATATTTCATAAAAGTTTTCTGCTTTGTTTGATATGATATTATAAAAGTTATAGATTTGTTTTTTAATGTATTTGTATAGAGATTAAGCAATATTATATATTTAATAATAATAATAAGTTAAATATATTTGATTGACATTGTTAGATTTTTAACTCTCAATATGTTTATCGTTTTTCTTTAAAAATTCAAACAAAATGGCTATATTTTATACATAAATGTTCGAAGATGACGCAGTATGTTTGTTATAAGGATACAACATTGAATATCTATTTCCAACGTCATAAATTAATAGGAAACCAAATAATATGAATAAGAAGATCTAAGTGTTTATAGAAAATTAATAAAATCTTTTTATATATCTAAAAGACAAGAAAAATATGAAAAATAGTCAGAAATTAAGTGGCAATCAAAAAATTTAACAATTATACAACTATGAAGAGATGATTGAATAGGAAGAGATTTCAAAATAACTGAAAGATCAGTTAATACTTATATTAAACACTTCAAATGAATAGATTTCTGTCAAGGATGCAGTTGATGCAATTAAATCTGAAAATATTCTAGAAACTCATAAAGCATTAATTTAATTGAGAAAGACCTTGTCTGTATTATTGTTTCAATAATTTAATAAGAATTTTGATTAAGCACAAATATTTACTAATGAACTTGTACCACTCCTATTTTATTTAATCCAATTTGGAAGCACAATCATTATAAAATTAGAAGCTACATGTTTAATTAATTGTATATATTAGAAATCATCTCCATTTTTGCAGGAGGAAAAAGTGATATTTCAAGAATAATCTTTGAAAATGGAATTGTTTAACTGGCTATGTCTATTTTGCAAAATGACAATTCTGAATTATCAATGTTGATAATGGTCATATTAGGCAAATTAGCTGGAGATTCAATATAATATAGAGATTGTATACTTCAATCTTGTAATTTGGATAGAATTATAATGAAAATGGAATTAAGATACGAAGCAACCTATGTCTGGTGTTTAGCTAATATGTGTATTGGAAGACCAAGTCCAAAATTTAAAATAATAAGACCAGCCTTTAATATATTCATGAAAGTTATTATGTATGAACCTACATAAACAAATATTAAGATGATGAACGATGCAATCTGGGCACTTGGATACATGTTAGATGGTGAACCAACTAGAATATCTATATTAATAGAAAATGGAATTATAAATAGATTGATAGAATTAATGCATCAATGCAACTTTGTTTCCATTTTAAGAATTTTTGAATGTATTTTTCAAGGAAATCAAGAATAAATTCGTTATTTATTAGAATGTGGATTCCTATCCCAAATTAGAAATATACTTGATCCAAAAAGTAGAGAAAAGAGTGGCAATATGTTATAAACATTTGCAGCAACAGAAACCTTATTCAAAGTTTTATCTAATCAGAATTTTTTAATATCATTATTTAATTCTTTATAAGATGATAATTAAGAATTAAGAGGAGATGCATTAGAAATGATTGGAAATGCAGTATAACATGGTACGAATGAAGATGTATATCAAATGGTTAAGAATAAATTAATCTAGAGTATTTTGGGAATGTTAGAGTTAGCATAAATTAAAGAATTACCATCTAATCATCTTAAAAAAGGATTAGAAATTCTAATTAAAATATTGCGAAAAGGTGAAATCAGATCAAAAGATAGGTAAAACAATTAGTATTTTACAGTATTCATGTAGATCAATGGAAAAGATGTAATATAAAAGCTATTATCCTATAAATAGGATGACGTTGCGAAATATGCTTACATCTTTAAATAGGAATTCACCTTATGAATACATCAAAATTATAAAATATATCTTAATTTTCCTTTAATAATAATCACACCTTTTTTATACTGATTCCGTTAAAACTCTCTTTAATATAAACCATGTCTTAATTGTTTAAATGTTTATTGCTAAACTACCTTATCTAAATAGTTAAAAATAAAGTAAAAGAAAATGCATTTCCCCTTCTCAATCCTTAATTTTAATTGAAAAAAAAAATTAAATAATTTATCTACTCATTTAATACACATCTAAGATTGCAATAAATTATATATATAAAGAATCAATTATGAATATTAATTTAATAGATATCTTCATTATAAAATTATAATGTTGTCAATTCATACTCTTTTGATATTTCAAGTATTTATTTTGATATTATATTCAAAAATCATATATTCAACAGAATATTGATATAAATAGAAAACTATTGAATTATCATATATATATATATGTATTTAACAATTTGACAAATATAATTATCTGTCTTAATTTTAATTTGTATAATTGATTATTAAATCAATCAACATATTTAATATAATACTATATGTAGAGATCATTACATTAATTCAAAATTTGTTTGATCTACTATTTAAATAATAACAATATTATTATTTATAACACATTTTATTTTCAATAATGTTAGAATATTAATATTTCATAGACAATATTTTGATTCTACATCATCGATAACTCTATTCTCTACTTATATTAATTATATATAATCAATAAGAGAATTAAATGAAATTTAAACATTTAATACATCTACTTCATATAAATATATAAGCATTATTAAGTAATACCCATTAAATAAAATGTTTTTTTTTCTGATGTGAATCTAATTAAATAATTATTTTTTATATCTTATTTGATAATGCCCCCAAAAAAAGCAACAAAGAAAAAAACACCATCTCCATCACCTCCACCTGCCAAAAGGTCAACAAGATCAAAAAAAGAAGATAAAGTTGATGATAAGAAAAAGTATAAAGACATTAAATTAATTATAGAGATGTAGTCACAAAAGTCACTAAAGATGTATCTAAATCTAAAGGAAAGGGAAAAGCTAAATAAAAGACTCCATCACCTTCACCTCCACCTAAAAAAGCCCCTACAAGAAAGGATTCAAAGAAAAGTAACAAAAAGTCACCATCACCCTAACCAAAAAAAGTAGTAAAGAAATCCCCTTCTCCAGCAAAAAAAGACGAAGAATAGAATCTAAAAAAACTTGTATTTACAGGGAAAGCTCCTGTTGATGAATTTGTTTAAAATAGAGACAATTATATTGTGTATGAAGATGCAGCAAAAGTATATGACTGTATGATGAATTAAACTAATATAATTGGATCTAATAATAATAATAAATTCTATGTTGTATAATTATTAAAGAGTAAATCATCAGGTATCTTATACAAAATATATTAATTAGATACATTTTTTGTATTTACTAGATGGGGAAGAGTTGGATAACCTGGTTAATAAGCATTACAACTCTGTGGAGGTAGTCTTGATACTGCTAAATCTGCATATGAAAGTAAGGTTAGGGATAAGAGTGTAAAAGGAGATTATAGAATATTAGAAAAGGATTATAGTATTGATACAGATCCTAAGAATGCTGAAAAATTAGAGAAATTAAAAGAGTAGAGAGAAAAAGAAGCTTATGAAAAGAGTAAGTTACATTAAAAGATAAAAGAATTAGTAAGGTTAATCTTTGATATGAAAATGATTAATAATTAAATGAAAGAGTAATATAAATAATATATTATATTTTAGAATAGGTTATGATGCTAAGAAAATGCCATTAGGTAAATTAGCAGCTTCAACAATTAATAAAGGATTTGATGTATTAAAGAAAATTTCTGAAGAATTAAATAAGAAAACTCCTAATGTTACAACTTTATAGACATTAACAAGTGAATTTTATAGTTAAATTCCACATGATTTTGGAATGTAGAAAGCACCTTTGATTAATACACCTTAAATGGTTAAATAAAAATTAGAAATGTTGGAATCTATTTAATAAATTTAAGTAGCAACTAAAATATTAGAAGAATAAAAAGATGATGATTCAAATGTTATTGATGAAAATTTCAAAAAACTTGGAATTAATATGTAATATTTAGAACCAACTGAAGAAAAAGTTAAAGTAATTAAAGAATTTGTTAAAAATACTCATTGTGACACACATAAAAATTATGATTTAGATGTACTTGACATCTTTGAATTATAAAAAGATTAAGATGATAATAGATTTAAGAAAGATCTTGGAAATAGAATGCTTTTATGGCATGGATCAAGATTAACAAATTTTGTTGGTATTTTAAGTTAAGGATTAAGAATTGCTCCACCTGAAGCTCCAGTAACTGGATATATGTTTGGAAAGGTAATTATATTATTTAATTTATTTTAGGGTGTCTATTTTGCAGATATGGTCTCTAAATCAGCAAATTATTGTGCAGTTTCAAGAGAGAATAATACAGGATTGATTCTTTTATGTGATGTAGCATTAGGAAATACAAATGAAAAATTCTACTCAGATTACTATGCTAATAATTTACCACCTGGTAAACACAGTACTTGGGGTAGAGGTAAGACAATGCCACCACCTGCTTAAAATATTCCCTTCCCAGGTATGCCAGAAGTCTAAGTGCCTATTGGTAAAGGAGCTCCTTCAGGAGTTGCTAATGTAAATATAAAAAATTTATAATTAGACCTCTTTGCTTTACAATGAATTTATTGTCTATGATGTTGCTTAAATTAGATTAAAATATTTAATAAAAATGAAATGGAATTATAAATGATGAATTTAATTCATTTAAATAAATATTAAAATTTGATATTAATTATTATTATTATCTTAATATTATCATAAGATTATTGATACAATTTTACATTATTTTTTACATTAATTTAATATGAATGTATATATATATATGATATTTTTTGATTACTATGATAGTTTAAATGAATATGAATTGATAATTTAGAGTAATATAAGAAATTTGTGATTAAAAAAGTATAGATTTTTTTGAGTTCATAGGGTAAGATCAAAATAATGAAAATAAATTAATAATGTTTATATATATTTTAAATAATGAAAAACAAATGTATTCAAACAGATATCAGTTACTTTAGAAGAACAGATGAGTATTCATAAACAATAGATCATGATTTTGAATAAGCATTACAATTGTAAAACAATCCTAAATTGATTTCAATAAAAGAATAATTTAAGTAATTGTAAGATATATACCCTTACGATATTCATTTAAATTATGAAAAAGAAGAGTCAATTCAATTTCAATTATAATTAAAAAGCTTTTTAGATGAATAATCTACATCTTAAATTGTTCTTTTGATTAAAGGTCCTATATTTTCAATTGATGTATTATTTAATTCAACATTCTTATAAGAAGAGAAATAAGAAATTCTAAATATAGTTTCTAATTGTTAAAATTCTAATCTATTGGAAACAATAATTTAATTAGAAACTAAATTAACTGAAATTGATAAAGAATTTATTAAAAGAAGAGCAGTAAATTAATACAAATTTGTTAATAATTATTAATAAGTGGAATAATATAGTGAACTTTAAATAGCAAGAAGTATATCAAATGTATTTGGTAATATAAGTGAAGATATAGATATGAAGTAATCTATTCTAGGTTTTGATTCATTTAAGGATCATTTAGTAGAAAAGTATGACAATTCAGAACCTCAATTTCATCCTGTTTCTACATCAATTCCAATTGAATAAATATCTTAATTAAAAGCATGTAGTTTTTCTAGATTTTAATAAGATTTTTCTGAAATACAACTTATAGGAAGTGGAGGTTTTGGTAAAGTATTTAAATCTAGAAATAAATTTGATGGAAATTATTATGCTTTAAAGAGAATTGTTTTAGATTATTCAAATAAAAAATTAACTGAAAAAACTAAAAATGAAGCTGTTTTATTATCTAGAATACAACATCCTAATATTGTAAGATATTATCAAGCATGGACTGAAGAATATGTTAAAGATTAATATGAAAATATTGAAGATGATGAAGAATTTGTTGAAGATTCTGAAGAAGAATCTGAAGAAGATGAACCATAATAATTAAGAAAAGGTAGTAGTATAAGTTAAGAAGAATATTATGAAGAAGATATATAATATGAATATTAAGATAATAATGATATGGATTTTTAAATTGAATGGGTAAATGGTGATCAATAAAATTAAGAGGAATCCATTTAAACACCTGAAATCAAACCTCATTAACCAAAATAAAATAGTAATAAATAATTATTATATATTTAAATGGAATATTGTACAGGAGATACTTTAAAAAAAAAGATTGATGAACAAAATCTTACTTCAGAATAAAGAAAAAAGATCATTAGATAAATTTTAGATGCATTATATTATTTACATAGAAATAATATTATTCATAGAGATTTAAAACCTTAAAACATCTTTTTGGATGGAGATTTAAATGTCAAATTAGGTGATTTTGGTCTAGCTACAGAAATGAAATAGGAAATTAAATTCATTGATCATAAATTAATGAGAAATTCAAGTATGATATAAACTAATCAAAATCAAAGATCAGGTTTAACTTCAGGAGTTGGTACTTTCTTATATTTGGCACCTGAATAAGAATAAAGTTAATATGATTCAAAAGTTGATATTTATTCTTTAGGTATAATTTTATTTGAAATGTATTATCCATTTAAAACAGATATGGAAAGAATTAATTACATTACTTAATTAAGAGAATAATGTAAATTTCCAAAAGATTTTGATTAAAAAGTTGGTATGGTTGATAATGAAATTAGAGATAAGATAACAGCATTAGTGAACAAGGATCCTTAAAAAAGACCTGCTACATAAAGTCTCCTTAATGAATACAAAGACAAAAGAGTTTAATAAGTAATTAGATCTATTGCTAATCCTAATTGTCCTGATTTTAATGAATTAGTTTAAACACTTTTTGAATGTAAACAATTAAAATAATAAAATAATTTCTTTACTTCCTGTCTAGAGGAAGCTATTAGTTAAAGTCCTGAGACATTTTTTAAAAATTTTTAATCTGGTATTATAGAATTATATACAAGAATTGAAAAGATATTTAAATTAAGAGGAGCATTTTAATTAAATTTTAATCCCCTTATTCCTACATAAAATATATTGAAATTTTTATCTATAAGTGGTTAAATTGAAGAGTATGAAAATTGTCTTTATTAAAATTCAAGTTTTAGATATATAACTTAAGAAGGAGAATTAGTGTAATATTGTCAAAATCTAATTTAGCCAGTAATTTATTGGTTGAAATTACTTCCACTTAATAATTTTAAAAGATACACTTTAGGTGAAGTCTAACATTCTGATAGGCTTTAACTCTCGAAACATAATTGTGCATCATATGATATTATATTAGAACAAGATCCAGGACCAATAAAATTTATTGAATTATTAAGTATATCTAGAGATGTGATAAATTAATTTCATAATTTGAATAATTTTGAATTGAAAATCAGTCATACATAATTCTTTGAATTAATTCTATTAGAATTAGATTTCAATTCTTAAACTGTTATAAGAATGTTAAGACATTAAACTATTTTACAAAAAATTGCAAAACTTAATTCAACTATTAATGGAAGTTAATAATTTAAAGATTAATAAAAAGAAATAATTTTAATATTAAGTGAAGAGTTCAATTTTACTGATGATAAAGCTGAAAAGTTTCTAGCACTTATGACTTTAAAAATACCATAGATATATATAAATGAAACTCATCATTCATCAAAAACTAGTGAAAGTGGTAGAAAAACTTAAGAACCTAAACCAAAAAGAACATTAAGAGAATAGTTAAAGGGTTATTTTACTAAATAAGAATAAAGATTTTAAGAAATAATAAGTGAAATTGAAAAATTTGAAGAACTTGCAAAAGAAACATAAGTTTTATGTGATTTTAAAATAGTTTATGAAGTATTCTAAATGAATGAGTTATGGTATTATTATTCTGGAATATGTTTTGAAGTATAATATATTTATATTAATTTTTTTAGTTTGTTGAGATTAGAAAAGAATAAACATATTTAAGTAAGAATATGTAATATGAGATTATGCATTCAAGATCTGAACCTGTTACTAAAAACAAGTATATTATTTTTTTTATTAAAATAGTTGTCCGAAAAGACATCAGAAAGGTAATATTGATAGTTTTATTATTGGAGGAAATTACAGTCATTATATAAATAATAAAGAGAATGGGAAACATGCTTGTGGGATTTAAATATATATGGATTAATTCTATTATAGAAAATTTGTTAATCATTTGAACAACAATTTAAATGGTAGAGTATAATAAACATTTGATATATTTAAATGGCCTGATTGTTTAACTAATTTTAAGAGTCTTACTTTGAGTGTATTAATTGTGGTTGAAAATTTATAAATGAAATAAGCTGTGAATTTAGCTGTTCGTTTTTGGAATTATAGAATAGCTGTAATTAAATGTTATAATTATAATAGACAATGATTGTATGTAGTAAGAGTTTAAATAATTCAGCATGGAGTTATAAGAGGAATGTAGAAATAAAATTGAGTTTAACTAAAAAATTAAATGAAGTTAAATGTATAATGAAGAAATATCGTGAAAAGAAAGAGGAAGAAGTTCCATATTAAGAGATTTTATAAAGGACTATAAGTTATTTAAAAGAGTATGTAAAAAATGAAGGAGGTGAATATAAATACAGTAAAAGAGCATAATCAAAATAAAAATAGTGATTATTATTAACGACAATAATTTAATAAATACATTTGAATTTTTTGGTTATTATTTAATTTTTAATAAAAATTTGAAAAAAGAAGATTGGCAATGGTTTTTAAAATATTTAAGTCATTATTAGTCAAGAACAGGACCAAAGAATCAAGTGCTATTTGACGGAGAAAAGAGGAACTCAATAAGAACTTATAATGGTATAAGTATTAATTTAGATAATAGATAATGTGAACAACAGACAAGGATTTAAAATAGGATGGGACATAGATTAAACAAGAAAGGAAGATTTAAAAATAGCAGGGAAAGTTGGTTAAGATTAGAGAAATAATAATGGTAATACTTACCAAGGAAATCCTTATTAAGGCTAATAAGTAATAATTAACAATATAAAATAGGATGATGATTATATGAAGTAAATGTATTATCAAGAGATGAATAAAAAGTAAGAATAAGCTGGTATCTAACATAAATAATCAGAACAGTACTATTAAGATTCTCTTGACCAATACAATAATGGAAAACCATATGGAAATTACAATCATAATAATTAAGACAATTATAATCATGATTATGAACACTAATAACCATAATTATTGTAATAATCCAATAAATATGATCATTATCTATAACCAAATGATGATGAAGGTCTCTATTAAAAAGTATAACAGTTATTTTTATAATATAAGTATAAATAAGGAAATAGTGGTAACAAATCATATTCAGCAAAACCACCTATTCCACAATACAATCCAATTACTGGAGTTTCTTATGCTAATTAAAATACTTTAAATACAGATGTTACTAATAATTATCAAGGTGCTGCACATTAAAAAACTAATCCTTATGAATAATAATAATAAGATGATGCTCTCAGTTAATTTAGTTAATGTATTAGATATAAACATAAACAATAGTATAATAGCATAAAATTACATCTATTAAAAATAAGAGTTCCAATATTTTCAATGTAGATCTCCAAGAAACTGAAAATATCAATGATACTCGATAAAATAGTAGAATTTTGAATAGAAAGAAGCAATTAGATGATGCATAATATAAAGGCTATGGTAAGTAACTATTGTATCCATAGGACAATTTTATAAGAACCCTATTGAATAAGCTCCAACTTAATATAGAGAATAGAAATTTATAAACAGAAATAAGATTGATAATCACATATTTCCAAAATGATTATTTATAATTATATATATTAATATATTATAAATAATTATTACACGTATATTGCAATTATATAACTTAAATATTATTACATTGTAATTCAATAATTAAAATAAAATGAGTTAAGAAACTCTCAATGGAATCAATGGCATATTGTCTGATGTTTAAAGTTTTGGATAAGAAAGTTATAGATTCATTAGAAAATGCACTAAACCAGATAAAAGAGGTATCCCTAATTTTGAATTTAGAATATATAAAAATTGCAACATCATGTGCTATTGGATTTGTAGTAATGGGAGCTGTTGGATACTTCATCAAATTGGTATTCATTCCAATAAACAATATTATTTTGAGTGCAAATTGAAAAAATTTTACATTATTAATAGATATTATTAATATTTATTTAATGAACAAATTATAAAATAATCACCAACTTGATGCTTCTTTTAATTATTCTATTGCTTCATCTACAAATGAGTTGAATTATTCTTCTTCTTTAAACATATCAATGATTTCATCAATTGAGTAATTTGTTGGATCTGACAAAATTTCACTTATTCTCTTCCAATGTGCTTCTGTATCAGTATTAAGTCTAGCCTTAATTCTATAATAAAGCATTTATCTAAAATTATAGTCATAATATATTACTAAATTTATCTGAGTTAATCTTCTTAAGGTTTAGCTTTGAAAGCTTCTAAATTAGCCATCAAATCAACTAAATCTTATCTTTTATTGAAAGGAACAATTTGAGCAGGAGCTTATTATTAGAAATCAGGTTATTAAACAGGAGGAGGAATATTTGGTCTAATAGGTTAAGGAAATCCTGGAATTTATTATTAGAATGGTCTTCTCATTCCTCCAGGACCACCTTACATTCTTTATTACATTTAATATGGAGGAAAAGGCATTCTTTAACCAAATGGCATAGGTCCTTATGGCATAGCATTCATTCTTCTATTAGGTGATTATCTTTAATTATTTCTTCTTTATCCTCTTTATTATGATTATTGTGGAAAGAGATGTTAAAAGTATTTGCCACCTGCTGTTTCAACATTTGGATCAAAGAGTTTTTTAATTTCTTCAAACTTTTCATTGCTTTTGAAATTCTTAATCAATTTATTTGCATCTGAAGCTTATTCAAAAACAATATATCCAATTCTGATTATTTATTGAAAACCTTATTACATTTTTTCTAATCTAATCTAATATGATATAATCATAGAATTACCATTTGAATATCACCATATCCACATTCATTGAGAGTAGTTCTAATCATTTCTTCAGTAACATTTCTTGAGAGATGATCAGCATAAATATATTTAGCAAATATATTATTATCTCTTTATTATTTTCTATCTGTCTTAGTCTATGCCCATCCAACATACATCATTCTACCAGTACTTAATGGATCCCTCTTTTAATTAGTACCCAATGTTCTTTATGCTTCTTTAGCATCTTAATGTCTATTGAAACTAACAAATGCAAATGGAGCTTTTCTTTCAATATCAATTTTAACTAAGATTGATACAATTTATCCAAAACCATTAAACCATTCATCTAATTTAGTTCTCATTTCTTTTTCCTAAAATGTAAAACTTTAATTTTACTAATGATTCACGAACTTCTGCATTATCTAAATCATAATTATCAAGTGATGGCCAGAAATTCTTAATGTAAAGGTTATTACGTTTATCTTCTCTATCTGATTAGCCTTTCTTAACAAATCTCTTGACTATAATTGGTTTTTTCTCATTATACATGATAGTACCATCTGTACTATCAGCTAATAATGCATTAGCTTATTCCTTCTTTTCATATTACACCCAACCATAACCTAAACTTAAATATAAAAATATACCTCTACTCTTTTTATTCTCATCAATAGACAATTTCACACTAACAACTTGACCCCATTTTTAGAAGAATTCTTCAAGTTATTTTAATGTTATAGTCAATTCGAAGCCTGCAAAGAATAAGTTAGCATCCTTCTCATATTCTTAAATGTAAGTAATACGCATTGGCTCTCTTAAAAGTTACTTATAATTCATTGCTTCTTTTGCTTTACGAGCCTCTTCTTGAGATGAGAAATATATGAAAGCATAATGTTTAGACTTTCCAATTAAAGGATATCTATTTTAAGAATTGATAAACATACCTATGTAATTTTACAAAGCTTATTTATCCAAACTTTCTAAATTCAACATATAATTATTCTTCTGTAATACCCTCCTCTAAATCAGCAATATGAAGTCCATTTTCTTATTGTTTATTTTGATCTTAATATCCTGGGAATCTAAACACTAATACAATAAATCAAACATCTTACTTTGAATCTGATTTAATAAATAAGATTTAAAATTTCTTTAATTTTTTCTATATGCTATTCCCGCTTTTGCAGAGATTTTATTTATGCCAAAAGACAAGGACTTAAATTTTAAAAAGAAATCTCTATATAAATTTAGAACAATATTCTCATAGATCAAGATGGTCATTAATACTAAATACAAACTCAATAATAACAAGATAACTAAGGTACTACTATCTATTAAGGAATTGCATCTCAATTTGAAACTTTACTTAATAATAAATATGATGTAATATTTTACATTAGAATATTAAGACAAATATTGCAATCAATATGAAAAAAATAAATTTAAAAATCAGCAGAATCTATAATTTTATATCAACAAATAAAAAATAAGATCAAAAAATTCAATTAAGTTTTTCAAAAATCTGGTTAGAAGTAGTTATTAAGTAAATAGATTTTCCAATAATCAATACAAAAAAGAATCTGAATAAATACCACATAAAAACTCAGAATCATTAACCATAACTAATAATGAAATAAGCTATATTAAATATCTTGAATAATTAAGTAATGGCATAAGCAAAAGTATTTATTAGTAAATATCAACTTTCTAGAATATGTAATTGAGTATTTTAAGAAATAGAAAATTAAAAGTGATTAATTCATTAATTTAATCTATCCACTTCTTTAAATTGAATAAGAACTATTTGAATTTTAATGAATTAACAATATCATTTTTTATTCTCATTTTATTTATGTCTTTATCTTTTGATATTCTTCTTTAAGTTATTTTAATTCATCAGCAATTTCTTATTTTTCGGTTGTCTTCTTTCCTAAATTGATCTCACTTATTGCTAAAGCTGTCTCCAATTCTTTATTTACTTTTTTCTTCTTCATCTCTATCTAACCATCCAAATCCTCAATTGTCTTCATTAGGGTATCCAGAATTAGATCAGCTTCCTCTATTGTAGACATCTTCTCAATTTTCTGTGAGAGAAGATCATTCAAATATTCTTTCACATTCACATCCTCATCCTTATATTTGTTACCTTAATAAATTTACTTCCAAGTAATTGTAATCAATCTACATAAAAATTTATATATTTAAGAATACGAAGTAAAATAAATCAATATATTTTTAGTAAATACTAAATCCATTATATTGAAGGACAAGCCTATCTAACTTAACCAATAGGTTCCTAAACACTTTTTTACAATACAGATGATTATTCACTTAATGTTTCTCTAGTTGCTATACTCCTTAAATCCTATTTCTGAGGAGGGTTCTCAATATCAACTCTCCCTAATTTTATTTAATTCTCTGGATAATTTAATTTTACAAAAGAATACAGAATTAAATCCAAAAATATGTTAGAAATCTTCAAAATTGTAATTCCAATCAAATAAATATTTAATTCTTACTAATAAATATTAAAATTGTATATATACATTTGCACATTCTGCTACAAAAGTACAACTAACAAATAGTTCACAAAAGAAGTAAAATCCAACTATCAAATGCACCTCATTAGCCAATCTTTTCTAAGGGTTAATCTGACAAATTATAAACAAAATTAAAGCGATAACCTACATTCCCCCAGACCCTACTACTGAAATAGCTCGGTTAAAGTTGAATTTACCCATAATGTAACTATTTCTATATAGAAAAGTAATACTATAAATAAAATGACATTAAGTCTAAGCCAACTGCTATAATATAAATCTGAATTTAAATAACCAGACCAATCATCTTATTTGGTATCATTAATAATGAACATATCATCCCAAGTGATAAGTATTATAATATCATAAGTATTAAACAGTCTTATCTAAAATTCACTATATTTAAATATAGTAAAATCCCAATAAATAGACAAACAAGGCAAATTATATATGATTTCTTAATTGAATGTCTAGGTTTGATAAATGTGAGCCCCAAAATTATCAAACTCAATAAAAATTATAAAATTCCTAAAGTTATAGTTAGCCATTATTCAGATTAACTTTGTTTAATTTCATTATTACTTTTCCATTTGCAAAAAGAAATAAACCATGGCAACTAAGTTTGTTAAGACATGGAACTAAGGAATAGCAATACAACACATAGATTGCATCTTTAAATAAATAATTATTCGAAAATTTTGTTATTCATATATCATAAATATTATCATTTTTATATCATCATCAATCGTAATAATAAATTATATAAATAATTTAATTTAGATATTATTAAATATTAAAATAAAGAGTTATTTTATAATTAATTTAATATTTTATATAAAAAAATAATAGATTTTTCACATTCTTAATTTTAAAAAATCCTCTAGATCATTCTTGCTTCATATGAAACTGTATGTTTTTCATTCATCTATTCTAGAGGGTTGATCACCTAAATATGATATAATATTATTACAGATGGTATTGCTTTACCAAAGGAATCTGCTGCATCTAATGCTTATTAGCCAATAATTAGAATTTCCAGAAGGATTCCTCCTGACTACTGGCTGTTAAAATTAGAGCATCTACAAATTCAATATCATTAACTGGTAGTGTTAAATGTGAGATCAGCATTTTCTGCTAATATGTCTGCAGCCATATCAAAATATCAATATTTATAATCCAATAGTAATTGAGTTGAAAAAGTTTCAGGTGATTATTGAATCAGGATCATCCATATCATTTTATTTGAGTTATGTTTTCGCATGTTAAAATTCATTCTTTTCATATCTAATTAATGCTTAAAGCTATAAGATTTTGCCTTAATATTAAGAATTTTCAACAGAAGCACAAATCTTTAGTGTTTCATCATATAAACCTATATTTGAAAACACCATATAGGATTACTATCTTTGTAATAAGATTGAGCTAAATAGATTTTGTAATCATCAATTTCTGGATAATACTTGACTAATTATTCATAACTATATTAGATTAGATATACATAGCAACAGCTTAGGAAAAATCTTAACTCATAAAATGACAATATGCTAAGAGTGAAAGAGCTCTGCTTTTTGGACAAAATTATAGTTCATAATTCAAATAATTGATGGCATATTTATATTTCTAGTCTTTAATTAAATTATAGATTGTTCTTGTACGTAGCCTTCTACAATTGATTGGATCGGTTGCATTTTATATTTGAAATTATAATAAATAAATATATATATAATTTAATCACTTTTGTGTATATGTAATATTTCTCAAGTAAATTTACAAATAAAAAAGAATAGCTATATTTTTGAGTGTTCAATTGAATATATCTTATATATTAATATTTGAATCTTCATCATAATCTTAAAATAATCTAAATCATAAAATTCATAAATAATTAAATACCGTTTCTCAAATTCAAAAAAGTTCATATATTAAAAAGTATAAGAAAGTTCTACTTTATATGTCTTCAAGACACCAGTATTTGAATATAATTCCTAATTTTTAAAGATTGATTCAAGATTTCTATAATATTATCAAAAATGGTTCTGATTCACAAAAAAAGAGAATGTAAAAAAGAATAATCGTATATTCCGTTTAATCTAACCTACTTAATTAGCAGAATTTGAATAATTTATTATGTCATATCTAGATTAATTTTTATACAAGAAATGTAAGAATATCACAAACCAGCAAGATCATTACATTTTGCATAACAGAAAGCAGAATTCTTATTCAAATCTAATAAAAGATATCCTGAATTCGATCCAGCTTGTTTTTTAAATGACTTTGATGCAATACCTGATTAAAATTTGAGGTTCAAATCTGAAAATATTTCACTATTAACTAAATAAACTGATTAGAAAAAAGAAATGCAAAAAGTACCTGATACTAAAATTCCAGTCCTCCCTAAAATTAATTAAAAGTTTATTCGAGATCAAGATGTTGTTGAGGAAGTGTACTACTTACCTGAATCAAAATAGAAGTAATTACAAAAAAATAGATTAATTTTATCTAATAACATGCTATAACCCTCTTTAGATAGAATTAGTAAATCTTCTAGAGATCTTGATTAATTATAGGCCAAAAAAAAAAGAGTCGAATTCAATACTGCCTTGGAAATTGTAGACTTTGAAGGAAGAGTTAGTACTGAAATAATAAATCCTGAATAATAAACAATTACAAAATAGAAAAGATTTTCAAGACTTAAAACACTTGAATGTTGAAGTTAGGACATTATTTTATAATTTATTTTTCTTATTATAATAATTGTGATTAACTTAAATTTTGTATAATTTATTTGGATGTTGAACAATAACAATAGAGAATTAATAAATAAATTGAATTATCTAGTCTAAGTATAATCTACAAATATCAAAGAAATCATTAATTTAATTAAAATTTGTAATATTAAATAGTTTATTTACTATGAAGCAGATAGCAAAAATTTTAATGAATTTTATATTTATATTAATTAAATTAAGCATATAAACTTTAAAAGAGAGTATTTTTTAATAAGATTAAGTTATTAAAATAATTTGAATTAAGCATTTCTTAAATAAGTAAATAAAATTATTAACATTCTTAATTGTGTTAAATCATTACTTTAAAATTAACATAATAATTAATTATAAAATTTAAATCGAATAATATGAAAAATTCAAATTAATATAATTTAACATATTACAATTTTCAATATTAACTTGTCTTCCTTTTAGCTTAGGATGAAAAGTTAGTTCCATCAGATTAATTTATAAGAGATTTGACTCTAATATTCATAATACTGAATTATGGTCCAAATAGACCCAAAAATATTGGTAGTAATACTAAACCCTAATAATAAGATAATAAATAATTTTACATTAAATGCTCCCAAAACAACCATCAATATATACATTCTAAAATAGTAAAGTTTAAAAAGAGTTGATGGAGCAAATCCAAGAACAGCTACTCCTATAAATTTAGTACAAGCAATCCCCACAAATACAGAAGTTCCCATTGTAGACATAGCTCCAGTAACTCTTTCCCATCTTTTACCTTCACATAATCTAAATTTGATAACAATATGAGCAACAAATTCTACAGCCAAACCTATACAAGTAACTAAGTTAACAACACTCACAGCATTAATTTCAATCTAAAATAATACAATTTATCATTACAATAAAGCCTCCAAATATAACATTGGTTAACCATATAGTTCCAATTAGATTAAAGGCAATCAAAAAGACAAACAAAACCACTATGATAGCACAAACAACATCTTAAACAAGTGTCATAGTGAAGAAGATAGTTGCTAATGCAAGAAGTACATTTGTTATAGCCACTGCACGAATGTAAGAATATTGATCATAAAAAACATAAGGCATTGAATAAGGATACACTTTTTGATTATCTTTTAGTTTTGCTTCTTTAACTACTTTATCAATAACTTATCTAGTTTATTCTAATGATAAAATATATCCTGCTGAATTATGAATAGGTCTATGTTGAAATCTAAGTCTACTAGTTTTTACATAACCTTATTCATTAAGTACAATATCAGCCTCAAATGTTTCACCACATATACCATATCTTTGACAACATGGAGAATTTATTCTAACTCCTAAGAATCTCTTTAATTAAGTAGGTAAATCATAAAGTGCAATATCCTATGTTTCACAAGCAGTTGTCCATTCAGCTTTCTCTCTAATAAAGAGATTGAAAGAAGCCACCCAACTATATATAGGTGGTTGAACTGTTTCATTTAATTAAGATAGAGAATTAGACAAATTGGCAACTAAATCTAGATCATGTTAATTTTAATAATCTAGATTCTCTAAAATTAAATAAGCCAATGGTCCTATCTCAATGTATTTCTTTTCTAAAGTCATATAATTGAATAAATTTGATCCCTCAACCATAGACACTTATTCATCTAATCCAACTTATAATTTAGTTATTCCAACACAACTAATGGCAAATAATGCTACAAAGATAATTATTGTAGTAATAACACAAGCTGGTTTCTATATAAATGGAGAATAGTGTTTTTTAAAGAATGTTTGAATTAGTTTTCTATCTTCTTTAATTTAATAATTTGTATCCTATTTACAAATCATTAAATCATATCTTTTATGTTTTTTTCTTTATTCATCTAATGTGAGAAAGGCTACAAACATAGTGATTTACAATAAATAATCTATAAATACACCAACTGCTGCTTAAATACAAAATGATTATAGAGCTGGCATCTTAGTTAAAGAACCTACTAAAAATGCTAGAGTCTCACAAATAGCTGCAATTGTGATACTTGGACCTACTTACTTTAATGTATAACCCATTCTTTCAGGTACTGTTGGATGCTTCTATTTTTTATAATTGTGAGTAATAATAAACATATTATCAACTCCAATAGCCAATATTAGAAAAGGAATAACCTAAATAAATTATAAAATTTCATACTTCTAAACTGATCATAGTCAAACCAATGCTAAAATATGAGACCATTCCAATACTACTTATCATTGAGACAGCTACAATGAAAATACCACCCAAACCCAATGTAAATCCATTATAGATTTTACTTGGAAATTAACCAATTGCAAATCCAATATACATAAACATCATAAAATATGAAACTACAACAATCCAAGCATTTTGATTAGTTTCATCATCTATTTCATCTGATACTGATCTCTCTGCCATAAAAGCAACTCTATATTAATCTAATAATTATTCTCGAGGAGCAGGCATTAAAGATTTATCATAATACTTATATAATTTAGCATAATCTCTTTTATTCAATGCATCCAAAGTATCCATCCAAACTTCTTTCTCCCATTATTCAGCATCTTTCTTAGTAAATTCATCATTCATCAATAGATAAGTTACAGCCATAGTCTTGGCTTGAATATAACAATGATCACATGGTTAAGTATCATTTACTCTTTATTCACAATTTCTAATTTATTCATACATTATTATACATTCCACCAAATACTGATTCTAAAATTATTGGAATACCATTTTTATCACTGCATGGAATATTAGTTTGGTTTACATCAATTGATTCTGTACAAAGTGTTGTGAATTGTATGTCCTCATCTTTCTATTATAATAATATAATTATTAAACATCTAATAAGGAAGGATCCTATAACCAAATATCCATTGGACTTGGTACATAGCATCCCTTTGCAGATATTGGTCTGTAACATAAATCATCAAGAGTTGTATTCTTTCCTCCTATTAAGACTTTTCTATTTCTAATAATGTTCTATAAAAAGTAGATCACTTTTAATCCATCCTTTTGAAATACATTCACCCAATTCTCATCTTAATATGCTAATATAAATTAATTGGTTCTGTAGAAAGGACCATAGTTTTCTGCAGAACTTTCTTATTCTTAATAGGTTCTACTGCTTGATGATACCCATAATGCTAAAAAATATTATTAAATAATTTACACTAAGGATCTGTTAACACAGTTAGATTGTAAAGTCCCAAAGACATTATGCCTGTCACTGTCATGCAAATTACAAACACTAGACATGGATATTTGGCTCCAAAGAAACCAATATTATAGAAGAGGCCAGACATTAAATCTTATTAAAATAATATTATTGTAAATATTATTATTCATAAATTCCAATATTTAAATAAAATTTAATATTAATGTTGCATTCCACATTAGATATTTCAAGACTACATTAACATCAATTTATTTACTCACTAAATAATGAATAATTATTAAAGTACTATTAATCTTATATATATCAATATTTAATTTTTATTTATTTAAGATGCTTAATATTCAATTAATATAATTAAATTATTGAAATCTCTCTTTATGCTCTATTATTTCTTTATTTAATTGAATCTTAATTTTTCTAAAGAATTATTGTTATCTTTAATATTAATAACATAAAATATGATATTAACATTTGTCAGATTTAATATAAATAATTAGTATTTTTATATAAAAGACTTTAATTCTATATGATATGAATAATAAATCAAGAGGATAATAATAAATAATCTAAAATCATCTTTTTGCTAATATTAATTAATGTTTTTAATAAAATTCATTTAATTGTACACAAAAGAACTAATAAGAAAATGAATCTTCATCAACTTTAGATACACCCATAGCAAAATCCATTATATTATTAATTTCTTATATTGATAATTCTGTTAGGTCTCTCAATATCTCAAACAATAATTCTTTACTTATATTACCACACTTTATTTTATCGAAATCTTTCAGTACCAAACATAATTGATACACTGCTTTTTCCGATTTTTCATATTCATTCTCACCTGTTATTTTAAATTATTAAATTAAATGACTTTTTAATTTTTCTAATACTTCTCTATCATCTAAAGGTTTAATCTGGAATGCTTTGTCAGGATCCCTTACAAATTATCCTTCTTTGTAATTAAAAGTAGGTTCAAGTTCTTTAAAATTTGGTCCTGGTTTATCATAAGGAATTAATTATGGAGCTGGTAATTTAATTTCATCATTGAATCTTGCTCTTAGTTTATCAATGAATTCAGGGAAATAGATCATTCTAAGTGGTTACTAATATGAAGGTTCTTTATTATGCTCTAGTGATTGAATAATCATAGTAACACTTGTTTAATCTACCAATAATAAATCTTCATTAATAATTTTTCTCAATTACACTTCATCTATCAATTGATCTGCTTACATCATTTTCTAAGCTTTATCTTCATATCTAACCAAAATTGATAACATTATAGATTTGAAAAGAGTTTAATAAGCTTTTTCTAAATCAGTTAATTCTGCTTATTCATGTTTCTCAAAGTTTTCAGATACCAAAGTTTATAAGAATTCTTATACTTTTAGTAATAGTTGTTATTACTTAGAAAGTGTAAATAATCCATGATTAGCTAAATAATACCTAAATTCATTAAAATCTAATTAAGAATATCCAATTTCTAATGATCTAATAACAATTTTCAAATTTTCAAGAGTACATAATCCATCATTTTAAAAAGGTTTAAATGCTTAAGCAAGCATATTAGTAGTATATTTACTTGCCATTTCTTAAAATTCTTTGAAGATTTTAGGTAATTGCATAAGTTCAAGATGAGGTTATTTTGCATCATACATTTTAATAACTTCTTTAAAATAAAGTGGTCTACATTCCATTATCCAATGAACAAAAGTGAGAAGATTAAATTCTCCAAAATTATTTCTTTTCCAAATTAAATAATATAGTAGGGAACATTCATCATATGTCATTTCTACATTATATAATTTAACTTTTATCAATTAAATGAATTAATCTTTCATAAGAAATGGAAACATTTTTTAATTTCTTCTAATTCCTAAGAAATCAAATAATGCCATTTCAATTTTTTCAGGAGCTATAAATTGAAAAGCTAATTATGGTAAAGCTTATACAGATATCTTTTTGGATATTAAAATTTAAAAATTCTCTAAAATGATATTATTATTATGTCTAGAGAAATTAGCCATTTTCTCTTAAACAATATCATCAAAAATAATATTAACTGCATTAGTACTCAACAATTCTAAATCCAATAAATTTAAATTAAAATGTTTGAAATCATAGATAGCCTTACGATCAAAAAAATTTGAGACTTCTTCTTCAAAATGTTTCTAAATTTCTTCTAAAAATAATTTATTTGAAGCTGAATTTTATTTCTATCTAATAATTGCATTTTTAAACACATGAAATGAATTCTTTGGTGGTACACACTCTGTTAAATATTTATATAATTCTCTATAATCAATATTCCTATTAGAACTATAAGGAGCTTCCTTTAATATACTAGCAATATCAAATTCTGTAAAATAAAATTAACTTTTTGAAACTTCTACTAACACATCTCTCAAAACCTTTTCTTAAATAGTACCATCTTTGAATTGATCATATCGAGAACATAATTCAATAAAATCAAACTTACAATAATATATGTATTCTCTTAGTAATTACATACCGTCACTTAGAAATTCAGGATGATGTAGTTTATAATACTTATCTAAGTTATCAGTCATTTTTTTATTTTATTTAATATTTAATGTTTTTTACCTTTTTATTGATTACGCATCTAGCACATTCAATAAACATTAAGGATATTTATCATTCCAATATTGATAACTATTATATACATCAAAATCAATTAAGTACTATTTTGACCCTTCCAGAAGCTAGAAAAATATCTATAACCTAATTATAAGAACAATCAATATGCAATGCTAAATAAAGAACGTTAGGGTTTCATACTGAGATATATTAACAATTTGATGAAAATCAATATTTGCTTGCTTTAATTCAACTTACCCCAAGTTCCTATTTAATATATTCTTCAAATAATACTCTCATTTACATGGACAGTGACATAGCATTGTACCACTAATTTTCAATGGATAATAATCAATAAATCTCAATGTTAAAATTAGATTAAGATGTGATCATTCTTTCTAATACATAAGCTTTTCTTTTAGAAATGGAAACCTTATCTAAAAGATCAGTTATCTATAGAGAAGTAAAAGATTGGCAATCAAGAACTTATCGGAGATTGACAAAATTGATTAAAATCTAAAATAAATAGTTTTTGCTATCAGCAATAGGAGAAGATGGATTAGAACTCTATAGTGTAGAAGGTAGAAATATCACATTCACTAAGTAATTCTAAGCATACAAAAACATTGTTGATTTTGCTGAAGTGAATAACAATGTATATATACTAGATTCTGAATAAGGACTTATATGGTGTTATGTTGAATCTGCCAATCTTACTACTCAAATCAAAAAAATAGATAATATGCAGGGTGGAATTGCTGTTGATTCATACAATGGAATCAATGTCTTCGTAGCATATAAGTGGGTTCGTTATGCAGTAGTTGAATATATTGTAAACTAGACATCATAACATTGGTATAAACATAATATGATTTACACAAAAAAGATCTATGACGTAGATGCTCTTGCTGACTTTGCAATCATTTAAGGATAATATCATCATCTTGTTTTATTTAATTATCATTTATCTGATGAGAACACATACCTTAGACACTTTCGTTTATCAGACTTTCAAGTGTATTATCACTAAGATAAAGTCTATTTTAGTGGCATAACATCAAAATCCTATGTATTTTCAGAACTTTATGTTCAACCTGCCTAAATTACTTGTTTCTCTAATCAGACACCAATTAGTTTCTCTTACAAATTATAATATATCCAGTAGATTACTAAAAGTAAATACTAAAAACATCATTAAAAGTTTTAGGTTAGTATTATTGACACTTATTTTTATGAAGATTAAATAGTTTTGATAGTTATAGGTTGTTTTTTGATTCTTATACTTTTAATCTTGCTTTTGATTTTTTTGATAAAAAAAAATAAATCTATGTTAGCATAAACCATGGAGTTAGAAAATATTATTTTATATAAATATAAATAAGATGTTCTGAAGAAAGAAGATGATCCTCCTTAGATAGTATAATTGAACTTAATGAGTGTTAGAGAATCAAAAGATATTGAACATTTGAATATTTAATAATGAATTAATTTTTATGAACTTTTTATTGATTTCTTTGATCATCTAATTCATAAGTTATACGTTAGGATTCACTATAACTGAAATCGAAGAGCCTTTAAGTTCGATTAAAATACATCCGAATGAACATAAAACATTAATTTTAGATGATGCTAAAGATGCTATTCTATTATCATATAATCATAGTAGAGGTTGTGAAGTAACTCCATTATAACTCTAATTTGAAACTCAAGAATTCAGAATCATTCAACCTGAAGATTTTACAGAAAAAGATTTTGAATCAGACACTATTCTGAACTTTCGTTAATTTGTGTCAATGGTTCATATAAAAGATGGCATGTTAGCAATTACTTCAGATTCCATTGCTTATCTACTTAAATTTAATTATAATACTGTTTTTGAACATGATTTTGAAGAGAAAGGATAAAAATTTGCTAGAATTTTATGGAAAGCAGATCTTCAAACAATTGCCCCAACTTTAGTTGCTAAAAATGAATTACCACAATTATTATTTGCTCCTTCTTATAATTTAGCTTTTTTGTTATTTAGTGATAGTGCTTAACTATTTAGTATGGAATAGATGGAATCATAAACAACATCACTTGATGTATATTAGGTGACTGATTGGAGAAAGAGAGGATATAGAGGATTAACAAAAGAGATAGATGGATTAGTATTTAGTGCAGTTGGAAGAGATGGATTGGATGTTTATAAGATTATTTAAAAGGATCTTAGATTTATAAAGAATTTAAAATTGAAAGATTTTGGTTTGAATTCTTCAATAGAAATAGTTGATTTTGCAATAGTAAAACATGGTAAATTAGATGGATATTATTCAATGTTTTTATTGGATAGGGAATGTGGATTATTATTAATAGATATTCATAAAGATTAATATGTTAATTTTGGATTGAGATCATGGATAAATTTTTAATCTGGAGGTATATCAGTAGATACTAGAAATGGTAGAAATGTATTTATGGCTTATTAATCAATGAATCATCATTATGTACTTGAATACAATGTAGATTTAGATAATGGAAATTCATTTCAAATAAGAAAAAAGAAGATAGATCATAGAATTATTGATTTAGATGCAACAGAAGATTTTGTTATTGTATAAGGTGTTAATTAGCATTTAATTCTATTTTCAAATGGATATGATTTTGTTATGAATAATCATCAAGATTAAGTATTTAAACATTTAGGTTTAAGAGATTTTGCTTTTTTTAATTAATCTTATAAATTGGAAGATATGGATGATATCACTAAAGAATACTAATATGATGATTTCTTTTTTGGAATAACTGCATAAAGTGCTTTTCTGACTAGATTCTAGATCTAACCAATTAAATTGAATTGTTTCTATCATTAAACTGATGGTATTATAATTAATAATATTAAGTTGGATAAATTTTCACATATATTCTCCAATATAATACAACAGTAGAAGGTGTTTCAGATCTAGTAGTCAGACATACACAAAAAGTGAATATTGAGATTGTTAAGACTTATTTTTATGAGGCAGAATATTACTTATTATATTCAATTGGTTTTTTGTTGGGATCAGTATTGTTAATGGGATTGGGATATATAGGCTATTGGTTTTATAGTAATAAAAGGGAACATTAAATATTGGTGGAATATATTGAGAAAACAGCTAGAGAGAAGGGAATAAAGTAGATTAATGGATCAACTATTTAAAAGGGAGACGAAACTTCAGTTTTTTAATAAAATAAATCTATGTTATCCTGATAAAATTCAAAAACTATATAACTCATTTAATTTATAATTTAATTAGGCTAAATAATCTGATGTTTATTTTTTTTCATGTATCAAAGAGAAATCTATATTCGTATTTCCATTCATTATTTTACTTCTAGTTAAACACATCTCCATCATATAATCTAATAAACAAAACACATCATTCTCTTTTGCACTTTATAAAACTTATTTGGATATACTAATCACTCTCTCTTTAATTATCTTTTCTACTGATATTAATTAATTTAAATTTAAATCTCCTCCATCAATAAATTATGAAAAGTCTGCAGATAATCGAAGATTGGATAGTAATCCTATTCTATCAAAATACTGCATAGTATTAGTAAATAATTCAGATGCCAATTAACTTTCCTATTACATTTGACTTATAAATCTTATGTATTCAGTAGTCTTTTTGTATTATTCAAATAGGGCAAGAACATTGGATTATAGTAATTTGAATGAATTGGATATAAATTTTGCAGACAATAAACAAAGCATTTCGAAATACATTTCCTTTTTTTAATGTTAAGCAATAGTTGAAATATGCTAAGTCATTTCCACATTAACAAAATGTGAAAAATTAATTTACATCCTTTATAAATTATAGTTATTCAATTGATTCATAAACCTTTATGAAGAAGCATCACTCTATAGTATTTATTAAGATGCTGGTTGTGGTTATGGTTATTCCAATATATAACTACCAGTCATGTTTACATTAAATTCAATAGCACCTAAATTCTTCTCTGACTCAAACATGGCAAATAATTCTGACCATTCCATTCTTTTACTCTCTTCCTTCTCCAAAGCTCTACTCAAAAAGTTTTTTCCAAAATCAGATAAAATAGTTCCAGCTGGAAATCTTAAAGGCTATTTCATTACATTCACAGTTAAACTTTTCTCATCTACACCTGTCCATGGAGCCATACCATATATCATTTCATAATAGATTACTCCCAATGACCATATATCTGATTTAGTTGTATATTTCTCTCTCTTCAATATCTAAGGTGCCATATATAAAGGTGAGCCAACACAAGTTCTTAATAATTCTCCACTAAAATTATCAACTATTTTTGCAAATCCAAAATCTGCTATCTTTACTACACCTCTATGATTCATTATATTTGCTGG
Organism: Paramecium primaurelia; assembly: GCA_905182975.1. NCBI lineage: Eukaryota > Ciliophora > Oligohymenophorea > Peniculida > Parameciidae > Paramecium > Paramecium primaurelia. The sequence goes on from CAJJDM010000045.1 coordinate 430,275, forward strand.
CTTTAAATCTCGATGAATGATGTTTGCTTTTACTAATTCTTTAAAACCACTAGCTAATTAACAGAAAATCTAATTAACTTCAGATTCTGGAATACGTCTTCCCTTCATTATATTTCTCAGATCACCATCTGCACAATATTCTGTAACTATATAGATTGAACGATCCGTATTAAATTTATCTATAAATTTCACAATATTAGGATGATCAAGTTATTTCATTATTTGGATCTCAAAGTCTAAAACATTTTCATTCTACATAGATACTTAATGCATCAATTAGATATTGATCTTTATTGATCATTGAACTATCTATTTTTTTTATAGCTACTTCCTAGTTTGTTGTCAATTTATTTCCTCTATAAACCTTCCCAAAAGCTCCTTCTCCCAATAGATATTTTGTATCAAATTAATAATCTCTTAATCTCCTTACACTTTATTCTAATTACTACTACATAGTAAATTATAAATTTATATAATCATTTCTATAAAATATTCATTGCTTTCAATATTTGATCTTCATCGATTATGTTTTTCTTCTTCTCTATATAATCATTCAATTCCAATCTCAATTATGATCTGTTCATATATTCACATTAAATATTAAGTAATTCATTCTTTATATTAGCTAACTCTTACACTTTTTTATTGTGAATCAATTCCAACATTTTAAAATCTTCCTTTACATCTTCAATCTTCTATTAATTGAACTCTAAAATTTACTATTATTATTATTTCTGTGAATCATCCCTTCTAATGAATAGTGATTCAGCCAGACTATTTATTCGATCTAATTCTTTATTTATTGGTTATTTTGTTTATAATAGTGAGTGATCCCAATTCTAAGTGTCTATCTTATTTTATTAATAATAATCTAAAGGATTACGAGATTCTATAATTCTATCTTAAGTTTTTGGTTTATATGTTGACATCCCTTAATATTTACTAAACTAGTTCAATTCATTATTAAACATATAAAATAAAATCTTATTTAGTTTAAATTAATCAAGATCGATCTTAAATATTATTATATATTCATAAAATTGAAAGAATTAACAAAAGATCATTCTAAATCAATGTGTTTTAAACTTCTTGCATTTATTTGATTGACTTGAAAAGGTATCAAAATATATTAATTTAAATTCAATTCAATTTTGAATTATTCAATTATCTAACTTGAACTAATCAATTTAATATAATCTTATATTGATTTTAATGCTTTCTTTACTTTTTCTATTTAAAAATTACCTGAAATATGAAGCCATCTCTAACTCTTCTCTTCATTCGTTAAACAAATAGAAAGCTATTATCCTTGTGAATTTTCAGCTATTATTAATAAAATCAACAAAAATATATTCTATATCGTATTGATATTACTATTACCAGTTACGAATGCCTTAACTGATAGGTTAGTATACAAATTGTGTATGATTTATGCTAAATTATAAATGTTAATTTCGCTTTCTCTTAATTTTGAGAGTCTTAGATCCTCATATAATTATAAGATCAAGAGTTTTCTTTCAATAAGACGACATTTCAATAAAGACAACCTATCTTTATGACTTAATATTTTAAGAAGGAGTCTAATAAAATTTCTATGTCTTATTTCATAAATTGATGTATCTGGTTATTTTTATTTAAGGAAATCTCTCATAAGAAGTAATATAGTTGGTTTATTTCCATAATAAATTGAACATTCAATTCTTATCATTTTTCTTAAGTATTCTACTACCAAAGTCTTATTAAAAATAGATGCTCTATCCACTCGATATTTCTAAATTTGCATAAACAAAAATTTCTCTAATTTATTTCCCTTATATATTGAATCTCTAATGAAATTTGATCCATCAAATTATCTGTTAAAAAAGTTATTACATTAAGCCTCTGATTTCAGAGTAAATTACATAGTATCTTCTATAAAAGATAAGACTATATATGGTTATTTGAATGCAATTGAATTTAAGATTTTTTCCCAATGAGAATCATTCAAAGCCAATAAGAATTGATTACGCATAGCCTTATGAAAATGATATAAATAACGAATTGTATAAATGATGACAAGCACAGAACTTATGATTGTTGAGAACAGTAATAAATTAGAAGCTATTTAAACCAAAATAATTTTCATAATTCCTATAGTTATGACTGATATAGCTGCATCCATGAACTCACCTGAAATAAGCATTAAAAAGTTTGCACCCATAACATTAGATCCCTTAAGAAAACTATTGTATGAATCATCTTGTTCTGATACTTGCAAACTAAAAAATAATGAGATTAAGTGATTTAATAGGATTATGGCAAATCGTATATATTTAGTATGTTTCTTCATTATACCATATTGAATAAGCAAGTAGCAAATAAACAAACAGTATTTATAAATAGTTTGATATTCATTTAGTAAAATACTTTCGATGATTTTAGTTAATGCAACAACTAGAAGACCCAAAGTCATAATAGTAAGAGTGAAAACTCTAAAATGTTATTAGGTTATGTTTTGATAGTTAGATTCAATCTCTTTGTCTTTGAAATTTAATGTATATTTATTCATGATTGGATAAAATATAAAATAAGTATGTAATATAATGATTTTAATTAAGTAATTGTAATTGAAATATTAAAATTACTCATTTCAATAATTCCATCACTTTAATGAATTGATCTAAATTTAACTATTATTATAGATAATACATATATACTTTTTTTTCTGGTGCTAATTCATCAAATTAGGCTTCCAATTCTTCATTAATCACATTGAGATATTTTGTAACATTATTAGCTCGAATTTCTGATTTATTGTTACTAAGAAGATAAAACATAGTTTCAAGATTAGTTTTAGTAAGCAACTAATCTCTAGGAGCAGCTAGCGATAAAAAAGTAAATTATGCCATCTACTCTTATTTTATTGAATGAATAGCAAAAATTTAATCTATTAAATTTTCTAAATCCTTCAATTTAGTATATTTTTCAAACATCTTAATTAATTCATCTTTTTTAATTATAGTGTCCATATCACTATCAAATTCACTGAATAATTTTTATAATTGTAGAGCAGTCTCTTATTCAAATTCTTATATCATTATTTCAAGTATGGCTTACTATAATATACAACTTTCCTTTTAATTAAGCATATTCATTAACAATCTTTCTTATAAAGGTATTTCTGTATATTTTTGATCAACTATCCATTTGCTAACTTATAATTCTTCTAATGTTTTTCTTTTTTTTGAATTCTTTTCTCCAATTACAGATTACAATAAAATCTAAAAATCCTTTGAAAACTTTTTAATATCTGATTCTACATCAAAAATAGTATGTAATATTAATTATTTTGCAGAAGGAACATCATTTATATATTTTGGAGGAAATTTATATGGAAGACTACCCTTACCTAATGTATATAGTATAAGCATCACTGCCCAGAAATCTCTTTCTGGTTTAAATTCTTCATGATATAAAAATTCTGGTGGTGTATAATAGATTATATCTATATCTTCTATTTTTTTTGTTGAAATTGGTTTAACATCAACAAGTTTAATATATACTTAACCAGATTTAAAATAGTATTCCCAACTGTTAATTGTTAAATTACCATGATTTAATTATAAATTTTTAAGATAACTAAGTACTTAAAACATTTATTCAGCAATATTTGCTAAAACTATTTCAGTAAGATCTTCTGAGTTCAATAATCGAGATAATTTCCAACCATCAAAATATTCTAAGACTAATTAATATGCATTATTATCTTAATGAACTTCTAAATTCTTTAGTATATGTTAATGATCCTATAATCATAATAATAAATATAATTCTTACTAATTGATTAGATTTTAACCAATAAATATATTTAATACTATCTTATTCTTCTTTTGATATCAATTCTAATCGAGCTTTCATACCATTTTTATTTCCTTATATAAATGACAAATCAGGCTAAAATATCATAATTTTACTCTTTACATTTCTCTAACACTCCTTGTTATATAAGAATGAATATTTTTTTGATGCATTTGTACTAAAAAATTGAACACCTGCTTGTATTGAACCTCTCTATGCAGATTAAGGAGATCCAGGAATATTTAAAGATCTCTGTGATCCAGATCTAATATTTCTAGAACTCATTTATTTTTATGGTTTTTCACCTTATTTAGATAGGTTATATGATAACACTGATTTTCTCTTATCTTCAACACCATTCACAGGAGAATGAATACTGTATTGACTATTTTGATTAGGAGGAGTATTTTAAGCAGAAGCTTCTCTATTCAATTAATTTTAAACTTATATATCAGGCTTTGGTTCCTCAATAGATTTATTAGGAAGTATGATTTTTAACTATTGTTTTTATCTTGGAATTTTTGAATTAGAGCCAGATTAAGAAGAACAGATTCCCATATGTTTATTATTTCTTATTGTTAAATATTAGAGTAATAAGATATCAATTTAAAAAGAAGTATTCATAAATATTATACTTCCCGTATTACTTATTTATTAAATAATTAAATCTTCAAAGAGGGATGGCTGTCTAAAATTCTAATTACTTAAAATTATAAAGTAATAATCACAGTAAACCAAATGAATTGCCAATCTACAATGATTAAAAAAAAAAACTCATTAGAATCAGAGAAATAAATAATAACATTATAAACAATGAATATTTTGGTCAAATGTAAAACCAAGAACAACAAACAAAACCGAGATCCATCTCTTTATAAGATAATGAAAAAACTAGATTCCATAATGAACTATATAATCCTATTTCTATTAATCAAAATAATTCATTATTCACATAACCTAATTAATAATTCTAGATGGAACAACTTCAATTATATACTTCTAGATGGAATAATAAACAAGAATATAATGATTCATAGAATATCAAATAGATTAATGCATTCAATGAAAAGAATTATTTGATAAATATGGGTGACTAAATAGACTTTGCTTTAAACAAACAAACATAAAATTCTATAAATAAAAAATAGTAATTCAATAATAATATTATAAAAAAATAGGAATATAATTTGCCTACTATTCATTAAACAAATCATTAGATCTAATAATAAAATTCAAGACCTTAATCAATATAAAAAACAATTAAAAATGATTCTTTGAATTGTACACAATCATCCTTTATGAAAACTTAACGTTCTGTTTGTTATTAATGCAAATAAGATATTTTAGGAAACAAAATAAATTTAAGTTGTTGGCATCATTATCATCAAGAATGTTTTTCAGAAATAATAAATTATCAAATAGAATTAAAGAATAAGAGTAAACTACCAAAATGTTTATGTGGAATAGGTATCAAACAATAAGTAATAAAGTATTTGCCATCTGGATAAAATTTTATAGAGGCTTTGATGAAAAAATAATTGGATCTAATATACAAGCTATATTCTAACTTATTAAATTAATGTCCTACTTGTCAATTCAGATTTATTTATGATTAAAGATTAGGAAAATTGTGTTTTTGCTAAAATTGTAAAAAAGTATTTAAAATATTATGATCAATATTCTTCATATTATAAATTATATAAAAGTTTAATTTAATAATTAATTATTATTTAATGGTTAAGCGTAGCAAAGAGTAGTTCTTTAAAAAGAAGATGAATACAAAATTTAAGTCATCCTAAAAAGGATCAAAAAGTGGAGCATCTACTAATCCAGATAGAAAATTACCTGAGAAATAATTAAATGCTAAGCATTAATTTTTTAGATCCAAATAAACAATATAGAGATTAAATTTGTACAATGAGAAACCTAATAAGTATTTTATAATTTGAATATCTAGAGAAGAAATGTGGAAACAAGCAACACAACCTGCAAGAGTAGATCCAAATAGAAAATGGTTTGGAAATATTAGAACAATTGATCAATAATAGCTTGATAAATTAAGATAAGAAATGGCTAATAGAACACATGATCCTAGAAGTGTTTTAATCAAGGCTAAACAATTACCATTATCATTATTAGTAGAGGCATAGAAAAAGAATAAAAATGTTCCACTTTTGGAATTGGAGAGTTATGAAGTATATATATATCCTTTACAAATTTATAGGATACATATGGACCTAAATCAAAAAGAAAGAGAATTAAATTAAATGTAGAAACAATGGAAGGATTGGCAGATCATGCTTAATAATAAGAATAAACATATGTTGTTGAGAAAGATGAGAAATTAAATCCAGTAGAGGTTGTGTAAAAGGAAAGTAGAGATAAAAGATTGACTGCTGGTTAATCTAAGAGAATATGGGAAGAATTATATAAAGTGATTGATTCATCTGATGTGTTGGTTTGTATTCTTGATTCAAGAGATCCTATGGGCACAAGATCATATCATTTAGAAAATCATATTAAAAAGAATTGTCCACATAAACATTTAGTAATGTTAATAAATAAATGTGATTTAATACCAACTTGGTTAACATCTCGATGGGTTCAATATTTATCAAAGGAATATCCAACAGTTGCTTATCATGCAAATGTGAATAAGGCTTTTGGTAAAGGACCATTTATAAATCTTTTGAGATAATTTGATAAATTCCATAGGGATAAATAAACTATTTCAATAGGTTTTGTGGGATATCCAAATGTTGGGAAGAGTTCTGTTATTAATTCATTAAAAAAAAGAAAGGTTTGTAAAGCTGCTCCAGTTCCAGGAGAAACAAGAGTATGGCAGTATGTAGCATTGACAAAAAGAATATATTTAATTGATTGTCCAGGAGTTGTGTATTAACATGAAGGGAAAGATGATGTTGAAGTTGTATTGAAAGGATGTGTAAGAGCAGAGAAATTGGAAGATCCAGAATATTATATTCCAGCATTATTAGAAAAAGCAAAGGCTTCAGATTTAAAGAGGATTTATGATATTGATGATTGGATAGATGAACATGATTTTCTGAAGAAAGTAGCAATAAAGAAAGGAAAATTGGCAAAGGTAAACAATTTAATTATATCAATAGGGTGGAGAAGCTGATACTAAATCAACTGCTAAATTGATACTTATGGATTGGTAAAGAGGTGAAATCCCATTCTTGACATATCCTCCTGATTATGTATAAAAAGAAGTTGTAGAAGAGAATATAGATATAGAAGATCTTGAAAAGTAATAAATAGAGTTGAATGACTAAAAATTATAAGAAATACTTAAGTAAAATTGAATTATATGTTTATTTGTTCTAAATATTTGTTTAATAAAATAAATTCATTTTTTTAGAATATTTAATAAATTTTAATAAGAATGATTTCATCTGAACGAGAATATCTGAATGTAAAAGGATAATAATATCAAGCAATTCATTCAAAAAGGTATAATTCTCCTTGTGAGAGTACTATCAGCATAAGCTAAACACCTTCTCTCCCATAACTAAATTTATAAGCCAAACAAAATCTATCAAAACCTATTTCAAAAGATTTTTCCCTTATGAATTCTATTCATCTCAAACCCTTAATTTGCAAGAATAAATCTTGCATATATCTAGTTCGAAGTTTGGAAGAGAAGCTTTTGAAATGTATTTTAAGGATTAAAGAAATTGTTAAAGAAAATAATGTATTAAGGAAGAAATTATAAATGGAATAAGTTATTGTAGATTAAGTCATACCTTCAACTCATAGATCTTAAAAATCAATGGATTTTAATCAATATCCTGATGATCAATCTTAAATTATGAGATCTAATATACCTAGTATACATGAAACATATCAATTCTCTAAGTTTCATAATGAAGTTGTTATTACTAAACTTAATAAATAGATAAAAGATATTTTCAACAATTTAAATTATACTATGTAATAACCAATTTTAGATTTGAATTGGAAAAAGAACAATCAACTTAATAATTCTTAATAATAATTTCATAAATGTTTAAAATGTTCAACTAATATCACAAAATAAATGATTGAATTAGAGTGTAATCATTTCTATCATAAAACTTGTTTCTGTGAACATATTGTTTCTTCATAAAATTAGAATAGTATTTGGTGTTTATGTAAATAGAAAATTAATGAATTAGATATGTTTCAATTAGCTAAGACATAGAATATCATCATATAAGAGATGAAACATATTCAATAATTGAGTATGTTGATAAAATCTTTAGATAAATTTTCATTTTATAAATGTGAAATAAATAATTGTGCTTTTATTATTATAGCATCAAAATAGGAAAATCAATCAGGCATTCAATCTTATTGTTAATCTTGTTTAGAATTTAGATAATTTTATATACAAGAACAAAATCTTAAATGATTCAGTATTTCTATATAAATATGATATTTAATCAAAAAAATTCTAAATTCACAAACAACAAGAGAAAAGAAAGGAAGTCATATTTCGTTTCAACATATTGATTATTTCTTAATTTTAAGTTACCTTGATTGCTGATCTCAATTCTGTATTTGTATATCTTTCAGCATCCAACAACAATCTCACACATTCTAAATGATGCCATCTAGATGAAACTTCTAATGGACTTTCAGTTAGATCCTAGAATATACGACTTCTAATATGAGTATTGCATTCAAGAGACAACAGAAATTTAATAACTTTTACATTCCCATTCTTAGATGCAATGTAAAGGGCATTTTATCCATATTAATTGAGGGAATTTATAATATGATTAGGATCTTGAGGGTTTGTAAGATTACTGGAATAATATGGATCAAATACCGTTTGGGATCTCTTTGGAGTATTTTTATCATATTTTAAATGTCCTCATTTGAACCTGACATTGAATATTAAGTAAAGAGGCATACTAATTTGAATTAATTGAAAATTTCCATCAATCTCAAATCCTAAGAATCAGTAGCTGGATGAACCTATTTATAATTATTTTTATTATTATAATGACGCTGAGTAGATCCAAAATTATCATAAAATTATTCCTAATTTTATTTAGTTCTATTTTACTGTAGATGTGATAGGTTCAACAACAGGTTATTATAATCTCCAAATTCCCAAAAACATATTTCCAACGGCTTTGAGTTTATTTTTTTAATGTGGTGTAGGCAATACAATTAAATCAGTATTATGAGATTCATAATTCCTTTAATATTGACAATATAATTGATTATCCTCTTTTTATATAATTTCAGAATTAGATTTAATATCTCTGTTAAATTCAATAAGTTCAGAACCATTTACTAAATAATTTAAATGATTTTATACAATTCTGATTAAATTGTAAGATATTATCAACATTAATTTAGAACTCAGATTCTACTTGCTATTAAATCAAATTAGAGTTCTTACTTAATTCTAAATCAAGGGATTTGTTAAATTGCATTCCTACTTAACAACTTCTAATTAAGTATGAGAATTCCATCTTTCAAAATACCCTTTTGGATTACTTAAGCTATAAGTTCTCATAATATTAGTATCAAGACTGAAATTATTCTATTGAGTTTAACACTATTCTGATTAAGGAATTTTATGTATTCCATCTTGTGAATGGAAACTATGCTCTAAATTAGGATTCATAAAATAATATAATATATTCTTTTAATTTTTTATTCAATTTGGTATAATGCGTAAATATAATTCAATTTTCATTATTTCTAATACTTTTCCCAATATTTATTATAAGATTAATGATTTTAAATCAATTGATCATGAGTACCCTATTTGATTATGAGAATAATATATACATATTCAAATTGACAATTCTTGCCCAAATACAGTATCTTGTCTGCTACTTTAGTTAAATGCAATCTATGTGTAATAATCAAAACTGTCAAATCTTGGATCTTTAAAACTTATTCTAAGGTTTCAATGAAGAATTATTCATTATTTTAATCCAAAGCAGATGTAGGTTCATCCAATAATAATATTTTAGCACCTCTTAATAAACATCTAACTATTTATAATCTCTATTTTTCACCTCCAGAAAATTTATCTAAAAATATACTATAAAATTCTTTTACTTGCTTAATCTCCCATCTAAGTATCATATTAATTTGGTAATGATTCAATCAATTTAGATAATTTCAATTATTTACAAAGACTCTTCATCTCTTCTTCCTTTTATTTGATCATCTCAGGTGTAAGATCATAAATCAAATCAAGACCATATAATAGATTATTTTTAATGGAATCATTAAAAAAATATGATTGTTATGCTACAATACCAAAATATTTTCGAAATGATTCCAACTTCAAAGTTTTGATATTTTAATCATCAATTGATATATTACCTTCAGAAGGATCCAACAATCTAAACTAAATTTTTAGTCTAAATTACTTACAATTAAATTAAACAATGTAGATTTTCCTATACCACTTTCACCTACAATAACAATCCATTCACCTCCTTTAATTTATAAATTAAAATTCTTAAACAGTTGTTTATTTTCAATATGTTCAAAAGAGATATCTTATATATTGATTGAACCTGTTTTATAGATGAAATCCTTTGCATTTGGTAAATCCTATATTTTTGGAACTCTTGTCATTATCTACAATAGATCTTTCATGTCAATGGCAGATTCAACCCATTCTCTATGCATGGTTCCTAATAGAAATAAAGGTTGAATCAATTGAAGCATAAGAGATTGTATAAGTATCAGATCTCCAGGAGTGATAACACCAGCTTATACTCCACTAACTCCTAAAACTAAATTGACTGTCAATCCCATAGAGAGGATTAATCTTTATATAGCATTTAGAGTAGCTAATGTTTTAAAAGTGTCTATTGATAATTGTTGTAATTTCTTTTAAATTTAATACAATTATTTACTTCTAATAAATTATTGTATCTTTTTAATTCATATTTTTCTGCACTAAAATACTTGACTGTGAATAGATTATCCAAAGCTTGTGATATTGTAAAATCAGCCAACTTTTCTTGTTTCTTTCTTTGTGATATAATCTTTCTTCTATACTAATTAAACATCTCAAACACAATCATACATTTGAATAACGAATAGTGAATGCTGTGTAAGCAACAAATGTCACCAGAAATGATGAAAAGAATGGCCAACCAAAATTAAAACAGAGTATGGCTGTTGTTAATGAAATGTCTGCTAAAAGAGGTACGAAATATTAATTCAAAGATCTTAAATTTGATTCAATTCCTTTTTAGGCTTTATAAAGGGAATATATGTTTGATCTTGATGAAGTATTTAAATGAAATTCAGCATCCAAATATAATAAGTGTTCATATGTTTGTAGAGACATTTCTCTCAAAGCCAAAATATTGATTTCAGATAGATTTCTATTTCTTAAGCCTTCAAAGTATACATAGGCAGAATAACCTATTTTATAATAATAATGATTACAAACTCCATAACCAATAAAAAATAAAGGAGAGTACATAATAGTAGCTGGATTCGAAACCATATTTATACCATATTTAATACAAAAGGGTCCTCCAAAAAAGAAGGATTTGTTCATAATCAAATTAAAGTAAGCCTTCATTTATAAGGACTTAATGGAATCTAATATATAATATTCATATTATTACTTGATGTTTAAGATGTTGGCAGACAGTACTTTTTATAGAATTAGAGTAATTTAATCTGACTATCCTGAATTTGCAGTTTATTTTTGAGAGTCTATAATAATTTATTATTCATAAAATAATCATTAACTCTTATAATTTAAAGTAGAAAAATGGATTAATAAATAGTTGTTAACTAATATATATATATATAGAAATGACTCAAAAATATATGTAATAAATTATCAGAATATATTCATTATTAATTATACAATTTGCAGTAGTAATCATGTTTAAGTTAAACTTTTTAAAGTTGATTCCTGATATTTACATTATCTGCTATCATTAATTATTCATATAATCTAGCCTAACTCTTAAAAAGTTAGATCAAATGTGCACAAATTTCTTTATAACTCATTTAATGATGTTAAGAATGAGGAGATGTAGTGACTCTAACAGGTTTCCGAATTTACATTAACTCATTTTCCTTATTAGGGGAGTGCAATCTTAATCGCGGTTTTTATTCACTTAAATTAAAATCTTGAAATATACGTTTAAGGTTTATTCATTCTATAAAATGGAGAACACTTGCTTATTCTAGGGTGTTTCTATGCACTAAAACTACCATTAATTGCTAGTTCATCTGCACCAAAAGTAAATCCGGCAAATGAGGTATCCATATGTCTGTTATAATTAATATTAATTATAATGAAAGTATTAAAATACTTAATCAAAAGAAAAGAATGTTGACATTATATAATCAATTAATATATATATATTATATAATTTAATTTATGGACGAACAGTATTCTGATTTATGTGAATTGATATTGGATCAAAAATTTGAAGTTAGAAAACAAGCATTGATGTTAGTGCTCTAATATGCTTAGACTGAAGAAGATAGAAAGAATTTCTTATAGACAAATTTAATATTTAACTTAACAAAATTATTGGGAGATGAAGATGTAATGACATCAGTTTTATCTGTTATTATTCAATTTGCTATAGATGAATATTATTAAGAGTAATTCCTAAAATTACATACACTTTAAAGAGTAATGGAAATCATTAAAGAAAAGATGCTAAATTTTTATAAGACTAAATAATCAAATGAATAATTAGAACTTACAATATAATTAGGATTATTGGCATTATAAAATATTACTTAAAATGAAGAAGCAAAAGAGGCTTTATTATAATTACAATTTAATGATATCAATAGATGTTTTTATTTTAAATTATTTTGTAATTTCTTTGTTGATGAAAGATCAATTTAAATGTTTACAAATTTTAAATAAGTATTATTGAATGTCACTTCATCAAGTAATGTTAGATCTCAATTAATAAAAGCTGAAATGAAAATGATGGAATTCTTTTGTAAATTATTAGAAACAGGTGAATTATTTGCTATTTAATTAATTAAAAATATGGTATTTGAATATGAATAATAAGAAGCATTAGAATAAATTATTTAATTATAATTTATTGATAAAGTAATTGATTTTATGGCACATGATATTGTTATAAATCATGAATTTTTTGATTTAGAAGAAGGTGAATTGGCATTCTAATTGGCTGTAATGAAATTAAAAAAATAATTCAATAAGACAGAATTCTAAATTAGAGTATAAGAATCAGTAAAATGTTTACTAATTATGACCAATATAGAACCTAATTTAACTAAGAATACTTATAATAAAGCAAGATTGGATCTAATAATTAGATAATTAAGGAAATTATAATTTGTTGATAAAGATTAATTAGATGTGATTGAAACAGTTTATATTTAAGCTTAATGATTATTATATTAATTATTGATATGCTTATATAAATATATGATTTGTCAAGAATATTCATTCAATTGTATTGAGATTTTAAGAAATAGTATCTAATTATTTAGCATAACTTCGAGCATATGGTGTTATTAATTAAAATTCACCAAATCTATTTTCATAATTCTCCAAAACAGATATTCGACTCATTGTTCTAAAAGAAGGTTTTGTTATGAGTCTATTTACATAATTATACATATCTTTCTTTCTAGGATTTATTTAATGTTTGATTTATTATTATTTCATTACATTAGTTGTATATTAATCCTATATATTTTTTTGGATTTATAATAAGTATCCTTCATGTATTCTCTACATTTCTAAATAGACTTATTCATCGAAATAAGCCATCCATTAAATGAAATGAGTAAGTTGTTATTGAGGACGAAGAGTGTATTAATGAGGCATTTGAGAAATTAATTATAAAGTGCATCTGGAGAGAATTAGATCTTCATTAATATATTGGATTGGCACCTTGAATACATCATGGATTTCTTTTAGATGAATAGTTTAAGCATAGATTTTTGTGAGTTAATTTCTTATATAAGCATCAGTACGATATTTACGCATTTCTTTAACATTTTTACAAATTCTTGATATGTAATAACTTAAAGGATGATGATTAAACTTAAGATTATTAACTTAAGTTTTAATTGAATCAGTAACTGTATACACAATTTAAAATCTATTTGTATTAGTTCGAGATTCATCAAGACTAGAGTACCTTACTCTTACAGCTTTATTCATATATTTTATAATAAAATATAAAAATCATTTAAGTGATATTTTTTTCTTAAGCAAACTAGATTTCATTTTATTTTTATGAAATTCTAATTATCTATGACTCAAAACATCAGACCATCTTTTATAAAATTCTTTTTTGACTACATTTCCATATATTTCAGATCCTATCATTTTATTTTTATGACTTTTAGGACTACCTAAATTATGTTATGAAGGTTAAGTATGTTAAGTATGTTAAGTAAATGAAGTATATTAAGTAGGTTATGTAAGTAAAGTAGGTTAAGTATGATTTGTTGGTCTTTTTGTAGTTATTGTTTATTATATTTCAATATTCAAAATTTTCTTTAATTATTCTTTTTTATTAAGTTAAGCCATTTACTATTTTTATTCTTTGATAATAGCTGCTATATTTTTTGTATCATATTTGTTTGATTATATTAATTTAAGTAACTACTATAATTATCTTGAAGTTTATAATTCTGTCAAACCTTAGAGTGCTTTAAATGAGAAATGTTAATCTTCTTCAGGTTGAATAACTAACATTCCCAACTGAAATTTGATTTAATTATATTTTATTTCTCTTTTTTTTTCATGATGTGTTTCTAATAAGGATGTTATCTTTTTGATAAAGAATCTAGGAATGTCGGTATGATATCGATAATATTCTAATAATTGTTTATGCTTCTTCTTGGAATTTTGAAGAGTGTAAAAACTAAATAACTAGAGTATATACGATTTGAAATACTCTTCATTTTCTTCATAACAAACTTAATCTTGGTATTTAATGATGGTGGAACTTCGAAGTTGGAAATTGGAATTATTGGATTGATATCTGGAATATAGAGCCTTACTGTATTTATTTTTAGTCTACCATGTTTAACAATTTAGGCATATTGGGTTTCTGGTCACAAAACATACATGTTATTTACATATTAAATAATTATCAAGGTAATTTAGATTAATTCAAAATTAAGTTAGAAATTTGAAGAAACTCTAATACAAATTGAGGCAACGTATTGTCTTCCAAATCATCACTATCAAAAGTATAATTGTCAATATTTTAAAGTGAAGGACGAAATGAACTTGTCTTTACAGCAAATTTCTCTAATGTTTATGTGATATTCAACAATTTAGATTATTTCTATTGCATCCTAGGAGAATCTTAAGAACATTGACTCTATAAATAGAGTGATCTCATTCCTCCATGTTTTGTTAATTGAGATCCTTCAATTGATATAGACCTATAGACAATATCTAAGAATAAATTTTAGCTTTTAAGATTCTATAACACTTCATTTAGAGAACTTCTCTATTTTGGATTCTTTTACAACATACCCTTAACCAAATGTATAGTTTTTTGACTAACATTAACAAAACAATATTCACTAAAANCTTTTATAAAATTCTTTTTTGACTACATTTCCATATATTTCAGATCCTATCATTTTATTTTTATGACTTTTAGGACTACCTAAATTATGTTATGAAGGTTAAGTATGTTAAGTATGTTAAGTAAATGAAGTATATTAAGTAGGTTATGTAAGTAAAGTAGGTTAAGTATGATTTGTTGGTCTTTTTGTAGTTATTGTTTATTATATTTCAATATTCAAAATTTTCTTTAATTATTCTTTTTTATTAAGTTAAGCCATTTACTATTTTTATTCTTTGATAATAGCTGCTATATTTTTTGTATCATATTTGTTTGATTATATTAATTTAAGTAACTACTATAATTATCTTGAAGTTTATAATTCTGTCAAACCTTAGAGTGCTTTAAATGAGAAATGTTAATCTTCTTCAGGTTGAATAACTAACATTCCCAACTGAAATTTGATTTAATTATATTTTATTTCTCTTTTTTTTTCATGATGTGTTTCTAATAAGGATGTTATCTTTTTGATAAAGAATCTAGGAATGTCGGTATGATATCGATAATATTCTAATAATTGTTTATGCTTCTTCTTGGAATTTTGAAGAGTGTAAAAACTAAATAACTAGAGTATATACGATTTGAAATACTCTTCATTTTCTTCATAACAAACTTAATCTTGGTATTTAATGATGGTGGAACTTCGAAGTTGGAAATTGGAATTATTGGATTGATATCTGGAATATAGAGCCTTACTGTATTTATTTTTAGTCTACCATGTTTAACAATTTAGGCATATTGGGTTTCTGGTCACAAAACATACATGTTATTTACATATTAAATAATTATCAAGGTAATTTAGATTAATTCAAAATTAAGTTAGAAATTTGAAGAAACTCTAATACAAATTGAGGCAACGTATTGTCTTCCAAATCATCACTATCAAAAGTATAATTGTCAATATTTTAAAGTGAAGGACGAAATGAACTTGTCTTTACAGCAAATTTCTCTAATGTTTATGTGATATTCAACAATTTAGATTATTTCTATTGCATCCTAGGAGAATCTTAAGAACATTGACTCTATAAATAGAGTGATCTCATTCCTCCATGTTTTGTTAATTGAGATCCTTCAATTGATATAGACCTATAGACAATATCTAAGAATAAATTTTAGCTTTTAAGATTCTATAACACTTCATTTAGAGAACTTCTCTATTTTGGATTCTTTTACAACATACCCTTAACCAAATGTATAGTTTTTTGACTAACATTAACAAAACAATATTCACTAAAATCAATATCACATTTTTGATTAGCTCTTATTATATTATCTTAATTTAATCCTTTAAATGGAGGTTTCCCTGTTAATAATAAATAATAAACAACTCCTAAACTAAATACATCTCCTAATTCAGTATATGGTTTATGAGTAAAAATCTCTGGAGCCATATAACCAACAGTACCTTATCCTGATGTCAATACTTCTCTATTAATTTATTCTGCAAATCCAAAATCAATTATCTTTATTTAATCTTTATCAATTAAGATATTTTCTAATTTAATGTCTCTATGTACATATCCTATACTGAATAGATTTACTTCACTTACCTATGAATGGCCTAAAGTCCTAATGCAACTCTAAGAATAATGCCACTAGCCTCACTTTCTTAAATTCTAACTTTTTCTCTTAATAATTTATACAATGATCCACTACGTAATAATTCAGTAATCAAAACTATCAAATTCTCATTATATTTACTTAATTGTTCATCCAATTATATAATTTCATATAATGTCAATATGAATGGAGAATTGACTTACTTTAAAATCTCACATTCTGCTTTGACCAATTAAGCTAAACAATTTAGATTTTTCTTTTATGCCAATTCATTTTTATTATATACTTTCCCTGCATAATATTATTTCTAAAATGATTATTTATTCAATGGACACAACTTGTATACTTTTGAGTATCCACCCTTACCCATTAAATCTTAAATAGTATAAAGCTATTCAAAATTTTAACAAATGCAAAATGCTGTTAATCGTTTGAAGAAAGTGAATGTTTACTAACTGAAGAATCATTTTTAAACTTTTACAAATCTGCATTCCAAAAATATGAATATACTTATTAATTTCTCTTTACTCTAATCACTTTAACTAGATCCTAATCTTTATTCTAAATTTTCAAATCAATCAATTTAACACTCATCTAATAAGTCAACAACACCCACTTTATATTACTTTATTTCTAATAACACAATATCCCTTTTTCTGTTAATATATATGTTCTCTCTTTTATTACTTAATTTTTTCTATCTGTCTTATTCAATTATTGAGTTACAAGTATTTCACCATCTAAAACACAATCACCTCGATTCCAAAACTTATCACATATATCGTTTTCCAGGTATACTGGCCAATATACTTATTAAGACATAATAGATAAAATAAATTAAAAATTTATATTCAAAATCGAATAATAGTAAATAAATAAATTGTATATATATTTCACCAATATTCTTTTATTTATTTATGTTTTTGTTATTAATATATAAAATAATTAATTATAGTGTTTCAGCAAATCAAATTTTATTAACCAAATACTCTTTCATCATTTTAACAAACTGGAATTTGTGTTGTTATATGTTTATTAAATTAATTCTCTGTCAAATTAAAACATACTCTACATGCAGGTTTATAACAATCTTCTCCTCCAATTAATTCAACTTAATTATATTTTTATTTTATATACTTTCCTAAGATTAAACAGTTCTTTTAGTGAATGAAGCATTCTCTTTCTTACAAAACCAACAAACAGCAGTTAACTTAGTAATACGTTCAGCCAATGGAATCAAATTCAAGATATTACGAAATGGCTTTCTATCAAATGTACCATCAAGAGCTGCAACTATTACTATTTTCCCTAAATTTGCCATTGCTTCACTAAACTCAACAATCTAAAAATATATTAGATAAAAATTTACATCACTAAAGAATTAACCTTCATCAATAGCTACAACATCATGATCTTTACATTTATCAAAAGCATCAAATAATTTAGTCACTTTTATAGCTTTTAAATATTATCTAATTTATAAATTAGATTATTACTTATCATGACTAGATATACATTAATCATCTGAGTATCTGTTATCATTAGCATAATTAAGAACTGCACATTTTCTTTCTGATATTGTAAATCTTTTAACTAATCTCATTAATTCACTTGTTTTACCAGAAAACTACATCAATTTAAATTATTACCATTGGACCATATATTACTGAAATAGTACCTGTGAACATTATATAAATTTTAAATTATTTTTAATGCGCCGAATTATGTATTTCAATTTAAGTACCTTTTCATTTCCCGCTTTTTTGAAATTTTAAATTACTCCTTGTAAACAATCAAGAGATATTCAAAATTTATAATAAATTATATGTTTACACTTAATAATAGAAATTATCAGATAAATAAAATATAATCATAATTATATAATTATTTTCTATTTAAAAACATTCATATTGAAAGAGATTAAGAAGATAATATATAAAATATTATTTATGTAATTATAAAGATGAAATAATTATTATATGCTTAACTTTATGGATAAGGAAGGTTGAATGTGATTTATTAATTTATTTAATAGAGAGTCAATGACATTAGACTACTTATTGAATATTTTATAATTATATATGTGGTTAATCAAAATTTCTCTATTTTAGATGAATTATTTTATGATAATAATGCAATCTTAATATTATAATCTCTATTATTAATTTGGAAATATTAACAAATTGATACTCATTTACATAATTGAAATAATAGACATTTTTTAAAAGGATTATAATGAACTTTAATTTTATTAATTTAAATTAAACACATTTGAAAATAGATTAATAGTATGGAGTTATATTCAGCAGTATGAATTAGCATAAATTTAGAATATTCTATTTTTTTTTATATATTTTCAATATGACGTCAAAACGATAGTACATACATAAACTACTTACTTATATATTTAAATAATTACTAAATATTAATAGATAATGAATATGGCAACTTACAGACTTATTAATTGTGAGGTAGATTTACATTAAGGACATATTAATTTTTAGCCTTCTAATCTTTATTAGATACAGTATAATAATAAAAATTCTTAAATTTATATGAAATATGTAAATATTATTAATAAAATATCAGTAAGATATTGATATTAAATAGAGAAAATAGTATTTAAAGATTTTAATTGGTGATAAATGATTGGTTTGATTTATAATTTAAATTTGATAATTGATATGGGTATTTGTGCCTCTTAAAGTGAACCTAAGAAAGTAAAGAAATAAAAGGATTAAACTGTAACTATGCCATCTCTGTAGCCTCTTACTACTAGAGAACAAAAAACGAATACAATGCAATTTTAAGAGCCGCCCTCTCCGATTCAAAGAATTACTACACCAATTCGTCGTGTTTCACCTAATCAAACCACAACTCCTGTTTAAAAAGCATCACCAAATAATACAGCCACACCTATATAAAGGGTCTCTGTTTCTAATCATCCAACTCCAAAAACGATGATCATCTAATCAACATAATTACAAGAGAGGACCAGAAATGGATCTCTATTAAATCTACCTATGAAAAGATTGAGTACAAAGCCAGGTTAAAGATCGATTCAATCTCCAGCATCTAGAAACTATTCTATTGTTTCAGGATAAAATCACAGTAAATATTTTATATAAGTTTGAAGACAGTCAAAGCAAAACGGTCATGTAACATAATGAAACTGGATAATTAGTTATAGTGGAAATTCTTAAATTTGAAAATAGGAATCAACAATATATTGACATGTTAGATGAACTACGACTAGTAATTTTCAATAATAATAATTTAAGGATTAAATGCATATTGTTAACATTTTAGATATTCACATTGATTCACATAAAAGAAATTACTAAGTAGTTTATGAACATTGTTAAGGTGGACCTTTGTCTAAGTTTCTAGACTCAAATTAATTGGAATACTAAACTATAGGATCTATATTTTATTAAATGGTAGAAGCCTTAGCATATGTTCATAAATTAGGTTACAGTCATGATGAATTAACTATTGATAGTTTTTCAGTTTTTGATGATTCTTCAACACCATTTATTAAATTATCAGAAATAAGAAGCATCTATTAATTTATGTATCCTAAGAATTCAGTACTCTATGAACCACCTAATTCACCTAATCATAATCATAAAGATACTAATAAACTATAAAATATACAAACAAAAAATAGAAGTTAATCAAATGATATCTGGGCATTGGCTATTATAATATTATAATTAATGAATCATTAATTTCCATTTGAAATAGAAGAAATCAAAAAATTTAAACCACAAATAGCTTTTGCTAAATAAGAATTAGATATCTATCCTTTATTAATAGAAATGCTTCACCATAATCCAAATGATAGAATCACACTTGATAAATGTTTAATTCATCCTTATCTAATAAAAATGAAATAGATACAATCTAAAGATTATATATAACCATTTACAAATATCATCTAATCCAAAAATATGACTTATGTACATAAATGTCTATTTCAATATCTTCTATCATTATATGCAACAGATCATTTAAAAATACTTACAAAATTATTTAGTAATGCTGATCTTAACAAAGATGGTTAATTAAGTGAAAAAGAATTAAACCTAATCTTTAATTAATAACCTTAAGATTACTAATTTTAAATATCTGACTTTATTAACATAACTTAAGAAGATTTCCTTTTATTTGCTGCTGATAAACAGCTTGTGCTTACTTAAGATTGTCTTACATCAAGTTATAAGACTTTATCAAGATCCTAAAATTAAATCACTCCAAAATTAATTTCTAAAATTATTATAGATTGTGATGAAGATTAACTTTAATAAGATTTCGATACTTATAACTTAAATTATGCAGTATAAATATATATTAATAATATATTAGTTTTAATATTAAAAATATGAAGAATTTCTGAATAATTACAAATCTCCAAAACCTATTATTTGAAGATAGTAGTCTAATGATATTTATGTTATTATTTATATTCATTCTCTAATTTGAATTAATAATTACTTATTAATATAATAAACTATTTATTTATTTTACAATTAAAAAATTAATTATAGAGACATATCGAATTTATAATTGTAAACATATTATTCAAAGATCAAATATATCTTTTTGTGGTAGTTTTCTATCAGAAATTCTACAAAATGGACAATACTTCTTTTGAACATATTCAAATTCATGTTCATCTATGAAAAAGAATCTTGCACAATAAGGACATACATGAATAGGTTAAGAAGCATTCATATTTCTATAGTATTTGACATCAATTGTTCTACAATATTATCTAAGATCAACGATAAGGACTTCTTCAGGTGATAGGGATTAGATTGTTGCTTCATCTAATTCTACTACCAAATATTGATCTTGAGATGTTTGCTATTATTATATTATTTCATTCATTTTCTCTTAAAAGAGTTATCCAGGTCGTTTATTTGAAATAACTTTCTCAGAATTAAGCAATTTTTCAACATCCTCTCTAGATAAGGAATGATCAACCTTGAATTCAACTACTTATAGATTTGAAAAACTGATGAAGGATGAAAAGAGGGGATGAAGACAAACATTGCATTAAGAAGAATGCTAATTGTCCATTAACATTAAATTTGATGTTTAACATCTGGCACAAAAGGGCAATCTTGATTCATCATCTGAATAAGGTTTAGATCTAATAAGCATAGATTATAGATCAATTTCTTCACTCCATTCAGATGGTACTTTGAATGACTATAATTTATAAATCTATAAATAATACATTTAGTTTTTCATAACAAATACGTGTAGTTTTGTAACATTCAAGTTAAGAAGCACATTTAGCAAGAGAATAATAGACATAACTCATTTTAATTCCTTGATAAGTGCTTTTCCATTTAGATATAATAAATCTAGCAGCATTCATAATTTAAAAGAAATAAGTCTCTCCAGATAAAGGTTAAAAGGGTTCTCCAATAAAACTATGTATTTTTTGATAAGCAAAATAGACATCAGCTAAATCACTATAGTCTTAATACTATCTGATTGCATTAATATCATCTCCTGTAGGATTATGATAATCATTAATTTAACTAAGACAATCAATAGCTAAATTCCAAAGATATTGACTAGCATCATGATATCTTTATTCTTCAATACAATTTTTAGCCATATCCTTTGTCATTTTCATAGTAATATCATATCTACCTGCACTTTTATATGCTTTAAGTGCATCTTCATATCTATCATTCTACAATAAATGATTGGCATAAGGCACTTTAACTATTTCTAATAATTGTTTATTTGATCGACCTATTTAAAAGGCTTCTTCCCATTTTTCAAATTCAACATGTAAACTCATCAAACTCTATAAATCATTCAATTTAAGATATGCTTCCTTAGCACCTCCATGATGTTTAAGTTTCTTGAAGTAATTTGCACATATAACAATATTATCTTAATTATCTTATCTATCCATCATTCTACAAACATTAATCAATCCATCAATATTTTTATTCTAACCATACAAATCTATAGCTTTCTTGTATTCTCCACATTGTACAAATAAATCTGCAGCAGCCTTCCAATCTCCTGATTCCCTCATCCACTCTGCCTCTTCTTTCAATAACATATTCATTTCAATCTTTGGAGCTGCTATATCTTATGGCTATGGTATCACTGCTTATCCTCTACTTGTACCTGTTCTCCCTTATGAAGTAGGTGCTCTAACTCCAGTTCCTGTTCTTCCACCTGATGTCACTGCTCTAAATGCTACATCTCCTTTCTTTGCAAAATCTAATTATTTAAATATATTTATTAACTTTTTGCTTCATCCCAACGTTTCAACTCCTTAAATAATTAAACTGCTTTATCTGCCAAACCAACTTTTATAAGTAAATTACCTGCATCAATGAATTTCCCTTAATAAGCAAGAGTCTCTGCATTTAGTTCATTTAAGGTTTATGCATCCAAATTCCTTTTCTCATATTTTTATAATAAATCAATATATTGATAATCTTTATTCCTCAAAAAACACTAATTAAATTAATAATTATTTTCATACTCTTCTTGCAATATCAAATTCTCCAGCAATCAATGCTTCAATTCCTAATGTTCTTATATCTTATTCAGTCACTCCTAAACATGCTATTTTCAAAGCATTCTAAAAATCCTTTTTCTCTAAATACTTTTACATATTTGCTGTCTATTGTATAACTATTGTTTAAGGTTTTGAACCATCAAATAAAAATATTTTACATCCCTTAAAACCTATAACATTTCCATTTATTTTTTAATTTAATGCTTAAAATGCTAGACATTTTATAAATAATAATCCTTTCCCAGAATAAGCTATTAAATCTTCAAATTCTTCATTAAATGCTACTCCTTCTACACTCATCTCTCCAAATACTACTTCCTTTGTAATTGTATCTAAAACTTGTAGATTCTAATTGCCATCAATTAAAGCTAATTTTCTTTTAGTTTAAGACATTGTTAAATATTTGATCTATGTATTTACTTTATGTATTTAAATAGGAAATGAATTATCTAAAAATAATTTATAAATTCCTCCATTCTCTAATCCAACCAATACTAATTCCCTTTTAGGAGGTCCTCCTTATATACTAACAAAACTAATAGATGCTTCAAATGACCATGTTCTATCCATATCTCCATTAAAATTAAAGGCAATCAATTTCTAACCTGCTCCTATTAAAACATTAGATGATGACAATTAAAAATGTTCACAATCAACTCTTTTAGTGAATTTCTTAAATTGTTTATACTTCATATAATCATCACCCTTTATCACACAAGTATAAATTAACACTTTGATTCCACATAAAATAGCCACTTTCTCCTTAAAAATAGCAACTCTCTTGACTAACTCTTTACATTTTATCCTAGCTTTTTAATTTGAAATCATTGACACTATTATAGCATCAGTCAATTACTCTCTGCTTATAAACTTATCATTATATAATCCCATAACAGTATCAGAAATCAATTCTTAAATAAATACTTATCCATCATTTGTACCACAACCTATTAATGTTGATTTAGATTTAATCTTTGTGCACCATATCCAATCTTATGATTAACATACTTCAAAAAGGAATCCTCCTTCTCTAGTGTATAAATTCACTTTATTATTATTTCCAGATATTGCCATATATTCTCCATTATATTAAAAATTGATATTTAATGGATCAAATGGCAATTCTATTCTGGAACCTATCTATTATCCATTCTAATCAAATTGATATAAAGAATTCATCCAAACTCCTACAGTAAGTTAAGACTATTAGTAATCTGAATTAATTGGAGACCATTCCATACACCAAGCAGGTCCTCCTTTCTGAGTCTAGATTTCTTTCAAACTTTGTGCTTGTCTATCTGTAATTACAATCAAACCTATTTTTCAAATAAATTATTTATACCATTTATAGTCCCAAAAGATACATATTATCCATCTGCACTCCATGCACAACAAATAATCTTCTCCTTAAACTTTTATCTCTCTATATTGCTCATTCCAGGAATCCAAAGTGAATACTCCTAATTCGATCCTGTGAAGATCTATTATTATAATGGACTTATTGCTGCACATTATATAGCATCACTATGAGAAAACCATTTTTCTGGCTCCAATAATCGATCACTTTTGTTGCCATTGTACATCCAAACAACAACTGTTTTATCTTGACTTCCAGACACTAATTTAGTTCCATCCTTTGATGTGGCCAAACAAGTGATAGTCTCTTTATGTTGTCCTCTCTGAGGTTAACACAACATATCAGATTTGTAAGTGTCGAAAAGAACAAGTGCATTCCCTACTGCTGCCACAAAAATATCACCATCTTTGATTATTTTCCAATTTCACATACCTTTCAAAAATGCACATGCAAAAACTTGATTAGTGATGTTGCTATTTGCATCTTTTGGTTAATCTATTGTAAAAGTCCAAAGTTCTTTACTTTTCATATTTTTAAATTATATATATATATAAATAATAATGTATTCTATTTATAATCAATATATTTTGAATTTGAATTCATTAAAATAAAAATGGGCAATTATTGTAGTGAGATTTGTAATGAACCTGAAATCTAAGTCTTAAGATTATCTGATTTAGAATGCACACCCTAGTCAGTGCGTTCAAGAAAGAGTCAATAACACCAGAAAGGTTACTTCACTGAAAGTAAAGAACCAGTTCTTCATTTGAATAATAATACAGAGAAATAGAGACGTCCTCCTTATCGTTTTACTACAGGAGGAGTGTATGAAGGAGAATGGGTAGGAAACAAAAGAGAGGGAATAGGAATTATGACTTGGCCAGGTAATACATGATATTTGACGTATTTGCAAGATGGAGCTAAGTATGAGGGTGAGTGGAAAGATAATAGAGCAAATGGTAATGGTAAATTCTGGCATTTAGATGGCGATACTTGTAGGTTTATTTTATTTTTATTAGATGAAGGAGAATGGAAGGATGATTAGACACATGGCTATGGCATATATGTACATGTTAATGGTGCCAAGTATGAAGGATATTGGAAGAATGATGTACAAGATGGATATGGAATCGAAATATGGGCAGATGGAAGTAAATATGAAGGATTTTACTTTATGGGTAAAAAGGATGGTTAAGGAAAATATTATTGGCCAGATGGAAGTTTTTATTCAGGAGCTTGGAAAGAAAATAATATTAATGGTCATGGTACATATTAATGGCAAGATGGTCGCTAAGTAATTTTGTTTAATAATTATTTAGTATGTTGGAGATTGGTTAGATAATTGTATGCATGGTAAAGGATGTTATAAATGGAAAGATGGTAGATCATATTTAGGAGAATTTGTATAAGATAAAAGACATGGATTTGGAGTTTATGAATGGGAGGATGGAAGGAAATATGAAGGATTCTGGGATAATGGAAAATAACATGGAGAAGGAAACTATTATGAATCAAATGGCAAGATGAGGAGAGGATTATGGGAAGATGGCAAAAGGATTAAATGGTTAGATGAGTGATATTATGTTTAACTATCTCAAATCAAAGAACTTAGTTAATCTGATGCCTCTTTTAAATGATTTAAGATTAATTATCTACAATCTTCAACTCCATGTTCACTAAATTAAGCCAAATCTTCCTTTATGTATAATACAAACTCATTTTCAGTTGAATCTGTCAATTTCTCTGCAACATAAATAAGCCATTATTCATCTGATGTATAATTCTTATCTCTAAAATTGACTAATTACTTAATCTTGGTTGTGTATTCGATTTTAGCCTTTTTCTATTAATCCATTAAAATGGCATCATATTTTTATTGTAATTAATCATCCCTTATTGAAAAATAGGAATAATTTAGAAAATATTCTGCTCTCATTTCTTTTAATTCTTATTTTATATAACTCTATGTAAAGAATTGATCAAAATTCTCCATAGTAAGTGTACGTAAAGCTTCATCAACTTTTTTTTAAAGGTTGTCTAATTCATAAACTCCAATGCTTCGTAGACATTTAGAACAAGCTGAAACAATTCTTGACACATCATTATCTTAATCCTTAATAGGCATCCTATAAATAGCTGGTTAATTGTGTTAAAGACATTTTTATTGATAAATAGATTTCCTATCTTGAATAACATCTAAATCATTGATTAATAATGGTGAAATAGGAGGTTGAGAGAAGGATACTTAATTTAAAATAGAGATGGAATTATTAGTAACATTTTATTTGTATTGCCTTATTAAATCAAGTGTCCAAGATAAAGATTTCCTTTGATTTGATTCTTTGTTAATCATACCCATAAGAATATTAGCAACAATTTATTTTCTTGGTGGTAATCGATTACCTGAATATTCATGTTTTCTTGGATAATAGGGTTCATTTCTAATTTTAATAAAGACTTCGTCTTCTGTAAGTCCATCATAAAATGGAGTACCATGTAATAATTCATCAAACATTAATCCCAAAGCCCAAATATCTACTGATTTATCATACCCATATAATTCTGCTCTTCCATCAATGATTTCAGGTGCAACATAATAGGCAGTTCCAAATTTAGAAGTGAGTTTGACATCTCCAATACAACTTAAACCAAAATCTGATATCTTATAATAGATCTAGCCATTATATGTTGTTCTCAAAATATTTTCTGGTTTAATATCTCTATGAACAATATTGATCTTATGTAAATAATCTAGACCTTGAGCAACTTGTTCCAAAATCTCAATACAATGTTCCTCACCCAAATATTGAGGTTTCTTTTTCATAAAATCAAATAGAGTGCCACTATTACAGAATTCTTAAACTACATATACTTGAGTGCCCTAATCATATACATCAATTATTCTCACAATGGCAGGATGTGAATGTTTGACTAATTCATTAAGGATTTCAATTTCACTCATGGTCAATTAATTATTTTTTGGTAAAATCTACAATATTTTAATTTTGTTACTTTGACTGCCACTTATTCTTAGGTAGTTTTCTTTTTAGCTAAATAAACTTAACCAAATACTCCTTATCCTAATTATTGATTAGAAAACTCATAAAATAAATCAAATCTCTTCATCTAGTTATAAATATGATAAATTTTAAAATTATTTTTATATATAAATCAATTTTTGGTTAAGTTCTAATAGAAACTAATAAAAGATTTATTATCAAAGACTTTGGATAATAATACTTATTAATGCACATTCTGAATCAATTCTGTTTCTTTTAAAAAAGAGCAACTCTTTTTAGAGGTCAAAGACACTTCCTTTTGTGATTTTATCACAATGCGTAACTATATTACTTAACTAATTGTTTTATTACATCCTCTGGTTTACTCCAGAATGCAAAAAGAGGCAATTAAAATACTATTTAGGGTTAAACATAGGAATTAAGTAAGTTTCCACTTTACATACTCTATTAACTACAAAGTACTTATGAGGCTTCAACTTTTTCATCTTTTAAGAATCTACATCAATTTTACTAAATATACGTTTCGACAGCATTCTAACTATTAGGAAGACTTTTGTTATTATTATTTTTTGTTATCAGATGACGAACACATAGCATTTTTTTTACTAAATCAATCAAGTATTATTTCTTATGATTCAATACTTAATGCTTCTTTTATAGCAATTATTGATCTTCTTTTATCTTTTGCCATTTTTCTTTATTATGGCACCCTATTAAGATTATTAAGTACTTCCCACTCTTAAAAGTCTCTTGTGTTGCAAACAAAAACTTCTTCTTTTTTATAATCACTCCAGCTGCAATCAAAACATTAAGTGCATCATAGACTCGACGCTTCACATTTTATTCTTCCTTCTTCTGTTCACTGTCCTCAGATACTAATTTATCGGCTACGAACCTATAAGTAGTCCGTGCCTCTGATTCAATTATTTTTTTCACCTTATAACTCAGATTTCTTAATCCTTTATTCTTAGAACCATGTAATGAAAAGTTCTTCTTCTTTACTCCTGTAAATGAACATTATGAATAAACAGGTTTAGGATGCAGGACACCATTTGGATTGAAACTAAATCTTGAGACATCTGGAAACTGACTGGCTTCTCCATCGTAATCCATTTAATCAATATATTATTAATATTATACATTCCCAATTTATTAAATTGTTAATCAATGTGTATAAATATGATAATAAGATATTCATTTCTTTTTAAAAAAAACATGGATGAATTTTGAGTAATTGTAAATCTAAAATTATTTCTAATATAACTACAAAGAATCACTTTAAACCATTTCCAATTTATAATTTATTGAAGTATTTGCATTATTTAAATAACTTAAAGCTTTTTCTTATTTTTATTAAAATCCTATCATTATATCATCAAAATTATTTGAAATTCATCTCCACTCATCCTAATAATGTAAACTATCTTTCTTTAATCCTCTATACTTCTATTCTATTTGTTTCTATATTCTTAAACAACACATATCCATTTTCTATTATTATCTCTTCAATATCTTATCTTCTTTGTTGTATAATTTTGGATTGAATACATGAGACTTAGGATTTAAGCTTCTTCAAATTTTTGTTACTTTTTTCATTTCTTTATTTATACAAATAAAAACATTAGACTTCATAAAAGAATAAGTCTATTATTTTAAGATCTTTATTAAGAGAAGAAATTAAATCATATATTTTTCTAAGTGATACTTATTGAATTATGCTATTTTATTTATTATGATTAATTATATTAATTTAAAATTGTCATCATATTATAATATTTTATAAAAATTACAATGACGAATTATACTTTAGTAATAAAGGTGAGCTGGGATAAAAAAGTTCGAGTAAATGCAAATGAGCATGCAAATTTTGAATTTGTGAATGGACAAGTATATAATTTGTGGCTTGTAACTAAACAAAATTTGAAGCACTCTTGGTAAGTTATTCTCTTAATAATTAATATCCTTTTGCTAAAACATAGTATTTTTCAGCGGGATTTTTTGAGTATTAAATTCCTTATAGATATTCAATTTATTCTTAAAAAGGCTTATTCTATGCCAAATATTTCTTTGGAATTTCAAAGAAATCAGGTTTTAATGATAAATGTGTCATTTTTCCCATTAAATTTATTATACTATTTTTATGTAATATTTTTAAGACTTCCATTAATTGGATTGTTAGGGTTTCATTCATAGTCTATATAGAATGAATCAATATCTTACTATTGATAGAAAAAAATTAAAATAATTTGCTTTATCCTTTAGATACTTATTTTAAGCAACATCAAATTAATCATTTGAAATATCTCCCAAATATTCATTCAAAGCATGAATGAGATAATTTAAGAATAAATTTGTTGTTACACCAAATTTGGCAACTTGAGCTTTCAATTAAGACATATTTTAATTAGATTATTGAAGCTCATTTAAATGAACTTTTGCCCATACCTAAAATTATGTAATCATATAGAAAAAAGGATGTTTATTTGATTTGATCATCTCATTTATTATTGTAAACACTAAATAAAACTTTTGAGCTTAAAGATTTTGAGTTTCATAGTCCTATAAATCTTATTTATATGAAGATATAGATTGATTTTCATTGATTTTAGAAACTAAATTTTATGAAAATGAAAAAAATACAAGAATTGTAACTAGTTGATAATGTTTGTTCACTTGATGATGTTTAAATGCATGTATCTTCTCTGAGAAACTCATTGTTCTTTCTAAAATATATTATTTATATTTACAAAAACTCTTCTGATTGTTACTATATTTTTTTCATTTCTTCTTACTTCAAACTTTCATTCACTTATTTTGTTATTTATTAAATATATACAAACTTATTTAATCTTATGTCTAAATCTATTTTGTTCTTGAGGAGAATGTTTAGCCAAACATTTAATCATACTTATCACCCATTACTCTTCTAAGCGTGACAATCTATCTTTCATTTATGCTTTCCAATCATTCTACAATATAATTATAATCATTACATTAACACCAAGCCAAACTGTTGAGATTAATTTATCATCATTTTTTTATTATGAATTGCCCATTTTATATTTAATATTTTAATTAATATCATCATAAGATTGATTGTTTGCAATATTACAAACTTTATGCACATTACTAACAAAACAGTTCCAGCATATCTAAATCGATAGAATGTATCTTGGCCTCGCTGTTTGAAGAAATGTTACCAATACCCTTGACATTAATTACTTAAATGGCCCCAATAATTTGATGATTTTGTGATTTTAGAGGCATACAAATAATAGGCATATTTGTTTCAATATCAATATTTGGATTAAAAATGGGACTTGTATAACAATTGCTAACAGCTACCAATTGCTGATCTTTAATACATGTTCCCATTAAGCCCAATAAAGTTTCAGTTTAACAAAGTTTGCCATCTCTATTGATATGAGAAAGAACCTAATTATAATAAACAACTTTGGCCTAATCTACATTCATCAATGATCTTAATCTATCCTCTGCAGACAGAATTAAATCGATAAGATTATCTTATTTACTTTAAAGCATAATTCCTGTTTTAATAATGTGTCTTAATTTATTTTAGATTAGCATTTAAGCATCATGATTCATTGCATTTTTTAAAACACTTTTACTGAATTCTCCCATAATCGATAATAGTGCTTCATCATCCTTAGTAAAATATCCATTTTATTTATTTACACATTATAATACTCCCATACATTTATCTCCATCTAAAATTGGAGATATTAATAATGTCTTAGTTTTATAATTATTTTTGACATCTTATTAAGTATTGAATCTCTAATCTCTATATGCATCTTCAATATTCAAAATTATTCTATTTTAAGCTACAAATCCTGCTAATCCTTATCCAATTTATAGTCTTATGGTTGTTTATGTGCCTTTAGCAACTCTAGTCCAAAGTTCCTTTTTTGCTTAATCAACTATAAAACAAGATGCTCTATCACATTCTAAACAATCAATACATTTATCAATAATTGTTTACAATGCATCATCTAATAGAACTGATGAATTCATTTGTAAAGCACCTGTAACTATTTTTTTGAGTCTTAAGACTAAGATAAATAATTATTAATGATCTGACATTATTCTTTTAAATTTATCATATAAAAATGATAATTTTTATGCTGAGATTGATTAGATTATGTCACAAAAGTTTTCTTCAGATTCTAAAAGCACTTTCATTAATGAGACTGTTCCATCTCTATTATATTAAGTAGTTGCATCTTCATCAGCTAAAGTCTTATAATTTTCAATTACATAATTAGATATTCAAAATAGCATTGGTTCTAAAACAATCCTCTTATTATAACATATCATAAAAATTAGATGATCCAGATGTATTCCTATCATTTTTAAAGAGTTCTCCATCATCTTAATGAAATCTGACTAAAGTTGGATTTCGAAACGTTTGTCTTCTAAAAAGTTTAATAGATTGAGTAGTGCCTTCTTCTGTTATTTTATTATTCTTTTTTTCAATTGGTAATAATGATTTAAGATTCTTAATTTTTAAGTTTGACTTACTTCCTTGATTGAATTATCTTTCATCTCTTAATATACTTAATTTAGTTTAATTAGCTTGCATTAAATATTCATTAATATGTGTCAAACGATCAATTTCTTTTTATTACAATTTGATCAAGTCTTAACATTTTCTAATTTAATCTTCTTTGTTATCAATAGTCATTAATAATTTATCTATCTCTTTTTATTACATCTTATAATTATCAGTCAATTTCTTAACTAAATCTTCTGATGCATCTATTTCCTTATTTTTAGGTGATGTTATTTAAGTACTACGATCAGTTTTGATTTTAAATTTCTTACTATTATCAAAAGCATTCAATTCCTATAATTTGTTCATTTTATATAATTTTATACGTAATTGATAAATTAAATCATCATATTTTTACAAAATACAATTGATTCTCAATAGATAATATTGATGTGAATTAATATTTAATCATTTACATTTTTTCAGTAGAATGTAGGATATTATACTAAACACAGTTTCTATTCCCAATACAATTAAATAACAAAATGTTTCATAATCATTTGCTATGATAAGATATGTCTCAAGTACCAGAAGTCCATGGATTAAAATTAAAAGTATCTTTTAAATCAATCTATATCCAAATTTTTCTTGTATTCTCATCACAACTCCTGCAAATAAGGAAATTGGAATAAAGATGTAAAAGTTTACATCTAAATACCAAAGTAATAAGATTAATCCTTATTCAAATCCAATACGTTCGACATAATAGGTCACATATATGATTATATCTAATTTCTCTAACTAAGGTTTCTAATCTCCAATTAATTCTTAGAATGGATCTCTTTGACTTTCAGGGTTTTCAGTTTGAGATTTATTTTATGGAAATTGAACTTACAAGATTGTACTATTTGGTGATTCAATCTTTATAGATTTCTTCCTTTACAATTTCTATTCCTTCATTATAGCCTTGATGTAATGATTTGAATTCATGCCCATCGATTGGTTATCCTCAACTCCTTCCACTTTTATAGTACTATTTCTATATTATTAAACACTTTTTCTAATAGTTTAGCTTATAATGACTGAAGATTTTCTTGAGGATTCCTTTCGTTTAGGTACTGGGGCAAATTGACTTAATTGTTGTGGTCTACTCTATTAAATATTGATACTCCGAGAACACCTGGCTTGAATTGCGACTTCTTCTTCTAATGATATAAAGAAAGAGAACTTGAATCATAAAAAGAAGACCAGAATAAGATAGTTGTGCAATTTAGTAATACATCTTAAATTATATATAAAAATATATTATTATTTTTTATACTTAAAATGTAAATTTCTGAATTGATATTTTAAGTAGTTTATTTTTAAGAAATAATGATTAAGACTTATTGTATGAATTGTATTTATAAATGTCTGATTAATTTATTTTTTTTTTTTCATTAATTAATTATAATAATAATATAAATGAATTAAATAGAATAAACACCAAAAAAAGGAATATTT
Organism: Paramecium primaurelia; assembly: GCA_905182975.1. Classification (NCBI taxonomy): domain Eukaryota; phylum Ciliophora; class Oligohymenophorea; order Peniculida; family Parameciidae; genus Paramecium; species Paramecium primaurelia. The sequence goes on from CAJJDM010000045.1 coordinate 464,233, forward strand.
AAAAATTCAGAACCTATAGAAATCTCACATTATCAAATAGATAGGAAAAAATTCTATGGTAAAGGACAATATGGAGCTGTTTATGGGTGTACAGATCATTAGAATCCCAATAGGTAACTATGTGCTAAGGTTTTGAAAGTTGAGGATGTTGATTAATTAATCTTGAAAAGAGAAATTGAAATTATATAAGTTCTTATGCCTATCTAAAGAGAAAACAAAAACTTAATCTAAGTATTTGAAGTATTCAATGAAAAATAACATGGCAGTGTTTATATAATTATGGAACTTTGTTAAGAAGGAGATCTCAAATAACTTATGGATAAAAGGAAAAAGAAAATCTAACCATTCACTATAGATGAAGCAATTAAGATTGTTGCACAAATAGCCAATGGATATCAGACACTCTATAAATGTAGAATTATTCATAGAGATATAAAACCAGCCAATATTCTGATTTCAAATGGTGTCTTCAAAATTGCTGATTTAGGTATGGGAAGAGTAATTGAAGATATGAATTATGCTCAAAACTTTACTAAAGTTGGAACACCTGCTTATGCAGCTCCTTAATTATTTTTAGAATCAAAATTCTCTTCAAAAGCTGATGTTTATTCATTAGGTGTCATATTTTATCAATTAATTTATGGATAATTACCAATATAAGCTAACACATAACCAGAACTATTATAAAAATTAAGAAGTCTCAAAGCAACACCAAAATAGTGTGATGAATAATGTCCTACAGGGTTTGTACCTTAAAATATTAGAGAATTAATTTAAAAGATGCTTTATTATGATGAAAATGAAAGATGTTCATGGTTAGATGTATTTAAATCTGATGCTTTGAATTAGATATTATCTGAATCTAATAATTAATAAATACCAATTCAAATCACTAAGTCTACACTCCAATCTCAACCCTCTTCTATACAATACTAAAAGTTTTACAGAGTAGATGATATATCAAATAACAAAATTCTATAAATTATTCGTATTTTGACTACTAAAAGTGATTTGGCCAATAAATGTCATAAATATTTATAAGAGTAAAAGTAATTTATTTTATATAACTATTCTTAGGTCTGGTTAAACTGTTTTTCCTTTGAAATAAGGTGAATTGATATTACTCTCTTTATCTGTCTCAGGATATAGATATAAATTAATTTAAAATATTTTAGGATTACTACTTAATTAATATTATCAATTGATTCCTGAATTATAAGAAATTATCTCTTCATAAGAATTAAAAGAGAACTATTAAATTAATGATGAAAATACTAAAGCTTTGAAAGAATACATACAAAAAACACTCAATTAATCCATTCTTTTATTCAGAGTAATATTATTATACTTATTTCTAGGAAGATGAATGTAAATTCTTTAATTCCGGTTTCAAAAGAGACTTACCTGAAGTAAAGGATTTAAAAAAGATTCTTGAATAAGATGATGATACAAATTACTTATTCTTTGCTCAAAAATTCTCATTTTTTTTTTAATCCTTTATAGAATCCTTTTCTGAAAATAAAAAGGAACCAAATAATTAGAAGTAAATATATATATATAGAGAAATCATAGATTATTAAAATATTTAGACAAAATGAATATTTTAGAAACTTAGTTTTCAATATAAGAATCCTTGAAAACCCGTCCCACAGATATTTTAGAATAAACAAAAATTATAAGTTGAATAATTATAAAAATTTAAGATATTTTATTTATTATTCTTTTTATTGAATATTCTCTTAAATTACACATAAATTATTTGAAATGAAGTCTATAATATTATTTCTCTTTATTCACTTTTATCTAGTAGTTTATTATTATATTATTAAAAAATATATTACTTAATATGAAAAAGCATAATAGTGAGTAGGATTACTGTGTTTTTTATAAGGATAAAGAACTTCCTGCTATTCATAAGACAGATAAATTTATGAAGGCCTTGATTATGGATTCAATCAAGAATTAAGAACATCCACTTAATCAATTAATTGAAAAAAAATAAACTTTTGTTCCATTTATTAATGAAAGAGATAATATGGGTAGATTGATTTCAAATGAATCCTATCATATAAAAAGAAAAAGTGAAGCTTCAAGTCTCTTCAATTCTCCTAAAAATAGTCATGTTTTCTTAAGTAAAAACTCCATATCGAATACTTGTAGCATTTATGAAAATTAACTACCTGCTTCAAAATTAAAATTAAAAAATCTTTTAGGAAGCACTCCTGAAAATACTGAATTATTTTAATCCAGTTTATTAGGAAGTCAATGTGAATTTAAATAATCATTTTAGTTTAATTCAAAACGCACTTAGTTAAGTTTTAGAACACATAAAAAAAATAATAGTTTATAAAATAAGCTACCTTAATTTATTAAAGAATAAAAAACTAAAGAATTTAAATTATATAAACAACCAAATACACCCTAAGCTACAAGATTTTATAAAAGTAACTTTATTATTGAGATGTTCAATCAAAATAAGTAAATACATTTATTATTAATATAAGAATTGCAGATAATAAATTGTAATTTATATTGCTAATGGAAAAAATGTAAAAGTTATAAACTGAATTAATATCAAATTTATCAGCCAATGAAAGACGTAAAACATTCGTTAAATTGGATGGAAATAGAAGAGTAAAATTAAGTGTATTATTACTATTATCCAAATAATGCATTTAATATCAGATGTTATAATGATTTGTAGATATATTTATATTTGATAATAGAAATAATAGAAAAGAGATTTAAAATTCACAATTTTTGGATTACTAAATTTTTTAATTCAATTTAACAACTTCTTTTATTAAAAAGTAATATATTATAGTTAGATTAAATAATACTTATACAGAATTATATATAATTATGGACTCTTATTATTGAATAAAATATATTAAATATATTTTTATAAAATAAAATGATCATTCTAATATTCAAATTTATTTTTATAGTTAACTTATTATAATTTCTCCAATTTATTCTTCAAAATGTTTAGATTTTTATTTCAAATAAATAAGATATGTTGATTATCTCGAAAATAATAATTACTAATTTGTAATCTTATAACAATATTAAAAATTTAAATTTAATGTTTTTCAAGTAAGAAATTGTATATAGTTAGCTTTGCTCGTTTTTTCACTTAGCAATAATAATTAGATAGTTTGTTAGCAAATCCTGATTGCGATTTAGAAACAATTTTATCGACTGAGGGAATATTACAAGAAATAAAAGGTTTAGGAGCTACTAAGTTTGCTGATCAGTATTAAATTAAGCATAATAATAGTGTCATTAAGCATCCAGAAATGTATTAAAAAATGATTGATTACATTATATAATTTGAAGATGAACTTATTGATAAGAAAACTCAAATTTAGTAATTTCTTAATTTAAGTATTAGATACCCTTTTCTAACAAGTGAGATATTAGGTAGTTAAAATTAGAAATTAATTGATTACTTATTTGAATGTCCTGAAGAAGAAATTTAAAATGAAAATTAATAAATACGCTAAGGATTATACAACTAACTCTTATCTTTTTTGGATAATGATATATTGAATGTTACTTCAGCAGGATATTTTGCAAAAGCATTCATAGCAATAATTAAGAAAAGAGGTTTTGATGTATGATTTATTTAAATATTTAGGTTTGGGCAACAATTGTAAATAACAAAACAATTCTTTCAAACTTAATAAAACATATAGATATTAAACATATAGCAGAAATAATTGAAAAATTAATAATTTTAGATACATCATAAGAAAATTATGAAGAGAAATTCTTTGAAGAAAGGAAATAATTATTAGAAAGAATAATTAAATTATTATAAAATAAATCTTATAATACAGAAATAGTTGATAATGTTTGTGATATATTAATTGAGATTACAACAAAGAGTATGAGTTCTCTATATTATAATAATGGAGAAATAATACCATTTATTGATATTATAAAAAAACCTGAATTATTTTTGAAAATTGCTTTGTAAACATAGCGTATAGGACCATATCAATTATTAATAAATTTAGTAGAAATGTAATCAAAAGAAACGAAAAAAGAAGATGATGATGAAGTTGTTCATAATTTAGAAAAGGATTATTCAATTTTTGAATAGATTTTATCTGAATTACCTCCAAATCTATTGAATTAAGATTATCATACAAGCAATTTCATTAATTCTAATAGATCATCCATTTAACCTTTTGGATTAGCAAGAATGCATTTACTCAAACTTATTCAAGTTCTTGTTTAGTAATTAATTATTAATATATTTAACAAAGAACTAACGATTACAAAATAATCAAGATTCTAATAAACTATAAACTTATTGAAGCATTATAAGAAATTATTATTAAGTATGAATCAAACAATTAAATCCATGCTTGTTGTGATAAAATACTTAGAGCTATTATAGATCTTAATTAAGATGATTTTACTTTTGATGTAAAGTATTTTTAATTCTTTCAATAGATTTTCGAAAATAATAATCTTTTAAATTATATTGTTTAAAATCACAATATTGAAAATTCAAAAAAAGGTTTCATTGGATTCTTAACTTCAATCTCTAATTATCTTGAAGATAAAAGCAAACAAAACAATAAAATTTAAAAATTACTTCGCATGAGTAAATATATATTAATATATTTATTTTAGATGATTTATGGTAGTAATTTACAGAAAATATATTAAATAATGTGAATTCTAAAGAGAAACCCTTTTTATGTAATGCTAATCCAAGACCAAGTTAAGAACCAGATGTACTTGATGAACAAGAAACTGACAATATTTTGAACATTTTAAGAGTATAGAAATTAATAATACAACTATTAGAAATTTAACAATAATTTTTAAAAGAATGATAAACATGTTGGGTGTAATGAAACTGGAGAAGAAGTCTAGAGAAATACAGAAGTTTTGAATGAATTTGAATAAGATTAATAAGATTAATAGGATGATAATACAGAAGAGGAACCTATTTAATAAGAATTGCACTAATAAAATGAAGATGATTAACCTGAAGATGATGATTAAGTTTAATAGGAATATAATCAAAGTAATTTTTGGAAATTGGATGTGAATGAGAAATTGGCTTAAGAATTATTGGATAATTTTCAATGATAAATTATCATTAATGTAATTTTGAATTTTAAATCATAATGCTATATTGTATTATAATATACAAATTCTTATATCATTTGTTATTTAGAATTTTTATTATCTTTAAAATCAATTGATATTCCAGTAATTAGATTATTATTATATTATTTTAATTAAGATTTGCATTAAATGGAATAATTAATTCTATTTTAGATATAAATGTATAATTTCTATTTAAAAATGATATTAAATTAGAACTTACCAATATTAAAAATGCTATAAATTATGTTTTTAATATAATTATACAAATAACAATAAAATAATTTATTTGAAACCAGATAATAATAATATATTAATAAATATAAAATTTTACCAAAGAAATGTTAGAGAAAACAGAAATGAATAAAAAAGAAGTATTGTCCATTTTGTAGAATTTCTGATAGAAAACTACCACAAAAAGATATATTTGATCTTTGAATAATATGTTTACAAATAAATTTTAGCTTAAAATTCAGAATAGTATATTAATTTAATAAATACTAATTATAATTGTATTATATTCTAATTCAGATTTATTCCATCATCTTTAAATAATATTCAATCGGTTAATTGTCTTATATATTCTTGAATATTAACATTTAATCTGCATAATATTGAATAGGATATATATTATCAAATTTTAAGAAATATTCTATAAAACATAATAATCTATATTAATAAATATTCTTACTTAATTATTTGTTATTACTAATTTGATGTAAACCATTCTTTTTAGTAGTATAATTTGAAGAAATAAGAATATATATCATAATTGATTTAATTTTCTGAATTCAATTATTGTTAAAATTTTTCAAATTTAAGATCATGTTAATTAGATTATTTAATATAATTAGCAATTTAAGAGAACTCAATAGGAATAGCCTAATATTATAATAATATAAATTTTTACATTTTTTTACTTTTAGCATTATTCAAATAAATTATCAATATCCTACCTTAATTTTTGGGAAGTCTTGGTTTAAACTTTAGAAAATGTAGTAATTTCTTATTTATATTCATTTTCATCTTTAAAGATTTTTTTTAATTGATTAGCCATTCCTGCATATTGATATTTTTCACTTAAAAAATTAGTACCTTACAATAGAAAATAATAATTGGATTGTATTACACAAATCTTTAGTATTTAAAGGTTATATTAATTATTTTTATCATCTATTAATTTATTGTATATAGCAGAATCAAGTTATTGAGATAAATTAAATGTTAGTTAACCTCTATAAAGTAAATATTGAAGAAATAGTTCAGCATTGAAATTGGTAGTTTATATATCTAATAATTTTATTTGATTTTCTGATTTATTTTTGGACATAGGATATTAAATGTGAATTAAAATATTATTTTTTATTATTATTACTCAAACATTTTTTCTTGATTGAACAAGGGCTTCCAATTGTTATTTTGATAAATTTTCATTAAGCACAATTTGCTATGGATCTTATTCACTATACTTTTCAAAAGGAAATTCTGTATCAATATTCAAAAACTTTTCAATCAAAACCAACATTCTATTTTTAATTTAATATTGATTACTTGAGATATCCAATATCATATTATTTACTTTTATCATAAACTAAAAGTTTTCTTAAGTCTTATTTCCAAAAGAATTAAAACCATCTTCCATAAATTTTAAATTCTGTATTATCAATAATCGACATTAACTTTTAAAAGTTTTAGATATTGTGTGGATAAGTATTAGTTTTCATAAGTTTAATGATTTAATTCTCAGCATGGATAAAAGCCTTATTTGATTAATTTAAAAATTCACTAATATTTTCTTTGGTTTATTCAGTCCATTCAGAATGATCATTCTAATATTCTTATAAGGTTTATTTTAAGGCTTAATTATCATACATTTTTCTCATTTCTTCACAAATCACATCCAAAGAATTAAAACAGAAACCAAAAGCATTCATTAATATTTTATAACGATAACCTATGATACAAGTTTAGAGCAACTCAAAATGATAAACATTGAAAAATGGAAATTGTGTTAATCTATATAATAATAAATAATGAATACAATTATTCTTAAAGTGATTAAGAAAGATTAAATGATAATTCTGCTTTTGCCAAAAATATAGAAACTAAATGATTTATACGATCTGTTTTAGTAATTTTATTTTGATTAGCAAATTTACATACAGCTCTAAATTTAGCTTCATTGAAGTATTACTATTAACCTTACTATTATTAATATAAAAATATAGAGTCTAACAATTTCATTTCTCCTTAATTTTCAAAATTGGTTGGTTTAGTAGGATTTACAACTAAACATATATTAATAATATAATTACATAATTCACTCTTTAATAAACCATCCCATCCTGGTCTTGCTTCTTCACTATATGACATCATTTTATTGATTAAATTTTGGATTGCATTTTTCATTTATTAAGGTCCTTCTTGTGTTAATTCTGGACATTGGAAAGGTTTAGATTAAAGAGCTTTAAGGAATTAAGTTAATTCTGGTATTGTTTTAGCAGAAAATGGTAATTTATTATTAAAGGCTAATTGATAGAGAATTACTCCCAACTAATAATAGATATTTTTAAATTACAGAATAAACATCACATTTAGAAGAATATTAATCTTCTAAATATAATTAAGGTGCTGCATATGCTGGAGTACCTACTTTTGTTAATACTTATTTTTTAGTTATATCATCTAGCATTCTTCCCATTCCAAAGTCAGTTAACTAAATAAATATAAATGATTTACTTTGACAATAATCTAACCTTTACCTCCATTTTCAATTAGAATATTGGCTGGTTTAATATCTCTATGTATAACATTGATGTCAAATAAAGATTTATATCCCAATATTATTTATCTAGCTATCTCTTGAATTTGTTCTAAAGTGAATTATTTTTTGGATAATTAGTATTGATCCATCAATTATTTTAAATCTCCACCTGTACATCTTTCCATAATAATATATATTTATCGTTCTTCTTTTATCACTCTATAAATTTTCACTAGATTAGGATTGTCAACTTTATTAAGTTATTCTAAGATTTTGATTTCTCTATCAATCAAACCTTTCTCAATTTATGCTTGTAAGACCTATATACTATTTAAATAAATGAATACCTTAGCACATAATTTTTGATCTTTTAATTTCTCTGAATAGCATCCATAAACAACACCATATTGTCCTTTTCCCAAAAACTCTGATTTCCTAATCACAAAATCTTCAACTTTCTAATCTTACTCCATTTATAAAAGATATTAAATTAAGATAGATTTATTTAATAATAAAGCTTTATAAATTATAAGTGATGTTAAAAACTCACTCAAATATATTAATTCACATTCCTCTTTTAAATCTAATAAATATATTTCAATATGATTAGCAATAATGAATGTGAATTAATTTCAATATAGTAGATTTGTTATAGAAATAATAATTAATATTCATAAATAAAAAAGTAATTTATAAACTAATTTCAATAAAAAAATCATATTATATATAAATTAGTATTATTAGATAGTAATTTTTACTATATAAAATATAATTATACTCATATATATAAATAGATTAATAATATTTAATATAAAAAAATATAGTATTATTAATAAAATGCTTTATAATGATGAAATTTATTATTCTAGTGAAATTCATGAAGATAACTCATCAACATAATCAGCTTATAGTTGTTGCATTGCCTTTTTGTGTATGCTATGTGGATATGTACTCTTGTAAACAAATTCCTACATAGAAGGGTAAATTGATTATTCGAACTAGCAAGTCAAATCCATATTATTATTAATGCACTATGACTTTGCCATTGACTTACTTTTGTGGAGTTGCATTTTTAATTGCAGCAGCTGTGAGATTAATATTTTTAGTCGTTTTTTGTTTGCAATCATAAAAACAATAACCTCATTCAAGTCTTTTTCATAAAAAAGTGAAACATTCTGAAGTAATGATTGCAATGGCGTAAATATATTTAATTAATTTAGATTTTTCTTTTTTGGTTCATTCATTTTAATGGTGAAAGAACAATGTTATGAGTTGACTGTTGCATTACTATTTGTATTGATATTAACAGCATTCATGATTTTATAAATATGTTGTTATGATATGGAGGATGATGAAGTGATTTGTGAAGAAATACTTGATTATTGAAAGACATTATTATAAAACAAATAATGAAATAAGATGACATTCAATCTCCTTAGTTGTGTGATAATTTTCCACCTAGACTTCCAAATCCAAGGAGATCAGCAATCTTCAAATAACAAAATGCTATTAGTCTAACTAAATTAGACACAAGACTATAAGAAAAGAATGACATGCTTGTTGCACAAATCTAAAAAATTGTGAAACATATGCCTTCTGATGATAAATAACTTAAAGCAGAAAGACATATTTATGATGCTTACTATTTGAGAACTATTCGTAATGATATTGATCTTGCAGATAAAGTAATTTTAAAATATCTTTGGATCATTGAAAATAGTAGAATTTGGAGTGGATATCTATTAACATTAACAATCTTCTATCAAATTATCACTTTCTTTGAAAAACCTTATCCTGAATCTGACTTCTATGAAGCACCTGAAATTGGCAATATTGAATTGTTCATATTAATATTTCTTACTATTGACTTCGTAATAACTTTAATTTTGCTGGCAACTAAAAAAAATGATGGAGGATTCCAATTTAACACAAAAAGAATGATAAAGATGTTGTTCTATTTAGTTTGTGTTACAGATTTCATAAATTGGAAGATTGATTAAAATCAAATCCGATTCAGTAGATTAATTAGACCAGCATTAATGATATTTTATTCTAAAGATTTGAGACGAAATCTTAAAGGAATAGTCAAAGCAAGTAAAGATTTACTTTTATTATTTTTACTTTATGTAATAATTATATCCACATTTGCTTTTATTGGAATAAATTTAATTGGATAATTGGACACTGTTGATTTAGAAACATAAGATTATGGAGACTTCTTCAAATTATTTAGTATGTTATTTATGGCTGCTACACTTGATTTCTATCCTGATATTATGATTCCTCCTATTTTCTAAGGTACTTTCTATGCTCTCTACTTTGTAATATATATCATACTCTTTTTGTTTCTATTTTAGCCAATTCCTTTAGCTGTTGTCTATGAAGGATTTCGTAAACATAGAATGTAAATTGCAATATAAGATATCATAAAATAAAAATCTGCTATGATGGCAAGTTTTATCTCATTGGATTCAAATGATGCAGGTTTCTTGACTGAAAATTAATTTAAAAAATTCTTAAAAACCTTTTATCATGATTAATTATCAGATGATGAAGTAAAAGTCCTCTTCTCAGAAATAGACAAAGATTTCAAGTAATTAATAATTATCAAATAGTGATAAGATTTAATTCGATGAATTCAATCAGTTACTCTATGTATTATAGAATAGCAAGAAAATTTCTTTACCTAGATCTAAACCACTTAAATGTTGGGAATCTCTAAGAAATTTCCTTAATAAACATGGATTAAAGAAATTTATTGAATCTAATGTAATTATTACATAATAATTGATAAGTTTTTTGGTCTAATTATGTTTTTAGTTACAATAATAAATTGTGGATTGATTATATCTGCATTTTTTATAGAAGATTTAAGTGTACTTGCCATATTTGATACTGTTGATACAGTGTTTTTAGGAATATTCATTTTTGAATGTCTAATGAAAATAATAGCCTTAGGAATTTATGATTTTTTTGTAGATGGTTGGTATTAATGTTTTATATAATCTGTAGGAATGTTTTTGATATTTCATTGATATTTTTATAGATATTGTTTGATTATATTTTATTCAGTTTTGTAACTGGAAATATTGTATAATCTATCAAAGCGAATAGGATTTTGAGAATTGCAAAAATCTAAAAGGTTTTTAGACTTTTTAGAGCTTTTAGATCAATAAAATTAGTTGGATATTTATTAAGAGGATTAGAAATATTTGCTCATGTGAAAAACTTATTATACAAGATCATTATTTGTGTACCTCTTATTCTCAGATTAATTCTGCCTGTATAGATTGTTTTTTTTACATATTCTTGTATAGGGATTTATATTTATGGAGGAATATAAACAGATGATTAGAATCCTTTTTCAAATAATTCATGTGATCCAAATGAATTTAGATTTTTATGGGGTTAATGTAAATATGCAGATTTTAATTCAATGGGTGGATCTTATTTAATGATGTTATAAGTATTTACAGCATCTTCATGGGGACAATTAGTTTTTGAACTTTCATTTGACACTAAAAATTTAGTGATTCCAATGATATTTATTGGTTCATTTGTTTTTCTGTCAATATTTTTATTAGCACTTATTGGAGGTTTAGTATGGGAAGTATTTACTGTAGTATCTAAGACATTATTTGAGTAAGAAATGGAATAATTCAAACCAGAAGAGAGAGTGGCCTTTTAACTTAATTTTTAAGATGAAGCTTTGCTAGGTAGCAGTTTGGGAACTGAATATGATATTCGAAATGGAACTTAATTAAGTAATGCTATTCAGTTACAAAAGAAAACTGCTATTCTTAATGATGATAATCCAGATATATTGGAATTTAGACCTAGGAATGTAGGTCTTAGAGTACATTAAGATGATAAATTGGATATACCTGTTGAATTGGATTTTCAAATTGAAACACAAATATACAGTAAAGTATTAAGAGTAGGAATCAATCCAAATTAATAAAGTAGGAAATTAAAACCTTAAGGAGATTTAGCTTAAATAGTTGAAGATGAATTATTAGAGATTTAGAAATTGTATTGTGATTACTTTATTGATTATTAAGAGTTTTTGGAAATCAAATTCATAAAAGAATCTCATAATATTTATAATGTTACTACAGAATATGTAGTACATATTAGAAATGAGATTAAGAAAGATGAAATGTTTAAAAGGAAACATGTAAATATTTCTAATCATGATTTACTAATTTAAAATGCTGTTTTAAGAGATACTAGTGAAATGTATATTAAATAATAAGAAGATTAATATTTTAAAACTGAATATGGTTAAAAATTTGAATTAATTAAAGAACTTAAATTTTAAAGTAAATTTAAAGTTGAGAGTAAGATACTTTTCTCTTTAATGGGTATATTGAAATTTCCAAAACCTAATATTAAATATTTCTTTTAAATTTTATATTTAATAGAAAATTATTTTACTTATTAATTATTACCAGATTGTTCATTTTTTAAATTATTACATTAAATGGATGGAAAATGGTATATGATAAGTATTGAAGATAAATAAATTGTATTTACTAAAATTGGAGCAGGACCTTGGACACATGATAATTTATTGTTTGATTAAGGTTAAATGAGAATATGTGAGAATTTGAAATTCATGAAAGAGATTAAGAATACTGAAGTTAAATCACATATAAGAGAATTTCATACCAGCATGAATAAAATGGCTAAATAATTTGAACTTGATATTACCAAAATAGATGTAAGGAGTACAATAGTATTATATCAAATAAAAAATGAACGTTATGCTCCTCCTGATTCTGCTACTCCCAGAATGAATTTATAGAAACCAATCATTAGTCCAAGATATATGACAATGAGTGTTAAAAATGTTTAAGTAAGTCAGGTCAATGTGGAAGTGAATTCTTTTAATGAAGATGATAATCCTGAAGAGATATTTTAAATGGGTGCTAATGTTGATGAATGTCATAGACATGTAAGTTAAACTATGATATTTGTTTTGTCAAAGATATAAGCATAAGAGAGTAGGATTGTATATTAAAATTAAGTAATGTTGGCTTAATTTGTCTTAGATTTGGCTGGAGTTATTAAGAACTATTCTGATAATTTCTTTTAATAATTAGAGGAATTATATTCTTTACGTAGTAAATAAAGAGGAGTAAAATAAAAATGATAATTAATATATATATATATATATAAAAAGTATATTGTGAGTTCTCTGGGTAGCTTGTTGAATTATTTATAGAATTCAACAGCGACAAATCAAACATCAAATAATATCCCATTCCTACCCAATTGTTATATCAATGAATGTACAACAAAACCTCAGGAATGATTAATTGTTGTCCTTAATTTATTCTTTAATTTCACTAAAATTATAAGCAAATTTTATATGGGTTTTTCACTCTTATTTTATATTCTGATAGAGTTTTATCAGATCAATTTCAAATCATCTTTTATCAAAATTGCATATATTTATGTAATTGATTATATAATAAAATTTCATTCATTATGAAAAGGTCAATTAAGTAGCCTGCTTCTTCCTCCTATCAATTTCTCGATAAGTTAGGTGAAGGGTATTATTAATCATAAAGATAATAGTGCTTTTGGTTACATTTGGAAGGTCAAACACATTACTAGTGCTTAAATATTTGCTTGTAAGCTTGTCAAAAATTCTATGAGGAAGGAAAAAAAATTATTGTAAAGAGAAATACAAATCCTATAAATCCTTAAAGGAAAAAAAGGTATTTGTATAATAAAGACATGAAGGATTTACATAGTTGTTTGCATCTGGATCTGATTAACATAATACATACTTTGTTATGAATCTAATGGGAGATAATTTAGAACAATATCGCCAAAAGCAAGGAAATTTCCATAAAATCTTACCTATTGGATTGGAGATCATCAAACTTTTGAAAGAACTCCATTCATTAGGAGTAATTCATCGTGATATAAAACCAGAGAATTTTGTTATGCAAGATGGTAAAATAAATCTAATTGATTTTGGACTTTCAAAAAAATACATTATTGATGGTCATCATATTCATTACAAAGAAAATAAAGGTATGATAGGAACTGCTCGATATGCATCCATTAATGCTTTAAAAGGTATAGAATAATCTAGAAGAGATGATTTAGAATCTTTAGGATATATGTTAATATATTTACATTAAGGTAATTTGCCTTGGTATTCTATTAATGATCAAGATAAAGAAATTAGATACTAAAAAATCAAAAAAATGAAAAAAGCTCTAAAAATAGATAAATTTTTTGGTTTACCCATCCAATTAACAAGTTTTATGGAATATGTAAAAGGGTTAAAATTTGATGAAGATCCCAATTATGAATATTTGTTATCACTATTCTCACAAGAGGAAACTGGAACTCGTTTGGGATTATAATATTTTCAACCAAAACCTGCGATTAGATTAAAATTTATTTAAATGTAAAGAACTAGTTTTCGTTCTCCTCCAAAAGAAATCAATTCCAGCAGAAAAGCCAGTTTTGAAGAATCTTCTTCAGCAGGATCTGACATTCAGGAAGAACTTCAAGAATCTATCAAATTAAAAAATTTTATTGTTGGAATCAAACAACCAGCTGATAGTCCAATCTATGTTAAACAGAAGTGATTAATTAATATACTTAATTTTTTATTATTAATAAACTATCTACAAGTTCCAAAAGTTTGTTGTTCACAATATTTTACATATAAAATTCCATCTTCTTCATTCTTATACTTTTCATATATCATGCCAATTGTCTATTCTAAAAATAATCTAATATATTAATACCTGGTGATAATAAGTAATTATTGCAAAGTAAAAAATATGTGTATTTTTAAAAATCCTTATGAAAAATAGACTGTAATTTCTTCTTCAAAATTGTGGAAATGTTTTCAACTGGATCATCTTTACTTAGAACAACCGCAAATCTATTTTTATCTATGAAATAGCATTACATTGGAAACTAAGGACCAGCACCAGCCCAATTTTTTGTCATAAATCTATGTGGTTCAAAAACTAAAACAACTTAGGATTCATCATTATATTTCTTAGACAATTCCTATCTTTAAACAAGAGTTTTTCTAGCAATAAATAATTTGTTGTTATCATTTTTTAATCCTAATTTGTAAGACAAGGAATTTTGCATCTTATTTATTTAATAGAAAATTGAGATTTTTGCATTTAAATAAATTATAGTTTATTAATATATGGAATCAAATTTACAACTAGGAATTTAAGAAATATTATGATTTCTTTTTAAAATCTTCATTGTGAATAATATGTTAAAATGCTTCTCGTAAAGTTCTTACAAAGACTGGTTTCTATACTACATGGAGCATTCCAACCTCAATACATAAATCTAATGTTTCCCTATCATCATGAGCTGTACAACCTATTATTGGTACATAAGTCATTTCTAAATCAATCATCATTTATACTAATATTTTTGTAGCCTAATAAATAGATAATATAAATACTTCAATTCCTCCCATAATTGGCATATCTAAATCCATAAGAATCAATAAAATATTCTATTAATTTTTTTAAGCCATTTCAACAGCTTATTATCCATTAAATGCTTTAAGAAAATTTTTATATCCCATAGATTTCATCAATAAAATCAAAGTGTCATGGTTGAATGGTTCATCATCCACAATCAAAATTAATTTATCTGTATCAATCAAACCTTTATTTATCAATGAAGAACATAAAGACTTTTAGTTTTTGTTTTTCCTTTACCATTTGTTATTATGAATCTTATTTGTTAATGGTTAATTGGCTTAAGGTTCATCAATCATATTTAATGTATTCAACTATATATTAGTATCTTTAGATGAGAATATAGATTTATTGGTTCCACAATTATTTTAAGAGCTCTTCATATTTTTTAAACTTCTTTATCTAAGCATAACTCCAACAGATTATATATCTTATTAACTTTCTACTGTCTTACTTTCTTTGATGTTAAGTTTAAATCTAAATTCTACACCTATTTCAGATTAAGCAACTTCTAAATGTTATTCTTAAGAACTTAAAATATTGATTAAATTATTTGTAATCTTCAATGACATCTTCAATTCTTTTTTAATTACTAAGTGTTATTTTTTGAATTGAAAATCACATTATTATTTAATCCATAAATTAATATTTTCAATATCCTCATCACTAAATCCATCTCCACTCCCATCAATACTAAAATAGATTTCTGTACGTTCTTGATTAAAATTGATATTCAAATTTATTTAACCTCCAGAAGGTGTATGTCTATAAGAAAAATTCAAAATATTATATAATACTCTTTCCAATTTAATAACATCTGATATAATATAGAAACTAATCAATATATCATAATTATTACTTTTCAATTTTTTACAATGGAATCTAATCAACAAAGACTTAAAATAAGATTCTTTTATTTATACATTAAGATTCAATCAATTCTGACAATTATTACAAAAATTATTTCATATATATCTTACTAGATTAAAATATAATCTTATCTGTCTGAGTACTTAAGAATTCCAATAAATCTGAAATTTAAAAATATTGCAATTTTGAATTTATATAAGCTGGTTTAATAAAATTCACTTTTATTTAATTATCCACATCAATACTATTATAGGCTGAAGAAAGAAATCCCAATGTAGCATTTAAAGGAGTTTTTAATTTATGAGCAAAAAGATCAGTAAATGATTTTTTAAATTAATTAAACTTTTTTTTTGTTTATTTTATCATGAAGTTATCTATTTTCAAAAATGATAATATTTATAAATTTCCTTAATTTATAGATTTATGCATAACTACAAATTATTATTTGATATTCTTTTAAGTATCTACTGAAGATGCTATATAATGATTATATTCATTGCTTTAAATTAATTCTTAACCATTTATGAATTCCAATAAAGAATAGCAATCTTGAAATACAAGTTATTGTGATTTATTTGAATTTTAATCAGGACTGCTTGTAAAATCTTAATCCTAATAACATTTTATATAAAATTGAAGATGTTCATCCATTTATGTATTTTAAGTTATTTATACATAAGAATTAATTTCTAATTATATTTTGTTCTTTGGAGTAATGTCCCTATAATTTGAATCAAATATTTTTATAATCATTTGTTTCTTTAACTCTTGTAGAATTTCATTTTCAGCCATCTCAATAATGGAAGCATTATCATCCACTTATTTTAATTCATACAGTAGAAATGCAACACATTAAATAATTGATTAAAATTCTGAATAAACTATTTTACCTTGATAAGAAAATGAAAATAATATTATGCTTAGTGTTACTAATACAGCTTTACTATATTTTTGTAATTACAACTTATTGGTTTTATAAATTTGTAAAAGACAAAATGTTAGCCAGATGGATTGAGTACCATAATGTAGAATCTGAATGACATTATAGCTGAATAAAATGAAACAAGTTGAATCCTCATATTTTTTACATTTAACAATCAATATAAGTTATACTAATAATCAATAAAAGAATTCTTACTAATTTATAGGGTAAATAATAATGTTGAACATATCAAAATAGAGATTTAGCTCACTAGTATGCCTTTAACTATGTCAGGAATAATAAGGAAACCTAACATTAGGTGGAATTTAATGGTTTATTAAATCATATTGGATAATAAAAAATAAATGAAATTACATTATTTCTTTGGCTAATAAAAATTATAATCATAACCTTTTATCCTTTTAATTAAATTATAATCACTTCTATTTTTATGATAAAAATATATATAATCACAAGCTTTTCCTTTAGGTTAATGAAAAATATAAACACAAAATATTTAAGAGATTCATAATTTTATCATTTAATACTTGACGAAATTGCTTTGGATCCAAAAATAAAATTTTAAGATTTAACTTTGATTTCATTAATTCTCAAAAATGTTTCTTATAAACTCCTTATAAATACAGGTTTAGCAATGATACATATCATGCCTGCCATAAGACATTCCTATTATGTATCTTTATCATCATGTGCAGTACATGCAACTATTGGTATATAATCAATTTCTCCATCTGACATCTTTTAAATAAGAATTTTGGTAGCCTAAATGTAATATATATATACATACTTTTATTCCTCCCATAATAGGCATATCTAGATCCATAAATATAATTTTTATAGATTTATTATTTTTTTTTACTAATTCTATACATTATTAACCATGATAAGCACTTATAAAATTTTTGAATCCTAAACTTTTTAGCATTAATTTTAGAGTATCATGATTAAATGGTTCATCATCAACTAACATTATAGTTTAATTCATGTCTTGTCTAATATCTATTGAATCTGTAACACGTTTCACATTAAAAGAGTGATCAAAAGCCATAGAAATAGTTAGTGATTTATCATTAATTTCCTTTTGAAACACAGATTTATGAAAAGGAAGGATACTTTGTTAGACAGGATGGTTTTTGAATAGAGTACTTTTAGGAGATGTTTAAGCCATTTATGTACTTAATTAAAGTGGTTTATTTGCAAGTGGTTCTTCATCTATATCATATTCTTCTAACACTTTATCCCTACATAAAAAATAATATTAATACTATTATTAATTTTTATTAGTTGTAAATAATGAAATATGATTTGGTAAATGTTATTTAAGTGAACCAGAACTTTTTCTTTAGAAACTTAAATTTCTTTAACTGATCTCAAATGACTACTGAACATTTACTTATTTACAATCAAGACTAATAAAAAATTAATAACTTGCTCCTTCTTCTAAATCATGATTTATTTATAAGGAACACTGAAAATCACTAAGAAAATAAATTAATTTATTTGTAATTTATAATGTAAGGCTAAATTTGAATGTAGATCTTTTTACAATTGAATTTCGAAATCCATGAATACATTAATTTTATAAT
The DNA here is from genome assembly GCA_905182975.1 of Paramecium primaurelia. Lineage (NCBI taxonomy): Eukaryota > Ciliophora > Oligohymenophorea > Peniculida > Parameciidae > Paramecium > Paramecium primaurelia. The sequence goes on from CAJJDM010000045.1 coordinate 483,013, forward strand.
CTAGCAAAATTATTGATTTATTCAAATTATTCTTATTTAAATCCTTAAACATTATCATTAATTTTAAATTAAACTTAATTATTTTCAGTCAATACATCTACATTTAATTAAATTTTGCCTTTAATTTATGTATGTCTATATGATTTATTTAATAAATTAAATAGAATTCTTTCTAATCTTAATTAATCAGTTGTTAAATATATAGGTCTATCATATAATAAATTATATTAAAATACCTATCATTCACATCAAATGGTTTAGAATTTACTGTAAAAATAACTTGAATTTATTTTGCTCTACATTATAATTCAATCATATCATAAATTAATTGTAAAGTCTTATGTAAATTGACCTTACTCATTTTATATGTAACTAATTTTGCTGAATTTACATAATCTAAAATATCTTAAACTTAATAATATTAAATTTTTGAATTAATCAAAGCAGGCTTTAAAAATCTTGTTTTTACTTATTCATCTATTGTATTATTTTCTTATACAATAGCTTATAAAAATCCTAGAGTTGTATTAAGTGGAGTTTTCAATTTGTGAGTAAATATTTTGGATAAACTTATCTTAAATTTGTCTATATATTTATTTTGCTTTGATGGTATTTTATCTTCTAAACTAACTAGTGCTACTAATGTATAAACTTTTTAAATTTATTTAAATTATTCTATATATAATCTATATTATTGTTTTTGTCCTGTTAATTCTTCAAATTCAGATGCTAAAATTACATTATTCTTCATTTATTGTTTATCCTTCTAATAAGATTCCAGAAATCCACTTAGAGTATCAAAAACAGAAGGTTTAGAAGTCATTATTTGAGATTCTTAGACCATTTCTATTTATTATTTAGTATAACATTTTATTTTGATATCCTTTTTAATTTGGGATTGTAATTTCTAATTTTCAGAACGAGATGAAAATAATGTTGCATTTGAATTTTAGATTTGTTCAGATGATATTAATTTTTCTCCATTAAGTTCATTTTAGTTTTAATCAAAGGTGTAATATTTAACATTTTTAATGATCTATTTGAGTATTTTATTTTTAGTTTGCTTCTTAAGATTGGTGAAATTGTACTTTCTATAAAGAAACATAATAATTAGAATCAATTATTCTAATATTGTTTAAAGTATACTAATCTCTACCATTGGTTGAACTTATGCACATGTGAAAGCAAATACAATAATTAAAGTTACAAATTAAACTAGATGTTAGTCCATAGATATCGAAAATATATTAAACCAAATAGAAGGTACTCCTCTTAAAACCAGTTGGAAACAGCAATAATATACTATGATGACTTGTTCAAATATTAGTTGTTTTCTATGACTCTTGTACTTGTATAGCAAATAAACTTCATATATAAGCATCAACTTTACTTACTTAAGATCAAACCTAAGAGAATTGAATTAGATATGATTGTGAACATTTCTAACTTCTTTATCCCAAAAATCAAATTGATTAAGGAAATAAAGAACATTGTTTCATTTTAATTTCTAACAGAGCTCTGAGTCATTATATATTATAAGTAAATTTAATAATAACTTTTGAATGCCAATATTAATGATTGTACTCTCATCATAGACTAATTAACAATATCTTAAATTAAAAAAAATATGTTAATTCAATCATTGATAATATAATTACCAACACTATCAATAATCTAGTAAATTATTGATGCATATAATATTAAATTAATATAAAATATTTTATTAATGTAATAAGTGGAACCAATTATAGCTAAGTTAAGAATTGCTGATTTAGATGACTATGAACCATTAAAGAAATTCTTACCTAATGTATACTTATTTCTATCTATATTCTATAAATATAGCCAAATATCAAATTATCACACATAGCCTTTATAACATTATTGTTCTCAATCCTATGTACATTAATTGGAATTGCACCAAGAGTCTTAACTGGCTTAGTTGGAGCCTTGATCCCATCCTTTTAAGCAATAAATAAATATTAAACAACAGGTAAAATATAATCAAGACTTAATTAGGTGAAATTTATACAAGTCTTCCTTATTTCATAATATTTTCAACTTATTTGACCTTTCAAGGATGGATAATGTGGATCTTTTCATTCATACCATGTTTCGATACCATGTGTTTATTATTTGTGTTGGCTCTCCATCATCCAGATGTACAATTATCTAATAAAATTTGGAATTTATTGTAGAAAGTATTATGAGAAATAAAATTATAAAAATATATATATAATATATATGGAATTCAACAATCTAAACAAGATTATAAAAAGATAAATCTATTTGTTTAAAGTTCTTGTTGTGTAGTTCAATAATATAAGTTATGTTAAATTGAAAAAGAAAGTAGATTATAGTGTCAAATAATTTGATAAGAGTGTGTAAATTGTTTTAAAGAAATATATGATATAGTATGACATAAACTTAAATTTTATGTTGATGAATTGTTTTGATTATACTAAATGAAGAATAAGAAAAGAAAAAGGAAAAATTTTAATGTGAAGATGAATTAGATGAATTTCATAATGGCTAGAAAGAAGATGAAGTATTTAATTATTAGGAAGATGAAGATTATGACTGGGTTATATGAAGTAGAAAGATTTAATATATGATATTATTTAGATTATTGTTTATAAGATAAAACTAGTAAGTTTATATGTATATATATTTATGGAAAAAAATACTATACATTATAATATTTTATTATTTTAATGAGTTTAATCATTTATACCTAATTTAATCATAATTTTGAACTAAATCATAATATTATTAAATAAATATAAATAAGGAATTGTAAAAAATATAATTACTTATTCAAAGTATATGATTATTTATATGAGATTTGTAATTAAATTATTTTCATAGTACAGAAATTAAAATAATATATCTAAATAAATTATTATGTAAGATAAAAGAGACGAACACACATACATGGCTAGGTTGGCTGAATAAACTGAAAGATGGGAGGATATGGTAATATAAGTAATTCAATAAGTAGGTTGAGAACATGAGGAAGGTAGCAGAGATTACTAAAGATTTGAATAATGAAGAGAGAAATCTACTTTCGATTGCATATAAGAATACAGTAGGATAAAGGAGAACTGCTTGGAGAGCAATTACTGCTTACGAGATAAAGGAGAAATAGAAGGTATTAGTAGAGTGGATAAGTGATAGATTGTGAAATATTAAGAAGTACTTTAATATTACAAGGCAAGAGTAGAGAAAGAATTAGATTATTATTGCAATGAGGTTTTGTAGTTGATAGATCACACTCTATTGAAGAAGACAGCTAACACTGAGGCTAGAGTATTTTATCACAAAATGAAAGGAGATTATAATCGATACATTTCAGAATATTCATAATAAAAAGCTTAGGAGAAAGCAATTTAATAAGCTTAGTAAGCATATTAGACAGCATTGGAATTAATTGATAAGGACAAGTTTCCAAAAACTAATTTATTAAGATTAGGAGTTACTCTAAATTATTCAGTTTTTTGTTATGAAATAATGAGTGATGTTGCTAAAGCATGTGAATTGGCAAAAACAGTAAAAGATGAAGTATTAATTAAAATAATATAAAAGGCAATTAAAGAATTGGATGATATGGAAGAAGATCAATATAAAGATGTGACCACTATCTTACAATTGATAAATGACAATCTTACTAATTGGTAAGCTGAGTTACCAGATGAAGGAGGGAAAAAATGAATTCATTTAATATAAATAATATTATTAACAAATACACAAAGGTAAATTTATCATTTAGGTATTTCTAATAATTTCTTTTGATCTTCAGAACTTAATTTTTTAAATACTTCTTATAGATGTACTTTAACTGAATCTAACTATTCTAATATCCTAAGTGCACTAATTAATTTAGAATCTATTTATGCTGTAGACCACTTTGATTTATAACAATTAGCAATTATTTTTAGTATCTATAAATAATATCATCATACTTGTAATGCATTTTCAGATTTACCATTAACAAATAGATCTCCATCTTAAATTATGAATTCAGCTAATAAATTATGTTGAATATAAGCCTATTGTTTATCATATTATAAAGGTAATAAATATAGCCAAGTTTCTATACCTTAAATTAAATCTTATCCAAGTGATTTCGGATGTGACTTAATAATCTTACCTAAAGCAGAAATTGAATTGTCTCTTGCTAATCCAAATTATCTTTCATTATCATCTTAATTTATTTGTATTTTCAAAGATTCAACCAAAGATTTCAATAAAGATTATGATACTTACATATACAATTCTTAAGGAGTATTAATAGCCATTACACCTATTCCATACACAGATACCTATCTTACATAACATACTCTATCACATGCATATACACTTAAAGCTTAAGCTAGATCCATGAATTTATTTTAAATATATGGGAATCCTAAATACTCAATCATATAGTCAATTAAACAGATTCCAAATTAATGCATTTTAGGAGATTTTGATTAATCAAGTACTTTAGGTAATATTTAATTACAAATTATTTCATAAAGAGGAAGAACAAATTCTTTATGAGTTTTAAATAAAGCACCAATACATTCAGCAATCTTAACATGTAAATTTTCTTCAGTTTCTGTTTCTTCCTTAATAGCATTCTTCTCATCTTCATCTACATCTTCATCCTTAGCCAAATTCTCATTATCAGCCTTTCTTCTATCAGATTCTAGTAATAATTTAAATACTTTATCTGATAATTCAGTAACTTCCTCTGTGGTCATAAATGGCTAAGAAACTAATTCAATTATTTCCTTGATACTATTAATCTATTCAATAATCACAATTGGATCATATTCCTTAAAAGCTGCTTCCAATATGATTCCAAGAAAATACTTAGCTCCATTTATCAATTATTAGGGATTGTTTGTTTCTTTAACATTCTTAACTAAATTTACTAAGCATTTACAAGCAGCACTTCTAATGTTTGAATCAGAATTAAATTAAGACAATGGCACAATTAATTTAATGCATCTCTCCACAAAAGGAAAGAAAGATTGTTTCATTTCTTAAATGAATACAGATAAAGTATGAATGGCAACCTAGGCTTCTTCGTTATCATAAGTATGCAATTCTTCCTCATTACTTGAATCTGTTGAATTGATATTAAAAACTAATTCGATTAATTAAAATAATGAAGGTACTACATCTCCAAGATATTTAGCCAATTATTATGGACAAATTAATGCTAATCTTTACCATCCTGAAAGTATATAAGACTTCTATGGATCAATAGCTTCCAAATTATTTGTCTATATTTGTATTAAAATCTAAACTGTCTATTATAGATAGGGTAGATACACTTACTCTCCCACTGCTGAAGCTATTAAAGTGATTGTTTCAATAACTTAGCCTTTCAATTATCTGTATTGTTTAGTTTAATGATTCGTAAAGATTTAGAATAAAAGAGGAAGCAATTCATTAACATAGGGAATGAAATGTTTTTTACTTGACTCTGCTGTAGCTGCAATTACACTAATAGCATTTTCTTTTTCAATAGAAATGCCTGTATTTAAAAATTTGATAGACATCTAAATTAAATTAGGTAAATATGCTTCAATGCCTTTTTCAGTTCCTTCAACAAAATTTGTTAGAGCAGCTAAAATATGAGAACTTACTCTAGGCACATCTTCAATAGTTAGACGATTCAAGAATTCTGGAACTATTGAATGTAAATAGGAATCTTAAAATTTTGGTTTCATATCATCAGAAATCTATCCTATAGCATGACATACAGCATATCGTATCATAGGATTGCTATTATTAAGCATAGGTAATATTAAATCTATAGTTGGTTTAATATCAGCAACTTAATCTATGTATTCACCAACTTAAGATAATGCCATAATAGCAGCATGTTAATATCTCCAATCTTGATGTCTTAATAATTCACTTACTATTGGATTTAAAACTGGTAACATATCCTTTTTACCTTATGATTCTATTAGTCTATCTATACTAGACATTCCAAAATTTGTTGTTTCACAATCTTCATCCTATTCTACATTATCATTAAATCCTTCAGGAGGTTTCATCCATTCATCACTAATAGTGGGACTTATTTATATCATATGAAAGAATATCATTTCAACCAATTACATTAAATAAATTTTTTCAAATTTGAATAATCCTGGAAACTTTTCAACCAAACTCAAAAGAGTTTCAGTTCCAATTCTTTTAACACCAATATCAATTTGAGGCTCTCTAAAGATTGCTTAAATTCCATTAAAGAAAATATTATATTATTTTCTAAAGAATTTTGGTTTAGAATCCACTATATCAGAGAATACTTCCATAATTCCTTCTCCTAAAGATAGATCTTATATTATAATTTCGAGTGCAGACTTCATCATATTTGATATTAAATCTTAAAAGATCTTATATTATGCAGGTAATGAATATTTAATATAATTTCCTAGAGCATGCATAGTAGATGATTTAATTTTGATCTATGGACTTGCTAATCCTTAAACAAATAAAGTATGAAGATCTTGTTAATGTTTATCAAATTGATCAATTGAATACATAAAGAGATTCCCAATTATTTTAAATCCACATTCTATTATGTCATTCTTTGATGATAAGAACATTTGCCATAAAGTTGATAATAAATTTGGCCATTCATTATGATTATCATCCTCATACAAAGATCCACCTATCTCTCCTATTGTATCACACAATTAATTTCTAACATTTTAACTATTTTCCACTTCTATACATTAAAACAAACGCAATTTAAGAGTTTCTTTTGTTTCTGAAATCAATTTATTCCAAATATTCTTATGACTCTTTGGAGCAAATTTGGATAGACTATATCTCAAATAAACAGGAGCAAATTGCCTAATTTTTAATTCCTCATGTCTACAAAGATTAAGCATTTGTATAACAAATTCATTTGGTTATGCTTCTCTTAATTAAGCTAACCTATCTTCCCCTTATTTTCTGCTCTAATTATTTTGAGAGAATATTCCTTAAATAATTTACTAAAGTTATTCTTGAAAATTCATAATAATAATAATATATCTATTTCATTCTAACTCTTCCAAATAATCCTTTACTTATGATGGAGGTAATATTCTAAAAACATGATCATCTCTTATCACTCCAACTTCTATATTTGTAGGAGTTATCTACCCTAAACTTAACATTAGATTAATACCTTCAAAACCTTCTTTTAAAGTCAATAATGCTGTATTAATGGCATCTTCAATCTCCATATCAGCATTATATCTCTTTTCCAAAAATGCCTTTGCATTCTTAGCCTATTTACCTATTGCAGTAGCTTTCCAACTATAATAGGCTCCACTTGGATCAAGTTATACTAAATGAGGTCCTTCTTCATCATATCCTGCAATCAGTATTGATACTCCAAATGGTCTAATACCTCCTCTTTGAGTTGCTACTTATACATCCTAATTTAGAATGTTTAATGTACTTCTGCCAATTCTCTACTTAGTGTTTATACAAATATTTCCTCTTAGTATTTGAGATCATACTTTTTGACTAATTTTCTTGCTTGTTATGCTAAAACTCTAAAATCTGGACCTAATCCTGCATATGTAGCTGCTATATTATCTGTCAATAATGCAACTTTTTAAACACTAGATTCTTCAACTAAAATTGATGATTGCTTCTTTTCGACTACCAAAACAACACCATTTTTAGCTTTAATTCCAATTGCTGTATCACCTTTTGCAACAGCATTGAGTGCATATTCAATTTATAATAATTTTCCTTTACTACTAAATGTAGTTAATGCAAAATCTGTCATACTGGTGTTTGTTATTTTAAATAATTTAATTAAAATAAATATATTTATGATGAAATCTCACTAGGCTAGTCAATTGACATTGAGCCTTCAAAAATGATTACAATTCTCTGATAAAATGTTTATATTAGTATACTATAGATATGTCCAATAAGTATATAATGTTAAATCAGAATGGTATTGGACTTTTTCTAAAAAGATGTCTTTTTGACTTCTATATGTTTAATTAAAATCGCATCAAATTTATCCTTGGTGTGTCTCTATCTATTCTTATTGTATGTTATTCTAACTGCTTAGCAAATTTGGATGCCAAGTCTTCAAAATTCTTTTACTCACTAGAGCTATAATTCAAATAGGAAGTCTTTCCCATTTTAGACACCTAAGGAAATTTAGCCTTATGTAAACTAGTCAACATATATGGTGATTTATCCATTTCATTAAAGATTTGAGGAAGATTGGTTGATCGAAATTGTTTTGTAGATGTTTACTAGAATCTATTAACAGATTAACTAGTTATTTATTTAACATATTCTGCAAATGATTACTATTGACTTTTTTTCTACACTTACATATATATATATATAATTAAATGAATTGTTATAAGAAAGAAATCACAAAAAATTGGTTATATTAAGAAGATAAATATATAGAAAATATAGTTGGTGCTTTTGAAGTAATAAAATTACATGAAGAAAGATCAGTATAAGCTGGAAATGCTCGTTAAAAGATTACAGAATAACTCTAAAAATATATTGATGAAGATCCAGAAGATTTACCTTAACATTTAAGTACATAACATGTACTTTCACTTGATGAATAATTATTAGATTATCCATGTTATAAGAAAGGTGGAATATTTGGATCTGTTACATAAAGATAATGTTAATTATAAAAAACTACTCTTGGATAATCTAAGAAAGGTAATGTTATTATAAAAACATTTGGTGTCATTAAAACATTTTATATATAACATCTTGAAGATGCTAATAAGGATTTTAAATGGGATGTAAGTTATCAAAAGTTTCCTGTAAGAATCATGTTCAATTTTGTTAAACATAGTCCTGTATGGTTATATTTTAAGGATGATGAGGAAGCCTAGAAATATTATGATTATTTTAAGTGTCATATTGCTATGAATAAAATTCAAAAATTACCAATTATTATTTAAGAATCAACATCACTTGTAAAAGAGAATTATTTTTTATTATTTGCATAAAAATTAGAAACATATTCAATACATGTTATATAATAAAGAAAGAAGGCTGCTAAATTAGGAAAAGATGAAGCTAAATTTTTAATGGAAATTGATGTCAAAATTATAAGGAATATATTATAAAAGAAATGGTTAAGTAAGAGTGTTTAATTCTTCAAAAGAGAAGAGAGAATGAATTAATTAGCTGAAGAGGAAAGAAAGAAATTAGATTAAATTAGATAAGAAGATGAAAATAAAAAAATGAAATGGCGATAATTTTTAGGATCTAAATCAGTACTTAATGTTGAATTAGCAGAATGGTTAAGACCTATGATGGCAGATTGGTTAGAAAAAAGTGAAGAAATACAAAACACTTAAAAAGTAAGAGAATTAGTCTTTACAATTCTTATCAAATCAATTAATATTGCTGTTGATATTAATTTAATTAAGCCAACACTATTTGTAGAATTATAATCAGTGGAATAAGATTCTAAATTAACAATGGAAGCTTATTTAGGATAACAAAAAACTGATCATTTTTATAATTGGTTATTGAGGGAATAAAATTTTGAGAATAAAATTATATCTAAATAATAAGAGAGAAAACCATGCTCTTTCATTATTTCAAATATCAATAATTAAGATTAATTTTAAATATAATTCAAAGACATGGTCAATGCTTTTTATGATACAGCTACTATACCTTTTAAAATTATTGTTAAAGAATTACTTCAATAATCTTAATAAGGAAGATCCATGTGGATACCTTTAAAATTAGTATAAACAAATTCATTAAAAACAGAATCTAAAGAGAGTATCATTTATGTAGAAATTGATATACATGTTAAACCTTCAATTATGATGCATAATCCTTAATCTTATGAAGAAGAATTAGAATATATAGTTGAACATAGTTTAGCTTTTTCAGATCCTATTTATTTGAGTACTATTCAAATTCCAAAAATGAATAAGGATATTATGAAATTCATTCTTATAACATTAGAAGAAAGTAACATTTGTATGAAATAGAGTATGTAAATGTTAAGCTATATCCTATTCTTATAATAAAAGAATCCAGAAACTCTTAATAAATAAATGCATTAATTATAAATGGTATTTATTAGAAAGGTTATTTTAAATTTATGTCATAATTTTGGTTTAATGGAAAAATAAATCAAATAATATGAATTAGTTTCATATCGTTTAGAATCTATGAATTTCTATAATATCAAAAATCCACAAGTACAAGAATTAGTTAATGGACTCTTTTTAATGGGGATTCCCTATTATTTAAGAAATAAATTATGGTTTCAATTATTATAAATATCATTTGATCCTATTAAATAAGTCTTGAGTTAAAACTACAAAGTTAATCTTGATAGAGAGGATGGTATGAATGAAAGTGTTTCACTCTATTTCAAATTATCTCAACTTAAATAAAATTTAAAAAAAACACTACTTTAATAAATTGATATCTATTTAAGATAAGAGGATAGTCGAAAAGGATTTGGTAATGAATAATTTTATCATCAATTAAAGAATCTTCTAATATGTTTCTTATTGTATTAAGGTAATTAAGGATTGATTCCAAACTAGATATATATTCATCATCTATTCACTTTTGCTAAAAAAATGTTAGTCATGTAAATCTATTATAATGTCAGATATAATGATTACACTGAATTTGCTAATGAAACTAAATAAACTCCTTCTGATTTAATTAATGAAAGCAGAGCATTCTGGCTTTTAGTTGGTTTTCACAATTAAGTTCTAGCTGATTATCCATTATATGAAGATTAGACCTTATAAAATAGATTATTCTTAGAATAATGTGCTAAATTAAGAGTCTATCTCAATAAAAAACATCCAGATTTATTTCATAAAATGTTCTTATATGGAATTGAAGTAGAGAATGAATTATTTGAATTGTTCTTTAATCTCTTTTCTGATGTCCTACCATCAGAAACTCTTTATAGAGCATGGGATCTCATTATTTATTAATAATAACAATCAATTAGAGCTACTTCTGAAAGAGGAAATATCATTATTTCCATAACTGCTGCTCTCTTATTAAGAGTGCATAAGAAAATCAATAATATCTCCAATCATTTGGCCTTCTTAGCTGCTATTAAAGTAGAAGCTATGTTAATTAATGATGTAACTGAATTCCTTACTGAAGTACTATAAGTCTAGAAAGATTTGAATTTAGCAGTTTAAATTGAATATTAAGAAGAAGGACCACCTAAATTAGAACCTTAAGTAGAATATAAAAGTATCTATAATATTATAGTATTCTTTAGTTAAGTCTGATTATAGAATATTTGATGTTCTAGACGAAAAGCATCCTAAAGGGTCACAATAAATGCAAGTGTATTAGTATTTAAATTTTATTGATTTTTGAAACTATATTCAAAATTTATAATTCAAAAAGATACTTTAATATTATTAATGGAATAGTTTATATTTCAATCAATCAATCATAATATAACATGGGCTTGTAGCACAATTGGTAGTGCGCCTGACTACGGATCAGGCGGTTGCAGTTTCGAGTACTGCCAAGCTCGAATTTTTTTATATATATAAATTAACATAATATATATATAAATATTAAAAAATTAGAATAATTCACTTCATTTATGTAACAACTCATAAATTGTAATAGAGAATACTCAATTTAAAAATTCATCTATTCTTTTGTGATATTGCCTATTTTAAAACTATAATTATCCAACAATATTATATTTTTCAAATGTTAAATCTATTCATGTATGAATAAAACTAGTGAAGAATATTGTTTGAAATAATATATAGAATTTATCAAACTAACAAGAATTGATAACTAGTTAACAATTTCTAAAACGATTCTATGCTAAACAAACAATTAAAATTAAAATTTTCAAATTTATACTTGAAAAAATATATTGCTTAGACTTAAATTATAAGTAATTAATTAATTATTATTAGAATTCTAAAGAATAAAGATTCAGATAATCCCTTTTAGAATATATTTTGATTAAAAATGAAGATATTTAGTTTTACATAATAAATTTTTGCTCTTAATGAAAAGATAAAGAACAAAATAATTCATAATTTCATAAAAGATGATATGATATTTCTTTAAATCATTTCAGGATTAATAAAATATGGAATATCAAAAATAGTTATAGTTATACAACTTTTTGTTATTATCTTTATTGAATATACTTAATTAATATACAAATTAAAGCTTAAGATATATACTAGTATTAATACTTAAAAGTCATTAAAGGAAATAAGTCTATTTTAAAGATGTTTATTCAAATGAATTGAGATAATTTTAGAAATGAAATTCTGCTTGTTTTTTTCATTTTAAATAATTATTGTTAAAAATCAAATTCAATAATTCAACTTCTGCTCTTCTAATTCTTGCATATAATTTTGGTTGATTATTTCCTAATAATTTCACAAAGAATGGATCATGAGATTCTGACAATTCAAATATTTTAATTAATTATGGTCTCAAAATTTAATAATCTGAATAGAATCTTTCACAATATACAGTATTATCATCCAAACAAAATTGAATATTAAGATTTTTATGTTCAATGTATTATTACCATTTCACAATACTTTCAAGTGTGTTTAATGATAATATTCTAAAATCATTAATAAGTTCTTTTAATTTATCTTAGTCTTTAGATTAATATGTCTTTAAAAAACTCAATATCTAATTTAAACAATTTTCTCTTGCTGTTATTGTAAACATACAATGTAATATTGGGGATAATTTTTAATCCATTAAATTAAGTTCCTCTTCCAATATTGCTAATTTGTCATTAGATGATGCCAATATCTAATTGAATACATTCTACATAAATAAATCTATATATATACTTAATGGATTTTTGGAACATTATACAATTTATGAACTTGTCTTACTTATTCTAATTTGGTAGTAAATATTTTTTGTTCGCATTCAATAAGATTATCTAATTCTTATTAATTCTTATGCATTTGTATGTATTTCTAAACAATGGAAGCTGTTCCACCATTTATTGATGGCAAGAATGTTTTATTTGAATATTCTCTTGGTACAACTCCTAAAATCTATTCAGATGCAATAATCCTATTGTTCCAACCTTTTTCCTAAAACCCACTATTATGGAGAACTTACTCTTTGAGAAAATCGTTTTTAAAGAGAAGAAGACTTTGTAGTGCTTTTCTGAAAATATTCTTGACTTTGAACTTTACTAATATTTTTCATTTAATATATAATTATTGAATATAAATATTATTATTATATTATTTATAACAATCATAAATGATTATAATTTTATACTAAATTTACAACATTTAGATACATCTTTTTATTTTGAAGTTGATATATATTGATATATTGAGAATATTAAATAATTCTTTTGTGATTATAATAATAATAATAATAGAATTTCTTATAAATGTAATTATATTATAAATTGACAAAATATTTGTGTGCTTAATCAAAATAAAAAAGAGTTGTTTATTTAAAAGTAAACTAAATAATTTAATACATTTTAATTTGTAAATGCCACCAAGAAAAACTTAAACCATCAAAGAAGTCTAGAAAGAAAGCTAATCAATTATTGATTAAAAATTAGGATCTACAAGAAGTAAAAAAGTAAAAAAAAATGAATCTGAAGAAGATTCTGATTTTATTACTGCATCAAGTAAATCTAAATAAAAGAACTCTAATGCATCATCAAAAATTAAGTCATCTACTAATAAACAGAAAGAATCTATTAATGAATCCAAAGATGATCCTTAAGATAAATTATCACCTGAACTAAAACCATCCTCTTAACGTCAAAAAGCAAGAACTAAAGGTGAAAAAATTTAAGATAAGCATAAGTATGATTATTTAAGTTAATTATTATAGTACAAAAACAGAAGAGGTAAAACTAAAATAATAGAATGAAGATGAAAATAAAAATGTGGATAATAACCATTAATAACAAGGTAATATATAGGAAGAAAATAAAGATAATAATGATAATAATAAAGATAATAATAATGATTGTAATAAAGATAATAATAATGAAATTAAATAATAATAAATAAATATTAATAATTAGAATTAAAATGATGATAATTAAGAAAATCTGAAGAATAATGATTAAAAACACTCTAATTTATTATAAGAAAGTAAATCAGTTTAATAAGATTAGAATAATAATGGAGAAGTGAATGAAAATAATAATAAAGAATAATTAGATAAATAGAATAATTAAGAATAGAAATAAATTTAAATAGATAATAATACATTATAAAACTAAAGAAATAACATTGATGAATCTAACAACAAAGAGAGTGATGAATAAAAAGATGAAAAACATAGTCAATAATAAAATGAATCTGTTGTAAAATCAATTCCTTAAATAATTGTAAATGAAATCAATAATAAAACTGATTAATAAAATATAAGGTAAAATGAAGAAGAAGAAAAAGAATAATTAGATAAACAAATAAAAGTAGTCCAATAAAATTAAGAAACAGATGTAGATATTGTATTTTGTTGTGATATCAATCTTTTAGAAGGTCGTAGTGTTGATTAACTTAAGGTAATATTTTAATTGAATTTAGAATACTATAGAATTTATTATTTAGTAATTAAAAGAGAAAGAACACTTGAGTTCTAGCATAAAATTTAGTATAGTTCGTTTTAATGATCTAATTACAAATTAAAAGTTATAATAATGTTAAGTAATTGATTTGTGCGATGAAACAGAAATTTTATAGAGTCTTGAAGAAATAAAGTAGATGGGATAAATAGAAATAAAGAAGGGATTATATTATGGTCTAAAATTAGCTACTTAAAATACAAAATGGAGATAATAAAGTAATAATAAATCCTATAGATATATTATTCATATTGCTAATTAATAATTAGAATTAGATAATCAATCAGATGAATTAGAACATATAATATAAGAAATGAATAATAAAAATATTAGATATAAATATTTAAGAATTGATAAAAGGATTGATTTAGATTTTGATGGGAAATAATATTTACAGAATAAATTGAACAGTTATGAAGAAAGTTTTTTGAAAGAATTTGGATGTCTTAAAAATGTTGTTAGTAGCATTATATTAAGAGAGCTTATACATGAAAATAATAAATGATTTTTATTTTAAGCAAATTTATTGATATATCAATTAATCATATCCTTATGAATTTAACTAATCTATCATCTTATGGAGCATAAAGGAAATTACATTCCATAATTAAATTAGTTTAATCATCTAAAATAACTTTATAAGTTTTCATTATATAAATAAGGATTAATTTTATTTCTATTTTTGCTAAATGTTATCCTAAACAATTTCTTGGACCATATGAGAAAGGAAGGAATGCTTCTGGTTCTGATTAATTTAACCATCTTTCTAAATTAAAATCTAAATGATTTTCAAAATATTATGGATGAGTCATCATTGGTTATAATCCTGCATCAACATACCAATCTTTCTTTATTAAATATTCTCCTACATAATGATCTTTTACAGATAATCTTGGAATAATTCCATCACTAGGTGTTTAAGTTCTAAGACATTCATTTACAAATGCATTTAATAATGGCAAAGAATTTATTAATTTTTAATCAATCTCCTCAAAATTAATCTTATTTAATTCTTCTCTAAGTCTCTCTTAAATTTAAGGATGTTTGGCTAACATATAAATTGACATGCCTGCTTAATGAGATGTTGTATCCATTCCTGCAAATACAAATGTAATATATTAATGAATAATCTATTCCCTAACATCTTCACTTAAAGGATCTCTCATTAATATTGAAAATACATCCTTATCTGATCCTTTCTAATAATTATTTATGAGATTATTAATATAATTTCTTACTCCATACACTCTTTAAAGGAATTGTTTCTCATAAGCTGTCATGAAATAACTCTTCATTGTTGATAATGATTTTATTCCAAAGAAACATCTCATCTAATGGATTAAACTACCATAAGTAACCTTAATAATTAATTTAAATTTTACATAGATAAAATATTTAGAAAGATCTTAAAATTCTTCACTTAAATGTTAACCATTTATTTATTCATCTTTGATTTAATTAAAAAAACAAATCTACATTGTTCTTTATGCTATTCTTGCACATTACTTTATTATATTAACTCTCTAATTATCTTAATATTATAATGTTTCTTAAATTAATAGTTTGATGACAGGTATCTTTGAAGACAAAGATTCAAAAGTAAAAAAATTAGATAATTCTCTCTTTTAATCTTTCCATTATTAACCCTCTGCATACACTAGACCTTTACATGCTATTATATCTCTAAATATTTCATCAGTTCTTTTTTTATAATTTGTATAATTGTATAACATTTATTTAACTTTTTCAGGTTTGATAAAGATGAAATATGGTCTACTGAAAATATGAGTGATAATCAATTCTACTTCTGGATAATTATAAGCAATATTTCTTTTGAAATAAATAACATCTTTTTAAAATCTTACTCCATCTATTCGATATTTGAATTGACCTAACAATGGAAAATACAAAATATAAACTTTGTTTCCATGTTTGAATTTGTAGAAATAACAGATACATAAAGGGTATAGAATAATCCACAACAAAGGAATTGATAAAAAACTAAGTATCCAAAAAAGCATCATCAATTTTTATTTATTTTGAGATTAATAATATATATTGTCAATTTAGAAATTTGCTTTTACAATTCTAAGATATTTTAATATGATATAATATTTTAATTAATTCTGAATCTAATAGTAAATTGCTATTATATAATCAATCTTTATTCTAATTTTATTCATCCTCATCCAATAATCTTGTCAATTCTAACTTTAATATTTTATGTGCTATTAATATTGGTCTAACATTTTAGTAATCTGTCTTCTAATGAAGAATCCTTTTTTCTAAAGTGTACAATATATTGACCCATTCTTAATATATTTCCTATGTTACAAATGGTTATAATTAAGTTAACAAACCTTAAACTTCAATCTTATATTAACTCCATGTTTTCACTAAATTATCAAATATCTATTCCATATTTGCTTCCTTACCAATAAAATCATTAAGAGCATTTTCAGTAAAGATTTATTAATTGACACAAACTGATGTGAAACGATTAAATGATAAATTCTTTTCGCCTTAATGAATAATATCAGCTTATTCATCAAATAAATCTAATGCTTCTTAGAAATTAAATTTCTCTTATTCAATGTGTCTAAACAATGTTAAAAATTCATTATGATTAATCTTTTTGTTCCCATCCAAATCAGCAGCTTGAAATGCATGTATCACAAATAACTTTGTTCTATGTGTAACATTTCTATATTTATCAATTACTTTAGACATAAATAAATCTAGATCAACTACACCTGATTTATTTTTTGAATCACTTTCCTTTAGATTATCTAAATCACCTCTTAGCTCTTTAATTTCATCTTCAGTTAATTTATTCTCTAAATGCATTTTTATGTAACTATATATATATATTATATCTTTACTCTAAAGCTCTCAAATATGGAACATAAAATTTGGCTTCACTATCTCCTTGTACAATATTAACACCTAAACTTGTTTGACTATGTATATATTCTAATCCTGATATTAGAAAAGCTGATTCTTCTTAAGTGAAATTCAGATGTTCATCATGTAAAAGACATAATAATCTGGCAAATAAATTCACTCGAAATATTTGACTAAAATGAATTACAGATAATAAAAATTATAAGTATTTCTTTTCAGCTACATGTTTAAATCCATATTTATTAAGGAAGAAATTAAAAACAAAAATCTACATATCAGCTTCACCTCCAAAAGATGTTTTCTCTAAATATATTTGGCTAATAGTTCTTAACACATTCTTAACTGGCCAATAAGCAACAACCTTCTTAAATAAATGAGATTATTCTCTAGCTTTTATTGCTAATAAGACACCTGGATGTGTTAATCTATCTATAGTTGGTATTTATTTCATTTATCTAGTAGCAAAATTCATTCTTAATGCTCTTTATATTTTTCCTTTTCTTCTTTTTAGTGCCTCTTATTTTTTCTCTTCCTTTTCTTTTTCTTCATCCAAAACATATTCTTCTTCTAAAATCTCCTTATCATTCTAAATTTTCTTTCTTAATGATTCAAATTCAAATAAAAACTCTTCAGCAATTTAAGTATGTGTTTTAAATTAAGTTTTTAATATATGAAGAGTTAATTTTCTTGCAAATAGTAATACTTATGTTAATAATTCATTTGTTTCATTCATTCTAACTGTTGCATTTTAAGCTTTTTATTTTTGTATTTGATAAAGAAGCATTAACATAGTAGTTTATTATTTTGATAAATTAGGTTATTAAATAGTTTCATTTTTTTCATTAATATCAATTATATGTGTATTATTTTATGATTATTATGATTATTGTTATTATTATTATTATGATTATTATTATTATTATGATTATTATTATTATTATTATTATTATTATTATGATATACTCATTTTCTTTTTCTTTTATACATACTTTTCTTTTTCATTTATATTCTTCTTTTCTAAGTTATCATTAGATGGAAAATATCTTATTGAATTTATTGATCCTTATTATTGATTATTCTACTATAATTATTATGGAATCTATTGCTTTTAGTTTGATTTAGCTGTGTCAGTTTTACAAGTATTTGTTTAATTAAATTAAGAACTGGCTTAAGGTGATAATTTAATTGCTTTTTATGAAGATTATTATGAATTCTATTAAGTATTATTATTAGAACTTGCTCCTTATTATACTTATTTAATATTTAATAATCTATCTGAACCTGATTTATCTAATTCTCTAATCAACTTTTCTGATGTCTCAGATCTTTCAATTTAAAATCTTCTTTCTTATATATAATCTTATTTTCTTTTATTTAATACATCAGGTGATCCTTCATCATTTTCTGGTACTTCATATATTAAATCAATTTTAGTAATTCCTCTAGTTTCATAATCATGAATTGAGGGTTCATCTTGATGCATATTCATTTGATCACATAGACCATCTAACCAACTCTATTATTCTAATTGTTATTTTAGTTCAAATTCTCTTAATGTATTTTCTATTTCTTAAATTGATAAAAATTTATCATATTAAGGAGACATTAATTGTAAATCTGTTTAAGTTTCAAGAACACATAAACATTTTTAAAATGTTTAAATACCAACACTATGAGAGACAACAGGTAATACTTCAATCACATCTCTGACAATAACATCTTAATTTTATTCAAATTTAGTCTGTTGATTCATTTCCTTAAGTACTTAAGATAGTGATAAGTCTTATTCCTCCATAGCATCATCAGATTTGTTCATAGAAGAATATTTATTTTAATTCTTTTTGGATAATTAATGCTTCAATTAATCTATTTCCCTTTATAAATTGCCTATCATATTTGCTGCACTCTTTGATATGGTTTACTATAAGTTAATTTTATTCTATAATTTATTGATAGTCTATTAATAACTAATACGTTCTGAATTAATCACATTTTCTTTATATTTTAATTGATCTAATTCTTATGTTAATTTATTTATTTAGATTCTTGAACGATTTTCTATTTCCTCTTTTTCTTTAGCTTCATTAATATCTTTTTCAAATAATTAAAATTTTAATTTTCTTTTTTCTTATTCTTTTATCATGAAATGTTTATGAAACACTAAAATATATCCTTTTACTAATGTATGAAGGAGTTGACCTCTTTCAGCACATTGATAAGATACTTATCGAATAATCTCTAACAAACAAAGATGTAGGGCTTCAGATAAAGATATTAATTTATCTTTGAAATCCTTATTAGATTAATGGATAGTTTCCATGAAATTTATAAACCATTATTTAAGTATGATTGCATCTCTTCTACTAGTAGGTTACGCTGAAAAAAAACTACTTGATTATTATTAGAGTGAAACCAAAGAAGGAGCACAATTGATTGCTTTTTATAATGATTGTTTTAGAGAATTTAGTATATGACTACGATCCTTTTCTTAAGACAATCCTGCTGTGATTTGTTCGAAATTAAGTTCTGAGATTTTTTCTAATAAAGGTAGTATTTCATTTTAATTGTCTTACTCTGTAACTTATTCAAGCCTCTCTTCAGTTTTAACCCTCAATTGATTACCAAGATAAGCTTGATTTTGTTTTCTCATCCTCTATTACTATACATATTATTATAAATGAAGCTCTCCAAGTACCTACTTCTATTTAATTTGTTCTTAGAAACGATTACTGTAATGACTATCAGTCAGATGTGATATATCTCTTGTTCTTGTTCTCATTGATGTCATAGTTCTATTATTTAAAGATTTCAACGAAATTGTATGATCTTTCATAAAATAATTAAATATAAATGATAATATTTTAACATCAATTAATTATTTTAGATACTAATCAATTCTTACCATACTTATGATGGAGAAAATCTTATATCAATAAAATCATAATTGATTAAGGTGCCACTCTAGAAAAGTAAACAAATAATCCAACCCATAATCCAATCAACTTTTCTCTTTTTATACTTTTTATAAAACAATCTATCACTCCTTGATATGGCATTGAACCATCTGGTAATGATTTCATCTTCTAAAGTTTGGTCTTTACATTATCAAAAGGCAAAGAAATAATTGAGGATATTATTCCTGCACCACACGATGCCCTAAATGTTGAATCATTAAATTTACATAATCCTATCAAATGCAGTTTCATTTTTTGAATCTTTCAATTGCATACTCATTTATTTGAGTTAATCATATGTTGTTAATTACCCAATTGTGATTGCAACAGCTCTTGTAACTGTTGGCATAGATCCTTTCCAAAAAGCAAGAAGTCCTTCTTCTCTATAAATTCTTGTTAAGGCTTCAAAGGCATTTTTATAATTCCTTCTTTCCTCAATTGGCAATGATTAATCTGCTTAAAATCTAATTAAACACACATCTGTTGGATTCCCTACCAAAGCTCCAATAAATCCAGCAAATGAAGATGCTCCTACTTTTTCAAAAAAAGTCAAATCACCTTAGATATATATTGGAATTCAATACGTTATTATTATTTCTTAACCTTATCAGTGATTATCCTGAATATACCAAGACGAGTTGTTGTATATGTTAATTGTCTCAATAATGCCGAACCAAGGCTAAATTTAAAATTCTTCCTACCCTGAATAAAACCCTATTAACCCTTCTTTTTGGAGCATCTCTCTACTTATTTAAAAAAAATTCTTCTTATGACTGACCACTCCAAGACCCAAGTTTTCACTCTAGATTTAAATTCTCACTTTGAGAGTATCAATAGGCATTATAATAGCAGCAGCCGAGCATCCAGAAATTGCTCCAAATAGAAAAGGCTTAAAATAAGAGGAGTTTTTGGATTCAGCCATAAGGGAATGTTTATTTTTATTTCTTTAATTATAACTAAAATTTTATTATATAATCATTCTCTCTTTCACTATTTTAGTCCCTTTGGTTATTCTAAGAAATAATAACTAGTATAATAATTATAAAAATAACCCCTAAGTCTTAGATTTTTAGAATTATAAAAAAATAAAAAAAGATCTTCTCTTTGATATCTCATCTAATTAAAACTTACTAGACAAAAATTAAAAGTATAAAGAAATAAGTTCCTTCTTATGTATTAATCTCTGATATCATTAACTATATCTTATATAAATAATTTATCTACTAAATGGACGAGATAGTTAAAGAATAAAAGAATATAATTAAAAATTTTTAATTACTGCTCCGATCTTCTCTCAGTAAAGATTGTTCCTATTCCAAATATATCATATTTTATTAATAAATTAAGATCTTACCCCATTATATATAAATAAATTTGAATGTTCATAATCCCATTAAAAGATATATCACTACATCCCTTAACTCATAATTAAAATCATTTCTCAATTATAAAAATCTTCTAAAATGATATTGGATTATTTATTTTATTTTGTATATTTAGTTGTCGAAGTAAGAAAAGCAT
Source organism: Paramecium primaurelia (assembly GCA_905182975.1). Taxonomy (NCBI): domain Eukaryota; phylum Ciliophora; class Oligohymenophorea; order Peniculida; family Parameciidae; genus Paramecium; species Paramecium primaurelia. Next base: position 505,009 of record CAJJDM010000045.1, read on the forward strand.
AGTAGGCAGAGCAAATAAATCTTATCAACAATTAGTATTTTCTTTGTTTTAATATTTAAGTGATTTCAATTACATTAAACTTAGCATTCGATAGATATTTCAAAAAATGTAAAATTACTTATTAAAACTTATGATTTAATTATTAAATGAATAATATCAATAACAAGTGAGACCTAATTAATCTTTTATATAAGTGATTAAATTTTTTTCTAAATGAATAATATTTTAATATATGAGTTTTAATAACGTAAATCAGATAGACCAAGAGATTCCTAGATAAAAGAGAACTTAAGTTTCTAATTTGCAAAATACTTAGACAGAAAATTAAAAAATTATCAAATTATAGACTTATGCAGATGTAAATCAAGAAATATAACCGTTTTATAATCCGCAAATTATATAAGTTCAACCCTTAGAATCCTATGAACTATCAGAAACAGACAATAATAAATATTTTCAAAACTTTCTCGGATAGCATAATTCAAAAATATCTAAATTGTTTTTTTTCGAATACACAATCTATGCTCTGCAATTAAAAAATTAAGTTTTAGACAAAAACCTGAAAATTACAGATAAGTATCTACCTGCTTTATCACCAGATGATGATTTAAATGAATTAGTATTTAAATCTGAGAATCGAATTTTTGAAGGACAAAATATGACATAAAAAACATTAATAAAGTTAATATTTTTAGGTGAATTGAAATGGATAACAGGAAAATGTATTATGTCTTATGTTATAGAATCAATTTCAAAAAATGGAATTTCTTTTATTTTGAGTTTTGTTATAATTAGTGTATCTCAACATGATTATGATAATGCTCATTATTATGGAATAATATTAGTAATATTAAATTTCATTAGTTTATTGAGTAGACATCATGCTGCTAATTATTCAATGATATTTTCTACTAAAGCACGTCTTTGTTTAATAAATTTAGTTTATATTAAATTGATTGGATTAAATTCTTATTCTTTCAAATAAGCTAATATAGGTAAAATATTAAATATAATATCTGGAGATATTAATACATTAGAATAAATGTTTAGCATGATATTTCCAAGTAGTGTAGTAATTATATCTATGTTTTTTGCTTTTTTTATTTTATGGAATAGATTTGATAGTATTATTGGTTTATTAGCAGTTTTATTATTATTTCTTGCTTATCCTATTTAAATGATAATATAATCATTCAATTAGCAAACATTAAAATAAGCTAAACTTAATTAAGATTAAAGATTAAGAATAACTAATCAATTTATTGAAGGAATTAGATTAATTAAAATGTAAGCATGGGAAAATGCCTTTTAAAAAATGATATTGACAATAAGACAAATTGAATTTCTAAATATTTTTAAAATTCTTCTAAGAACTTCAGTTGATAGATTATTTACATAAACTTCACATATATGGGCAAGTTTTTTGTATTTTATTACCATATATTATGGCGAATAAAGAAATGAAATGAAAATTGACTAAATGATTTTAACAATATAATTGTTAAATTCTCTGAGAATATCTTGTGTTTATATGGTTTCCAATGGAATATAAGCTTTTATTTAAATTAAAGTTACTTTTGAAAGAATTGCAAATGTGTTAAATCTATAAAATTTTGTTATGCTTAAAGTTGATGATTATTTGTAAAAAGAAAATAATATAATTGAAAAAGAACAAAGTAGAATTGAATTAATAAATTTTAGTGCATATTGGACACATACAGTATCTGATAATGATAAAGCAATCTTAAAAAAATTGAATATAAATTTTAAATAAGGAGAATTATGGGCAATTATTGGAAGAGTTGGATGTGGAAAATCAACACTTTTACATTCATTACTATGTGAAATTCCAGCTTATAAAGGACTCATATTAATTGATGGATAAAACCCATAATAAAGTAAATTAACAATTAGTTATGTTGAATAAGAACCATTTTTATTTCCTGATAATATTAGAAATAATATTCTATTTGGAAAAGCATATAATAAATCCCTATATTTAAAAGTTATTTAAGTAGCATAATTAGAATCTGATTTTGATTTGATGAAATTTAGAGATTAGACTGAAATTGGAGAAAGAGGTATTACACTTTCAGGTGGATAAAAAGCAAGAATCTCCTTAGCAAGAGCATTATATTAAACACCTGATGTATATTTATTTGATGATCCTTTATCTGCTGTTGATGCAAGTGTTGCTTAAAATATATTTACAATTGCTATTAAATAATTCATTTTTGAATATCAAATAACAATTAACCCAGACAAACAAAAACCAATTGTAATTTTAGCAACTCATTAAATATAATATGCTATCAAATGTGATAACATTGCTATATTAAGTCATGGTGAATTAATTGCTAAAGGCCCATATGAACAAATTAAATTACATTTAGAAATGATTAATAATGATTTAGCTTAATAATTAGATAAAACTTAAAATGAAACTAATAATTAAGATATCTTAGAATAATAACTTATCACTACAATCTCAAAAAAAGTAAAATCATCAGAAAATAGAACTCTAATAGTCTCAGAATCAGATAATTAATAAGTCATTAATTTTTCTGTTTATTTGAGATATTTCAAAAATTGGAATTGTTTATCTTTTTTTTTAGTGATAGCCTTTGAGGTTGGTTAAGAAATTTTAACTATGCTCTACTAAAGATTTATATCATTATTTGAATAATATTAAGAGAATGGTTAGACTGATTCTACTTATATCATATTATCTTGTATAGTAATTGGATTAATGATTTGTTGTTTAATTAAGTATATTCTTAGTTTAATATAAGTATAGAAAACAACTTAAAACATTCATAAAAAGATGCTTAATTCTATTTCATAAGCCCCAATATCATATTTTGATGTAAATCCATCAGGAAGAATTATAAATAGATTTTCAAACGACTTATCTTTGTGTGACAATTCAACAAACTAAGTTTTTTTGGATATTTTAGAAAAGATGGGCAATTTTTTGATTTCCTTAATAACCCTTGCAATTTTATAACCTTTCTTTATTATTATGATATTCTTTATCTTAATTGTAAATCTTTATCAATATAATTTTTACAATAAAATTATCAGCTAATTGAAAGAGATTGAATTAATTTAAAGAAGTCCATTATTTGATTTTATAAAAAATACATTAGGAGGATCTATCCAAATTAAAATTAATAAATAATAAAAACTATTTAAAAAAAAGTTTATAGATATATCAAATAAATGTAATTTGAATTCATTAACTTATTTTTATTCAACAAGATCATTTTGTTTTAATATTGATTTTATTGCATTTATTGCTTCAACTGCTGGTTTATTTATTTTCCTTAATCTTAATTAAAATGATGTTGCAATATTNCATTATATTAAACACCTGATGTATATTTATTTGATGATCCTTTATCTGCTGTTGATGCAAGTGTTGCTTAAAATATATTTACAATTGCTATTAAATAATTCATTTTTGAATATCAAATAACAATTAACCCAGACAAACAAAAACCAATTGTAATTTTAGCAACTCATTAAATATAATATGCTATCAAATGTGATAACATTGCTATATTAAGTCATGGTGAATTAATTGCTAAAGGCCCATATGAACAAATTAAATTACATTTAGAAATGATTAATAATGATTTAGCTTAATAATTAGATAAAACTTAAAATGAAACTAATAATTAAGATATCTTAGAATAATAACTTATCACTACAATCTCAAAAAAAGTAAAATCATCAGAAAATAGAACTCTAATAGTCTCAGAATCAGATAATTAATAAGTCATTAATTTTTCTGTTTATTTGAGATATTTCAAAAATTGGAATTGTTTATCTTTTTTTTTAGTGATAGCCTTTGAGGTTGGTTAAGAAATTTTAACTATGCTCTACTAAAGATTTATATCATTATTTGAATAATATTAAGAGAATGGTTAGACTGATTCTACTTATATCATATTATCTTGTATAGTAATTGGATTAATGATTTGTTGTTTAATTAAGTATATTCTTAGTTTAATATAAGTATAGAAAACAACTTAAAACATTCATAAAAAGATGCTTAATTCTATTTCATAAGCCCCAATATCATATTTTGATGTAAATCCATCAGGAAGAATTATAAATAGATTTTCAAACGACTTATCTTTGTGTGACAATTCAACAAACTAAGTTTTTTTGGATATTTTAGAAAAGATGGGCAATTTTTTGATTTCCTTAATAACCCTTGCAATTTTATAACCTTTCTTTATTATTATGATATTCTTTATCTTAATTGTAAATCTTTATCAATATAATTTTTACAATAAAATTATCAGCTAATTGAAAGAGATTGAATTAATTTAAAGAAGTCCATTATTTGATTTTATAAAAAATACATTAGGAGGATCTATCCAAATTAAAATTAATAAATAATAAAAACTATTTAAAAAAAAGTTTATAGATATATCAAATAAATGTAATTTGAATTCATTAACTTATTTTTATTCAACAAGATCATTTTGTTTTAATATTGATTTTATTGCATTTATTGCTTCAACTGCTGGTTTATTTATTTTCCTTAATCTTAATTAAAATGATGTTGCAATATTTTCTTAAGGATTATTATTATTAACTATATACAACGAAGGATTATCATATGGATTAAAATAATTGATATTTTTTGCAACTTAAATGAGTTCATATAATAGAATGTTCTAGATAATAGATATTGAATAAGAAGCACTATAAGTAAAAGATATAGATTCAAAATTATAAAGTTTTCCAGAATCAGGTAATATTAAATTTGATAATGTTTATATGAGATATAGATGTGATTCAGATTTAGTTTTAAAAGGATTAACATTTGAAATTAAAAGTGGATAAAAAATAGGTTGTGTTGGTAGAACAGGAGCTGGAAAATCTTCAATTTTATAAACAATTTTTAGAATAAGTGAAATTGAAGAATATGAAGGATCTAAAATAGAAATTAGTGGAATTAATATTAAATAATTAGGATTATAAAAATTAAGAAGTAGTATTGGTATTATTCCTTAATCTCCATTCTTATTTACTGGAAGTCTTAGATCAAATTTAGATCCATTTAATTAATATGATGATTAAGCTATTTGGTAAGCATTAAATATTGCTGGATTAAATGAATATATTAAATAATTTTCTAATGGTTTATAAACAGATATAAGTGATATTAATTCATTATTCTCTGTTGGATAAAAATAATTAATTTGTTTAGCTAGAACTCTATTAAATAAAAAGAAGATTATTGTTTTAGATGAAGCAACTGCTAATCTTGATATGAAAACAGATGATTTTATTTAAAATACCCTTAAATAATAACTTAAGGATTGTACACTTATTACTATTGCACATAGATTAAATACTATTGCTGATTATGATAAAGTTATGGTTATAGAAGATGGAAAAGTCATTGAATTTGATGAACCATTTAATCTATTAGCATAATCTATTAATTCAATAAATATTGATAAACAAACTTAGTTTTCTAAACTTGTTTAAAATACAGGACATTCTAATTCATAAGCTATTTTTGATATTGCCAAAAAAAAATAGATACAAATTTAGATATGATCTTGATTATTTAATATTTGAATATATTCTTTGTAAATCATTATAAATTAAATAATATAAAGGAATTGAAAACTTATTACATCTTTTATGATCTTCTAAACTTAGAATTCTTCAAACAAATCAGTAATTATTTCAAGAATTTTCCTTTTGTAAATATATTATATATTCAAATAAATCAAATATAAATATCATTCAATTTTTTATACCAAATTTAGCTTTGCATAATTTTAATTTTTCTTAATAGGACATATCTAAGTCAACTAATTTCTTATTTAAATCTTATATTTATTTAAGAGCAATCAAATTCTCCTTTGATTCTTCTTGCTAATATTCAAATTAAAATATTTTCTATCTTTTCTGGGTTGAATCTAACATATTTTTATTTTCTAATATTTAATTCATCTCTTAAATTTATAAAATCAACTACTTTTATTGTTAAATTAGTGAAATTTTTGTATCTTATAAATCTTATTTAAGATTTCTTAAAATAACTTTATTTTAATTTGAATCAATATTCTTATCATATGTGTTTTCACTTTTAACAAATAAAAGATATTTATTTTTTCCTTAATTTATATTTTAAGGGTCTTTAAATTATTGACACTTACAATTTTAATTTTACTTCACTAATTCATCAACTCCTCTTTTAATATCTTCTATATAATTGAACAAATTATTTAATAAAATTTAAGAAGCAATTTTCTCAGAGCAAGTTCTATCCGAAGATTATAAAGAATTTTTTTCATTACCTTCTTGTAAACTATCCAATAATTAGTGTTCCTCAATATTTTGGTTTTGAACTGGTTATTCTGTAGATTTACAATTCTTTAGCTTTTTTATTGTCCATAATATTTCTTCTATTGTTCTGAATATGTTAACACTGAGACTCATTTTGTATATTATATTTTAATTACACATCTTAATATAAAAATAGCATAATTCTATTACAATTTTTCTATTAAAATTGATTCAAGTTTTTTAATTATTAAATTTGTTTTGAATATATGTAGAAATAAAAGAATCAAACATAATGATTGAAATCATTATATTTTTAGTTCTTTCATCTTTAAGCTAAAACTAATATATATATAATATATCTTTTATCAATAGAAATTGATATATTTCATAAATATATTACACATAATAACTTCCTTTTAAGTATAGAGATTGAACTCAATCATTAAATGATTTTTTTGTTTTAGACCAAGATATAATTGTTTATAAATTAAAAATAAACTACTTCATTGTTAATAATTATTTTATATATAAAAAGTCTAATAATGCAGTAAAAATAATAGAAATTATAGCAATAGGAATAAAAAAAGTCTGAATTGTATATAGGAAAGTTTTTTTGTTAATTTTAATGTAATGGCAAAATGACCGGTAAAAATTAATTAAAAGTAAAACTTAAGATTTTTGACTAAAAAAAAACAATTAAGTAATTGAAAAAGAAGAAGTTATATGTTGTTAGTAATGATATTGATTAATATGAATATAACAGAATAGTTTGTAAGGTAAGAAAAGGGAAAGAAATTGTTAAGAAAATTTATAATAATCACGGAAAAATTTTGCATTTATATGATGAAATATGGTTTTTTTTATTGAATGCTGGATATGTTAAATTAAGAGTGAAAATAATAAAATTAAATGAATCAGATGTTGAAATTGCTGAAGTTTCTGTTTATTTAACTTAATAAGCCATAGATGATGATTATGAAATGAAGATCAATAGATATAACAAAAAGACAGAACAATTAAATAATGTAGAGGAAAATCAAATGGAATTGTTAAAATATGCAAGACTATCTTTATTATTAATGTTTGATTTTATGAATGTAACAGTTGAAGAAAATTGTTTAATTAAATAAAACAAATAATTTAAGATCTTCTTTGCATAATATTGTTAATTCTTTTAGAAATCTAAAATGAATTTTTAAGTCAAAAGTTTGCTTAAACCATATGCAAGACCTATTATAGAAAAGTAACAAGTATTTGAGAATTATCTAAATAGTAAAAGGTTTAATAATAATTTATTTGAAAAAAAGTTGATACAAGACTTAGTCGTATATTAAACAGGTCCTTCAACTTTTGTATCTCAATATAAGAAATTATATTCCCCAAAAATGGAAGAGATTTATCCAATTCACCATGATTTATTTTAAAAGATAGGCTTAGAATTTTTTTAATATGTTAAAGCTTTTATAAAGCGTTCAAAAAATTCAGTTGATAATCAGTATGCTGAGATTTATGATGATTATGTTTTAAGGACTGTATTTTTATGTACTTGTGAGATATCAGAAAAAATTTAGAAAGATTCTATTTATACAAATTAACATAAAAATTTAATAAAAGTTCGTAAATAAATTACAGAAGCTTTAAGTAGATCAAATAAGGACTAACTCAACTTATTGAGTGATAAAAATCTTAAAATTTATTAATATACTAAAAATACAATCCATGATTTATATTTTATTGACTTTAAAATAAATCGAAGATCTATTCAACAATATCAATAAGTTTTTAGTTAATTCTTTTAACCTAGATTCTATTAATAGTATAACAATTAAGGATATAGTGAAATGGAGAAGTATATACAAAAATAAATATATGAGGAGATTAAGGAATAAATTAAGTATTAAAAAACAAATTTAGAATAGAATAAATAAGATATTAATGATATTTTTCTTATCAATAATCTGATTCTTAAAGAATATAATACTCCAAAATTAATGATTTCTGAACTTAAAAAACATTAAAAAGAAGCCTTATTTTGGATGCTTTATAGAGAAGGACATATTAATGATGATTAATTATAATAGAAGTAACAATTGTCTCCATTATGGTAGGAATATAAATTATAAGGTGGTGAATCATTATATGTCAATATGTTTACAGGTAAGGTATCTAAAGAAAAAGTGACAATTCAAGAGACTAAGGGAGGTATATTAGCAGATGAAATGGGTTTAGGGAAAACTTTGATGGCTTTGGCATTAATTTTGGAAACTCTTAAAAGTGAACAATAGACATTGATTGTAGTTCCTAAATCAGTAATAAAATAATGGGAGAAGGAAATCTTTAAGCATTCAAAACCTGAAAGTTTAAAAGTCTTAGTTTATTATAAGAAGAAGGATAGAAAAAATAAGAAGACAGATTTTAAAAACTTTAATATAATACTAACTACATATGCAGTATTAAGTATAGACTTTTAGATTTGGAATTAAATTAATAATATTAATATTGAATAAGATGGACAAATAGATGAGAGTGATAGTTTTGTTGAAAGAGTTCAATCTATTGAGGAATATAGTGAATTATCTAATACTATGGATATTTATGATAGTAGTTCAGATGATGATGATAATTAATAAAGTTAGTTCTATTATAATCCTTTTTATGAGTATTAAAATGAGAAAAGAAAGTAGGAGAGATAATTGAAATAGCAATTAAAATAGAAATAAAAGGAGGAGAAGTAGGAAAAATAAAAAAAGAAAAGATAATTAACTCCATAATAATTGGAGATAGCTAAGGAACATAATAATTTATTTAAATAGAAATATCATAGAGTTATTTTAGATGAAGCTCATAATATTAAATTTAGATAAACATTATAATCAAAAAGTGCAAATAGTTTGGAAGCTGATTTTAGATGGTGTTTAACAGGAACTCCTATGTAAAATAAACATGATGATCTATTTAGTTTGTTATAATTTCTAAGAGTTGAAACATTTTCTGAATAGTAATTTAATCAATTTCATTTATAGTTTTTGGTGGAATACTTATATAAATAAGGAAGAAAATGAAGAAGATTAATAGAGAATATTATCATAGATATTATAACCTATAATTTTAAGGAGGACTAAGAATTCATAAAGATTTGATGGTCTTAATTAAGTGGATGAAGAAATATGTTGGGTTGAATTAAATGAAAAAGAATAAATATTGTATTAAAAATTATTAGCTGGTTCTTAAGATATATTTAAACATTTTACAATTGATAAAAATAATAAATCTTATGTACATATATTCTAAATCATTAATAAATTAAAATTAGCATGCAATCATCCATAATTAGCATTAAAAGAAATTAATTTAGATAAAACACCTATAGAAGAAGTTATTGACAAAATTAATTAATTCTTCAGCAACAAATAAAAAAGTACTAATATGACAGAGGTTTACAAAAAATCATTAGTAGAAAATATTAGAAATGGAGATGTATAAGAATGTGAAATTTGTATTAATACTTAAATAGATACTTTTTGTTTGTCTTCATGTGGTCATATATTTTGTAAAAAGTAATACATATATTATATTTATAGATGTTTCACTTAAGCTATAAATTAATAATAAATATGTCCAGTCTGTAGAACAACATTATCTATAACTGATTTGATTGAAATCAAAGTTGAAAATGAAAATGATTTTGAAGACTTAAAAACTTTAAAATTTGGTCTTAGTTCTAAATTAGTATCCATTTTAAATAAAACTAAAATTGTATAGTAATAAAAAGAGAAAGTATTGATATTCACATAATCAATTGATATGATTTAATTAATTGATAATCTATTTTAAGACAATGGAATCATTGCCTATAGGATTACTGGATAGATGAGTGTTGATAAAAGAGAAAAAATAATAAAATAATTCAAAGATTCATAAGATGCTATTGCACTCTTATTATCATTAAGAGCTACATCAACAGGATTGAATCTTACTATGGCAAATAATGTATTTTTAGTTGATCCTTGGTGGAATGTAAATTAATTAATAAATTATCAAGCCTGCTATTGAAGATCAAGCTATTGGAAGAGCTGACAGAATTGGATAATTAAATTAAGTTAAAGTTGTTAGATTTTTATGTAGAAATACTATTGAATAATCAATCAATTTGTTGCATTAAAAAAAGAGATTTTAAATCAAAAGAGCATTTAGTGGAGAGGCTAAAAAGGCATAAGAATTGTAAGATTTCAAATTTGTATTATTTCAATAATGATCTACAATAAATATATCAATTATCCAAATATCGATGTTATTATTATATTTAGATATATAATCTTACTAATATTTACTAATATTTTTAAATAAATATATTATAGCAAATATATGTATTTATTTGTTTTATCATTATGAATGAAAGCTAAATTTTTGAATGCTTTACCAACAATAATTAAAATTCTTCTTAATGAATAAAAAGCAGATAAAATAAGATAAGCTTCTTAAAAAAAAGGTATTGTATTAAGAGTACTGGAAAACTATTTTTAACTAATCCAATAAAGCAAAAGACAAAATTAAAGATGGAGACACTAGTACTAATATTTTTGAACTATTATCAAAAGGGGAAAGCAATTAAAATAAAGATAAATTAGAGTAAGGTTTTGACAAAATATTATCAGAATAGAATCACATTCTTAAATTACCAAAAGTATTATAATTTATAAAAAAGGACTAAAATCCAATTCAAGAAAATAGAATTTTACAAGAGAAGACAGAAAGTAAAACATTATTACAAAATAAAGCAACTTAATTATCTCCACAACCTAAATTTGATGAATAAATTAAATCCACTTCGAGAAATGTGTAAACTTAGAATATCACTTAAAAAATTACTATCACCGATACTAAGAGTTTAGAATCAGGAAATAAATAAATAGATATAAACAAAGACATCAATGATAATGTTATACAAAATGAAGTAAAATAAGTATTAATTAATGTTTCTCCTTAAGAATAATTACATTCTAATGTACAATCTTAAACTAAATTTGGAATTACTTAATAACAATATTAATAACAAGAATAACAATAAGTATAATAACTATAGTAATAGTAATAATAAAAATAATCATAAAAATAGTAATAGTAAGATAAATATTAATAAAAAAAATAATAATAATAATAATAATAATAAGAAAGTTTACAAACAATAATAAAGAAAATTAAAAGTTTTGAAAAGTCTATAAATAAATGTAAATAGACTAATTCTTAAGTCAAACCTGTCTCAAAGAATAATATCAATTAATTAGAATAGACTCACTAAAAAGGGTTAATTAATGAAAGTCATGATATTACTAAAGATATTCCTGATATTTAATAGTAATTGAAGATTTAAAATAATAAAATAAATATAGATACTGATAAATGCATCAAGAAATAATTTGAAAGAACTTAAAAATCTGTACTTTTAATTGATATTTTAGGAACATTTCATGAATGATTAAATAAAAACACTTAAGCCATAAGATAAATCCAATATTGCATAATAATTGACAACAACAAATGATTCAAATAATAAATCTATAGAAAATGATAATAAACAATAACAAATGAAAATCTCAAATGATGGTTTAATTTAAGAAAACATAAAGTAATAGTCTGAATAAAAAGATTAAGATAATCAATAAAATGAATCAAATACAACTTAAAATTAAATTGTTACTAGATCTCAACTCAAAGCTGTTCATAAGATTATGAGAACATTGAATCAAAAAGTAAATTATATTATTAAAAAAAAAGCTTCATTAAGATGATATAAAAATTCAAGTTATTTGGGATGAAGTTTTAGCTTAATAATCTGATTTGGTACCTAATTTTGAGAAATTTATTTAATGCATTCAATTCTTGCATAATTTAGAAAAGGCACATTTTGATTAATAAAAATTGACTGCTTAATTATTGTGATATAAATTATATGACAAAATTAGAAATTTATAATTAATTAAATATTGTTATTTCTCTTAAATTTCATAAACAATAATATTAATAATAATTTTAATATTAGCAATTTTACAATTTAAAGGCTTAAGTTTAAATTTATATAATAATAAAATATAGAAAAGACAGAAATATTTATTTATAAATTTCTCAATAATTATTTATAGATATTTATATATCTAATCAACTTGAAAAAACAGTTTTAAATTATAATAAATTAAGAATATACTTTAAACATTGTTAAAAAAGATTTGTTGATTCATTTGTAATGCATAAATATAATAAATAGACCATTAAAATTTCATTAAATTATTCAAACATATTTTATACATACAATATGTAAGATTTTATTATTAAAATCATTTAGAATTAAAGAACATTAGCATTTTCTTAAATTATAGATAAGCAATCTCTATGAATGTATAAAAAATGTTTAAGGTAATATATAAAATAATTTTTATCTTTAATCGATATTACAAAGATAATCAAAATATTATGATATTAATAAAATGTATTTTATTCATTCATTAATATTTCGCTATCAATTTTTCAATCACTTAGTGTCTCGTTATGAGTTTCTTTTTTTTCTTCTATAATTATATATAAATGAGTTATTTTTAACTTTCATTAGACAAAACAATAGTTTAAATAAACTGATAAATTTTAAATGCCTCAATTGATACATCTCGAACCTATTCTCCAATAATATCTTTAATTGGCTATAAAAGATGCAATTAACGATCACTAATTGATTCATAATCTATATTAGTTAATTTTTGATGAAATTATTGATGTTAAATTAATTTCTATGATTATGCCCATGACTTTTAACTCTCTTAATTAAAATCAAATAGGATCATTAAATATTGAAATATTGTTTCTACAATCATTGGAGGATTATGTAAAGTCTTTAAGATTGCTATATCTTACATTTTTATTTATTTCACTTCATTAACACTTTTATCTATGGCTTATTTAACGATCTCCTCTTATTATGGAGAATTTGGATTATTTTAGACATATTCCTATATTGAATTTTCAATATTCTAAATTTAATATAATTAATTTTAAAATATGATTGGCAACAAATGTAAGACTATGTAATTGGTTCTTTTGCTTACTAATCTAAATTTTTATACAGTAATGAAATCAAGGAATATAAGTATTTAGTTTATCACTTCAGGTCTCACTTTATAAAATAAATCCTATTTAGGCTTATCAATAGAATTTTTATTTCGATAATTCACTTGAATTTCTTAAAATTATATAAAGAGGTCTTTAATGCATTATTAATTTTTTTTATTGTTTTCTGATAAATAGTGTAATTGACTTTTAAGTTCTTATAACATTAATAAATATAATAAATATTAATAATACTTATATTTCTAATTATTTTTAATGCTATTTAATTCATTCATAAATAGTTTATTAATTAATTAATTAATTATTTTTTAAGTTGCTGTAAGTGTTTGCATAGATATCTTATTGTATTAAAACTTCTATATTCTAATTTATTAGATATTGTATAGGTTGATTTAAAATAGTCATAATTAGTTCATAACCCTTCCATTTTTGAATAAAAAAATAGGATTTAAATTTTTGTTAAACTTTTTTATTTATAAAATAGTGCCATTATTTTAGTAAATCATTATCAAATTTCCATTATATATATAATATAATTATGATCTTAAGAATTATTATTTTGAAAATTAATTGGAATATTCTAAATAATTTTCATTTTCTTTTTCATTGTATATTGAGTTCATATATCATATGTCTTATCAGTTTAAGAAATATAATAGAAATAAGATTAAAAATATAGACCTCTTTTTTTGTCTTACAATAAAATACTGCCAACATATATTTTTCATTATTTTATTTAGGTAAAGATTAGATTACTCAATTAAAATGCACTTTAGTTTGAATAAATTGATTTTCATCTCAATCTGAAATTTTGTGAAGTAAAGGAATAGAAATTTAATAAGGTTTACATTGAATTTTTTAATGATTTTTTTATTTCAGATTATTCTCATCAACATAAAGTTTGTAAGATGTGAATGGATACCTCTAGGAGTATACTTGACAGCTGTCAAGAATTATAGTGGTGCAGATACAGATGAATTTATGAAAATAGATGGAAAACTATCTTAATATATTAATTGTAATAGAGAAGGCAGCTATATCGTGTTAAACACAACATAAAGTGAAGTTTAACAAAAAAATCCATTCAGTTGGAATTCATATATGTTTTTTGTGACTTTTGACTTAATTTTTTTTTAACATTGGACAGATTAAGATTATGTAAATTATTCATTAGGATAAACTACATAAAGCTTTAATTATAATTCTAATTAAGTTCCACGATAGTAGAGTTAATTTTGTGAAAATCAATTTGCCTAGTATTAAACCTTTAATATGACAGTCAATACTACTAATGTTTATGGTTACCATAAGTTTAGTGCTTCAACAAGTACAGGAAGTGTTGCAATAAAAAATCTTATTATTTTAGGACTAAGATGTTCCCCAAATTGTAAAACTTGTTATGGTGAATCTTTTAATTAATGTTCATCATGTTCTAATGGCGATAGCAATGTTAATGATTGCAAAATATAATGTACACCTGAAAAACCTTTTTTCGTTAATAATTAAGGATGTTTTAAATAGTGTCAGATTGAGTAATCACTACATTTCAAAGGGTCATGTGTTACGTATCCAAGTAATACATTTTCATTATATATAGTTACCTATTTTATGAATCTAAATATAAACTAATATAAAACTACATCATAATATAGATGGTAATAAATTTATGATAAAGAAAACCTTTAATTCGAAACTTTAACTAACATAGCTTTCGAACATTATTACATATATGGAATATTCAAATATAATTAAGGTTATTAGAGCGTTATAAATTTGACTAATAATGATGGGTTATACTTGATTGGAATAAAAATAGAACTAATATTATTTAATAGAATGCCTACGATGAGTAGTATTTCTTTATTAATAAATGAAACATATTAGGCACATATTTATAATGATGGAAGTGGACTAAAATTCTATTAATTTAATCTTCAATATGAAAATAAAAGGAATAATATATCTTATTCAAATATTGAATACAATGATAACTATTATTATACATTATATATGTATGCAAATGTTTCTAGTAATTTTATTATTAAATTACTTGGAAATTATCCTAAGTAACAGCAATCTATTTATCATATAGATCATCTAATGCTGGTTGGGGGATTAGAACAATTTAGATAACATCAGGATAATGTCCATAATATTGTTTATAATGTAAATCTTAGTTTCAGTGTTCAGTATGTCAATAATACTATTTGATATCGAAATCTGGAACTTGTAGTACTTGTAATGGTATCTATTAATAAAAAATTAATAATACTCATTGTTAAGATATTGATGATTAAACTCCATGTAAATCAATTTATACATTATTAGATTCTGAATACCTTGTGAAAGAATTCATAGATTTTTCCATAAACCCTGTAACATATCAATTATATACATTATTATATTAAAATGGAACTAATTTCCTAAAGGGTGAAGGAATATTTTATTCTATTTGGAAACAAAAATTTAGAATATTTGGAGGACCATATATTTGGGCATAAGCAAAGTTTTAAAGAATATATGAAATAACACGTCCTCATTATAGTATATCTATAATCTTTATAATAATATTTGGTCCAAATTTTCCTGAAAATGGATAATTTATTTTTTGCTTAGATAATTAAGTTTAATTTGAGATCACATCTATTGATCAAGAAATAGTAGTTGACTATTTATATTTACATAATAATGATACTTTAATTGTGGAGTTGGAATGTAAGGGTCCAGATAATGAACCAATTTAGGCATATTGTGGATTTTATTAATACTATCTAACTGTAAATTATTGTAAACCTGGTTGTAATGGATAATGTACTAACTAAAATGATTGTTCAGAAAATGTTGCTACTTAAACCTGTTAAGATGATTAATATTTAGATATCTATAAAAATGAATGTAGGTAATGTTAACCTAATTGTTAAAAATGTACTTCATTATAAAATTGTCAAGAATGCAGAAATGGCTATACAGATCCTTCTTTAGGCTGTATTTGTGGTATAAATAAATTCGAAGATTATAATGGGTGCTAAGATTGTTCTTAAGATTGTAATTAATGCATAAATTTATAATTCTGTTTAGAATGTAAGACAGGTACTTTTAAAGTTCTAATGAATAATTAATGTGTTTGTTAAGAAGGTTACTTTAATGATTCATCTATATGTAGTATATGCAAAGAAAATTGTAAAAAATGTACAAGTTTATCAGATTGTAGTGAATGTTTTGAAGGATATTAAAAAACATCTTCTGATGAATGTCAATTGGATTCATAATTTTATTATTCTAGTGATCTTTAAAAGTTATTTAGTTGTGCTACTTTTAATGATAATTGTAATCCTTGTTAATCTAATGTTGATAATTGTACTTGTGGTGATTTAATAATATATAATAATGAAGATTGCGATGATGGCAACGAAATAATGTATGATGGTTGTCACAATTGTTAATATTAATGTTAATAATAGTGTACGAAGTGTATAAATGGTAAATGTTTTGAATGTGCGATATTGGGATGGTATTTGGATACCATTACATAAACTTGTAAAGAATAGTGTTATGATAAACTTAAAGTTGGAAATGAATAATGTGATGATGCTATTAATAATTCTAATTGTAAAGATTGTAAATATTTTTGTAAACCCGATTGCTAATAATGCAATTTTAATAATGGTACATGTTTAATTTGCAGAGAAGGATTACTTGCTAAAGACAATTATTGTTATAATGTATGTGGAGATAGTATAATTGTATCAGCTCCAGATGTTAAAGCGATTGAAGAATGTGATGATGGTAATAAAGTGGAATTTGATGGTTGTAATAATAAATGCTAATTTTAATGTTAAATAAATACTATTTGTGCAATTTGTTAGAATCGTTAATGCTAATATTGCTAATATGGCTATTTCCTTAATAAAATGATGAACAAATGTGATTGTGGTTTATCTTGTCTTACTTGTGATTATTCTAAGGGATTAGGATGTATAGAATGCTAATATGGTTATGAATTAAGGAATTAAATTTGTTATCCAATTTGTGGTGACTCTTACATTACTTTTCATGAAGAATGTGATGACGGTAATATGAATATTGAAGATGGATGTCATTAGTGTTTATATACATGTGAATAAACATGTCAATTTTGTTTATTCGGAGTTTGTTTAGAATGTTATGAAGATTATTAATTATAAAATGAAAGATGTATATTAATAATTAATTCGTATTTGGATAATAGTGATAGAGAGAGTAAATTTCAAAATAGTATGCCTCAATTATTTTATTAGGAATATTAAGATTATTATGTTATTGAATAATTCAATGATTTTATCTAGAAGGATACTTATTATCTTGATTAATTGTATATGTTATATAGAATAAGAATTGATGTTCAAAAATATTATATTAATAGAATTGATATAATAATAAATGATAATCATATTGAAAAAGATGAACTAATTTGTCCAATAAATTGTTCAGATTGTATCCATGGTTCTTGTATCTCTTGCACATTAGGATACAATTTAGATTTAGTTAATAATTTATGTAATGCTGTTTGCGGTGATCAATATATAACAATTGAAGAATTATGTGATGATGGAAATAACATTATTTAAGATGGTTGTTTCTAATGTAAATATCAATGTTAAGATGAATGTACAAATTGTCATTATGGTAAATGTAAAGAATGCATTCAATCTTACTATTATGATATCAAGAAAGAAAGATGTGTAGAAAGGACAATCTGTATAGAATCATAAGGATATTATTATGATGATAAATAAAATATTTGTTATTCAAAATGTGGAGATAATATTAAAGCAGGAAAAGAACAATGTGATGATGGTAATGATATTCCTTATGATGGATGTTATTAATGTAAATATCAATGTGAATAATTATGTGAGATTTGTTAATAAGGTAAATGTGTAAATTGTTAAATTGGTTATAAATTATCAATACAAAATTCTAATTGTGTAAATGATTGTGGGGATGGATTAATAAAAGATATTGAATAATGTGATGATGCCAATTCTATAGTAAGAGATGGATGTACTAATTGTCTTATTGATCCTGGATATAATTGTTTAACATTAAATAATAAAAGTTTTTGTTACACATGTAAATCTAATTGTATTTAATGTGAGTATGTTAATGGTCAAATAAATTGTATAAATTGTTAAAAAGGATATTTCTTAACAAGTAATGAATGTGTTAAATGTTCAGATTAATGTGAAGAATGTAAAGATAGTCCTAATAATTGTACTAAATGTATATTTGAAAATTGTAAAAAATGTGATAATAAATAAGGATTCTATAGTGATTTTAATCTTAAAAAATGTATTACTAAATGTGGTGATTTAATAGTTGCTGATAAAGAATAATGTGATGATGGCAATAAAATTAATAATGATGGATGTAATTCTTAATGTGAAATTGAATAAGGATTTACATGTTACAATAATCTTTGTAAAAAGATTGAATAAAAATATATAGAATTTAATTATTCCAATAACACTTCTACTAATTGTTTACATTTAAAGGGTGAAGTAGATTTTAAACTAATTTGTCCTAAAATTACTATTGAAATAGATTACTTTTAACCAAATGAATTCAATTACACATTAACTCCTTTTGAGATCAATTAAGCTAAGTATGGATGTGAAATCTCATTTGAATTCTTTAAAACAATAATAGAAAACAATCTAATCCATTTGATAATCCCAATAAATAATAATGATGGATCAAGACTTTTAGAAGAATACAGAATTACCATTATTCCAAGAAAATAGATTTATTACAATTAATAAGAAAAATAATAAGCATAAATGATTGCTGCAACATCCAATTAATTGTAACTCCTCCTCTAATTAATTGGTCCATTATCAATCATCCTTGGAGGTGTTTCCTTTTTTTGGACTATCCTAGAAATCCTTACTTGGATTAATAATTTCTATTTTCTCAATATTGAATATCCTCTTAATGTCAAAATATTCTTTTAACAATTTCAATGGGATGATATTTTCTAGATTCCAGATTTAATTCCCTTTAATACACCAAATGATCCATTTTATTTTTAAGCTCCAAAAAAATTTCAAGAAAAAAATGTTAATCCATTATTTATTAAAAACATTCAAATATTTATTTGCTTAATTTTAATTGCTATCATAATCTATTTCATATCATATGCAATTATTGCATTATTCAAAATAAAGTTAAAAACCAATCTATAATAGAGTCATAAAATTTATATTTTTACAAAATGTAATAATTTATAAGAAAATTAACAATCTACATAGAAGGGTAAATAATTATTTTAAAAGATACAAGAACTTCCCTAATTTGCAGTTATTATTTTTAGAACTGCTCTTGAATATTAACAAAACTTTTGGTCTAAAATCAATTCTATTATAAATTTACTACTTTTAGATTTATTTATGGCATGCATCCTATAATTATCTTGTCCAAAAACCCATTATCATTATATTATCATAATTAACAATTTTTTAGCTGTATGCTTTTTAATACTTACTTTAATAATTTATTATATTTATGTTTATGTCAGCTCTAAACATTAGATACTTTTGAATCATTCACTATTCAAAAAGAAATACTTATCAATTTATGAAGTACTTAATTTGTAAAATAATACTGCCATGCAATATTGTTACTTTAATCTAATCAGAAAATTCTCTTTTATTATCTTTATTGTATTATTATACGACAAACCAATATTATAGACAACTTTTTGTTGTCTGTCATGCTTTATGAATCTGGCATTTTTGTTTTATTAAAATCCTTTTAATTCAAAAAGTATATTTATTTAAACAGGAATTCCTGAATTTTGCATTTTCTTTATTGTATCATTAGCAGTGTTAATAGCATTTGATGATATGAATAATATACTAACTGTAAACTAAAAGTAAATGATTGGGTGGATAATTATTATTCTCATGTCGATATCAATTTTAGTCTAATTGATATTTTTGATGATTGAATTTTTTTCTAGAATCAAATCAAATTGTGAAACCCTTAAAAACATTATTTGCCCATCAAAAAAGTAATCATGATTGAAATATATATTTTTTTATATTACTCACTTTTAAGGTTTTTTATCAAATAGGAAACTTTAATAAATATTTTATATTTTTAGTATTTGATCAACAATTTAAATATAACTACAATATAAATTTGTTTTAATATTAATTTTAATTAAATACGTTAAGAAAGAAGGATATTTTATATTATTTTTTTTATTTATAAAATTTATTTAAAAATAAATTTATTTATGCAAAACTAAAGTAGAAAAAAAAAAGAAATAACAGAATGAATAAATTTCTATTTGATATAGTACTAAAAGCTATAAAAATAGACTTGGCTTATTAAAATTATTTTATATATAATACAAGTATTATATTATTATATTTACATTGAATTTATGGAATGTCATGCTTGAATTTGTCAAAGTTATAATAATCTTTTTAACATATTGATGAGGGAGTTCAAATGGAGATAATTTATTTCAAAAATATTGATTTAAAGTAAAAACAAAAAAGTTTGCTAATAAGATTGATACTAAGAGGAATGTAACTTATAGTTGTCAAATAGGAAGGATATATGTATATAGTAACATTGTATTTTTCTTGTCAACTATTTAACATAAATAGAATAAAATAATTTAAATTATCATTCAAAAAAATATGGATAAAGTGGTAGCAATGTTCTGAAACTCTAAATTCTTTCTCAACTTTATTGAAAAATAACAAATATATCGTTTTATACTTAATGCATTATAGTCTCTTTAAATTCAATATTTTGATGTAAAATAAATTGTTAACCCAATTAAGAATCAAAAAATATAATTAAAAATTTCGTTTAAAAATATAACATTATTTAACAATTAATCAATACCATAGATCATCAAGGAGATTTGTTATTCTTAAAATATATTAGTGCTCTATATGGTCTTGTATATCCAGAATATCTTACAAAGATTGAGTATTTTGCTCCATTCTTAAACCCATCAAACTTCTTTTAATTTTTTTATGAAAAAAATCAGAGATAATAGAAAGAACAATAAGTAATAAAATTTTCAAATATTATTCCTCTTTTAATCTAAATTTAACACCCATCATCTGATCTCTTTTTTCTTTTATACAATTTTTTGTTTTTTTTCATATTATCATTAACATTTTTAATTAGTCCTTAAATAAACCATTATTTTCACTTATTTCTATTTGGAAGCCGTGTGAAACATGCTATTGTAAGAATTCTATATTAGATTGCTAATTGGCTGGGGGGGGGAACATATAAATATTCTTATATATATATATCCTTAAAAGAATGAAGATATTCATTTCCTCTCGAATATATATGACAAGTTTCATATGGAAATTGATATATAGACATTTATTTTGAAACTATGGTAAATATGCTTTCCTGCTCTACTAGATTTATTTTGAAATAAATAATAATGAAAAACCATAGATTGAATTTAAATAAATTTCAAATTATGCAGCAGAAATTTTAAAAAATAAATGACTTATGATATAAAATAAAAAAATTAATCTTTTTGAAATTTAAAAAGAATTTTTAAATTGTATATTTATTCAATACTTAAATGAAAATAATTTTAACTCTTTGTTTGGTAGCACTCGTTTGCTCTCAACAAGTGTTTAAATCAAATGAATGTAATGATTGTGGTTTATTCAAATCACAAAATGATTGTGAAGGATATAAACCTGTAGCATGTGAATGGATTGGAGCCTCTGGAACAACACCGGCCAAATGTTAAAAGAAAGATGGAGGAGGATCTTAATAAGGAACATTCAAACCCTATTGTGAATTAGTTGAGAAACCAGAAGTGAATTGCTCAAAGACATTTGGGTGTGCTTATTTAGATTCAAAATGTGTGCATTTTGCAGGATGTTCGGCTTACGTTAAAACTACTCCTTAAGAGTGCTAAGCAATCTCATATCGTTGTGTGAGTGATGGCTTTGCTTGCATTGAAGCAAAAGAATGCAAAGACTACAATGAAAGTCAATGTGAAATTACTCCAAGTGTCTCAGGAATTTTGAAATGCAAATTTGATGGTGGAACATGCAGAGATTATGGATGTTCAGAAGCAGATCTAACCTTTACTACTGATCAATAATGTAGTGATTGGTAATCTACATGTATCACAAGAGGAAAGGGATGTTGGACAAAACCATTACCAAATTGCTCAACTTACACAGGAACAGAAGAATAGTGTAATTCTTTTATTGGTTTTGATGGTAATTGTGAGTTAGCAAAAGATACTACAAATTGTAAAGCAAGAGAATGTGCAAAAGCCTCAAATACTATTTCTACAGATGATGAATGTAAATCATATTAAAAAGGATGTATAACAACCGGAAAGGGTTGTTATTTAGGAACAACAAAACCATTATGTTCAACTTATGATGGGGATAATACAAGTTGTGTTGGATATATTGGATCTGATGGAGTTTGTGAAGGTGATGCTGGAGGTACAAAATGTAGAGCAAGAAAATGTGAAAATGGAAACTTTAAGACTGATGAATAATGTAAAGACTATTAAAAGACTTGTGTGACAAATGGTGTAAAATGTGTTAGTGCTTTACAAACCTGTAGTACATATAAAGGTACTGCAACAGGATGTAGTGCTTATATTGGAAGTGATGGTTATTGTACAGGTACTAGTACAACAGTTGAAGCAAATTGTGTTCCAAAAGTTTGTGATTAAGCTGGAGATACTTTTACTACTGATGAAGCATGTGAGAAATATTAAAAAGGATGTGTTACAACTGGTAAGGGATGTTCAACTAAAGCTGCTTTGAAAAAATGTACAGAATATGATGGAG
This sequence comes from Paramecium primaurelia, assembly GCA_905182975.1. Taxonomy (NCBI): domain Eukaryota; phylum Ciliophora; class Oligohymenophorea; order Peniculida; family Parameciidae; genus Paramecium; species Paramecium primaurelia. The sequence goes on from CAJJDM010000045.1 coordinate 528,300, forward strand.
ATTCAACACAAGCATGCAATTCAAGAATTGGATCAGAAGGTAGATGTACTTGGAGGAGTGGAAATAAATGTTCACCTAGAGATTGTACTTCTGCACCTACATCAACAAATACAAACCCACTTTGCAGTAATTGGTTTACAAATTGTGTAACAACTGGATCAGGTTGTGTAAGTGCAACTACATGTGAATTGACAGTTAAATAATAAAGTTGTGAAGGAACAAAGGATTGTGTTTGGTAACCTATATGTACAGAGAATTCATCTTGTTCACAATTTAAAAGAAAAGCTATTTGTATGGCTAATACAGCTAGAGTTTTTGATGGATATGCTGATGTATAAAGAACAATTGAAAAGTGGGTAACTCAAAAATGTGGTTGGGGATCCAATGGTTGTGAAAATCTTTAATGCTCTCATCTAACTGGACCTTTCTATAGTATTCATGCTAATTGTTAAGCTGAAATGAGTACATGTATTAGTAATGGAGTTGATGCTTGTATTACTAAAGTTGAATGTTCAAAATTGAAAGGAACAAAAGATACTTGTTAAGCTTATCCAGGATTTTGCACAAATACAGCTTCAGCTACAGAAACAACCAATTGTACATAAAGATAATGTTCAGAGAATGTTGATGCATAAGATAATCCAGCATGTGAAGCGTGGAATCAAGGATGTATTAGTACTGGCAAAGGTTGTGTTATTTATACAACCACTTGTAACTAATTAAAAGGTGATCGAGACACTTGTAATAAATTGTTTGGATACAGTTCAGGAATAATAACTAATTACAAAACAGTATAATGTTATAATGATTCAACTGCAACAGTAGATTCATTTTGTAAAATAAAGACATGCATAATGGCAACAGGAATGACTGAAGGTTCATGTGATGGTTTCTTAAGTGGATGTGCATTTGATGGAAAAGATAGTTGTGTAGATCCAGAAACAGCAACTTGCAGTGATTATTATGGTGTTTCATCATTTTGTGAAGGAGTAAAAATCAAAGATTAAGGTGATAAATATTGTTATGGTACAGCAACAGCAGCTAAATGTACAATAAGAAGATGTGAAGATAATGCTGATGCTAATACAACAGATGATATATGTGAAGGATTTAAAACAGGTTGTGTTGCTAAAACAACAGGAGGATGTATAGCTAAGACAGCAATTGCATGTTCATCATAAACAGGAACTAGTGAAACATGCCCCAATTTCTCAGCTAGTACAGGAAAATGTTAAAGATATAATACATGTTAAGATAGAGCTTGTGCAGATATCACAAATCCAAATGGTCATTAAGATTGTATGACTTACAAATCAACTTGTAGATTCTTGAAAACAGGATCAGCGTGCATAAATCATAATGTATGTGCATCATATAATGTTCCAGATTCAACAGCAACAAGCTAAGCCAAATTTGATTATTGTACTACAATCACTGATTCAAATGGTAAATTATGTGGATATAAAACTGGAAATACCTGTGCAGATAGAACTTGTGATTAAATGCTAGGTACTTATTCAACAACTTTGGCATGTACATCTTACATATCTACAACTACAACTACTGGTACTGGAACCTGTAAATTGGCTGGTACTGGATCTACAGCTGTATGCTATGCTCCTTTGAATACTTGCGCCTATACCCATAATATAAGTGGAACTGATGATGCTAAAGTAACAGAGTGTCAAAAATATGTTAATGATAAAGATATTAAATGTACCTACATAACTGGTCCTTAATGTACAACATAATCTACATGCGAAAAGATTATCACTTAAACAGATGAAAAGACTTGTAATGACTTTTTATATCCAAATGGTAAAGGTGTTTGTTAAAAAGTAACTGATTCCACTTGTTTAACTACAGTAGAAGTAGCATCAGGTTGTACTGGCTATAAAATAGATTAAACAAAGACAGAAGCATAAAAGAAGGCACTGTGCTAAAGTTTGTATGTAATTGATGATGTTGATAATCACGGTGCTGGAACTGGTAAATTTACAAAGTGCATATATAAATCAACTGCTACTAGTACATGCTCTGCTATTAGTACTTGTGCTGATATTCCATCAGCCAGTAGCCAAACTGATTGTAATAACTAATTAACTGGCTGTTTTTATTTCAATGGATTATGTTATGGTGTATAAAATACATGCGCTGGCGCAACTATTCCTAATAGTGCTAATACTGACACATTAAAATCATTATTTTGTCATAGTATGAAGACAGCCTCTACTTATTGCAAACTTAATGCTGGTAAAACTGCATGTGAAGATGGAGTTGCAGCTTGTGCTACATTTGACATTTCATCAATTACTGGGGGATAATGGGATAATGCTGCTATTACTGTTTCCAGCTATTGTTTAGCTGTAGCAGACAAAACAAAAAAAATATTTTGTAAAGCCGGAACAAGCCCCAATTGTGCTGCAGCAACATGTGAGGATATTCCAGGCCCATAAAACTAGGGAGATTGTGATAATAGAATACTTGGTTGTGCCTTTTCAAATGGAAAATGTAGAACTTTTAATCCAGCAGGAACAGATTGCACAGCTATTGATCTTACTACTGCTGCTGCTGATATCAATACACCATCAGGAAAAACATAATTTTGTTAATCTATCACTCAGACTATCAGTTCTACTGCAACTCCTTGCACATACAATGAACACAAAACAGGTACTGCTGATACTACATGTGCTGCTACTGGTGCTTGCTCAACATATAACGTACTTCCAGATGATGCGGCTACAAAACTTACTTATTGTAATAGCAAAGTAGATGATAAATTTCATAAGTGCACCTTTACAACAGGTGCCTCAAGCTGTAGAGATTATGATTGCTTCGATATCTCTAATCCAACATCACAAATTTCATGTGATTTAGGAACTCCTGGAAAAACATGCACTTATATTTCAGGAACCTGTTATAATACAACTGATGGATGTGCTAAAATTCCAACATCAGGAACAGATAAGAAAGCATATTGTGAATTATTAACATCTGCCACAATTAAATGTACTTACATTTCAGGAGACTTTTGTACTCCAAAAGTAGCAGATTGTAAAGGTTATAATGTTACAGATGCTACTAATAAGTCAACTACATGCAATTCATTAAAAACTACAACCAATGGCGAGTGTACTTATGTTTGGGGTAATAAATGTGCTGCACTAGGTGCTTGTGAAACTTATGTTGGTACGACTGATCCAGAATAAGGACCAGAAACTGGTAGTGAAGAAACTTAATGCAAGAGTTTGAAAGATGCTGCTAGAAAATACCCATGCATTAAACATGATACAGATGCTAAAAAATGCAGAGCCTAGGTATGTGCTGATAATGATAATGATGAAACGGGATGTGCAAGCAATGTTAACGGTTGCATATACTACTAAACTAAATGTATACAAAAAACTACTTGTGCATCATATACCGTCCCAGGAGATTTAGCAGGTAATACTGAAAAACAAGCATGGTGTGAAGGAGTTACTGATTCAAATAATAATAAATGTAAATGGGATGGCACCAAATGTGCTGATAGAACATGCAATGATTCTGCAACAGCCAACTTTTACACTACTTCTGATTGTAAAAGTTATTTAAAAACTTGTAAGACTAATGGCTAAAAATGTGTAGATGAAACTTCAGGTTGTAGTACTTTTACAGGTAACCAGCCATATTGTGAATATTTACTTGATAATACAGCTAAAGATTATTGTAAACTGAATAGTGGTGCTGTTGTATCTGGTGCTTGCTAAATTAGAACATGCTATGATAATGTGTCTGCTCAATCTGATTCAGATTGTGAAACTTGGTTGAAAGGATGTGTGACCAGAGGTAAAGGATGCATTCCAAGAAATAAACCTTGCTCTGATTATAGAGGAACTAAATCATCATGTGAAGCATTTAAATAATTTTCTCATGTCGATTCTGAAACAAAACTAGATGTTTACATTTTATGTTCTGGAGACGCTTCAAATACTGAGACTAGTAAATGCAAAGATAGAAAATGTTCAGACAATACAAGTGCCACTTCAAATGATGAATGCTAGGCCTATTTAAATGGTTGTGTAACAAAAGGAACTGGATGTGTTGAAAAAACTGCTGATTGCTCAGCATACAAAGGAACAAGAGATGTTTGTAGTAAATTCATGGGATCTAATGGATTAGATTATTGCTATAATGTCAGTAATGCTACAGAAACATCCTCTTGTTAAAAGAAGAAATGCTCAGATATTACAGGTACTGATAATAAAACATGCAGTGATGGAATGAAACCATTTAAAGTTACTGATAAACCTTTCTGTGTTTATAATGGCACTGGATGTGATACTTATGGTAAGAAGTGTGAAGAATTCAAAGGAACAGATAACAAAGATGATTTAAATTCTTGTTCAAAATATATTGCAAGTAACGGGCCATGCAAAGCAACCTCTGTTGGAACAATTGTTGGAAGTTGTGCCAAAAGAGTTTGTACAGAAGCTCCAAATACTTTGAAAACTGATAAGGAATGCTAAGATTATCATCCAGAATGTTTAACTACTGGTTATGGATGTACTTCAACTATCAAATGCAATACTTTGACTAATTAAGATTCTTGCAAATCAAGACCTTAATGCACTTGGGCTAACTTATGTGAACCTAAAAAGAATTCATGTTCTGCATAAAGTGGAACAAGTCAATCTAATTGTGTTAATACAGTAATAACATATGAAATCGATAAGGTTTCATACAAAAAGTATTGTGCTTGGACAGAAACAGGTAATGTATGTAGAGATCAAAAATGTGAAGATCTATCTGCAACTATCAACACTCATAAATAATGCAATGATTTTGATAAGGGTTGTACTACCACAGGTTCTGGTTGTATTACAATGACAGTTTGTTCTGGATATAAGACTGAATCAATTTGTAAAAATGCTTCATATGTCAGAGATACTAAGACTGGAGAATTGGGAAGATGTGGATGGGAAAATAATAAATGTAGAGAAAGAATTTGTCAAGATTTGAGTGGAAAGACTGATGCTGAATGTGATGCACATTTGAGTGGTTGTAAAACAAATGGAACAGAATGTGTTTAAGCATTATCTTGTTCTGACTTCAAGACATAATAATATTGTCTCTCATCAAAGAGTGGACCTTGTCTTTGGGTTCAAAGTAATTCAACTTGCTATGATTATGATAGATGTGAGGATGCTTTAGTAAAAACTCATGAGGGTTGTTAAGCCTTTTCTCCTCTTTGTACTACTAATGGGGAAACTTGTATACCAATTACATCTTGTGCTAAAACTGTCTTAAAGGCATCATGTGTTAAGGGTACAGATGGTATTTGTGGATATTTACCAACTGATAAATGCTAATTATTCGATAAATGTTCAGATGCAGTCTCAAATGATTAAAATGCATGCTTAGCATATGGTGGTTGTATTACTGATGGAATAGCTTGTGTTGCTAAGGGTAAATGCGGTGACTACAAAACAGAAATTTCATGCAAAAATAATCTTGGAAGCGATGGAATTTGTTTCTGGAATGGTTCATCATGCAAATTGAAGGAATGTTCAGATCTTATAGGAACTACATACGAAGGTTGTCGATCTCAAGTTATCAGTTCTGGTACTTGTACAACTGATGGATCTAAATGTGTTCCTCTTGGACTTTGCTCAAGTTATACAGAGGCTGGATGCTACTAAGGAACAGATGGTACATGTATCTACTCTTATCCTGTTGGTTAAACTACAGGAGCAAAATCATGTAGATTAAAGTAATGTGAAGATATAGATAAAGGAATTAATAATTCTGCTTGTAGCAATGTTATTCCCGGTAAAGAATGTGTTTCTAATACAAAGAACTGTATTCCAAAAGCAGCTTGTTCAACATACAAAACTTTAGAAGCATGTAATGGAGGAGGATTAGATGGTACAAACAAAGTTGTTTGCGCATTCACACCTAATTCAGCTACTGATAAAGTTAACGGAACTTGCAAGACCTTTACATAATGCTCTGATGCTAATGCTGATCCTACAGCCTGTGAAACTAACAAGAGTTGCAAAAAGACTTAATCTGGAACTACCACATCTTGTGTTCCCCATACTTGTGATACATTTGCAACAAGTACTGATTGCCAACCAGTTCCTAGCTTTGATGGTAAAGGCTTCACTATTTGTACTTTACAAAATAATAAGTGTGCACCTGGTGATCCTGGAACCATAACTGATCCAAAGATATGCTACACTAAATCTGCCTATACTTATACATGGAATTAAACAACTAATAAGTGCGAAAAATGCTTAGCTGGCTCTACATAACCAAATAACACAAATAATAATACCGATAATACCACTACTGATCCTAATACTGATGATTATGGCATGATTCTATCCATAATTACATTAGGACTATTTGGAATTATGGCCTGAAAATGATTTTATAAATATATATAGGGAAAAATTAAACAAATATTGAAAATTTCATTATTATAATATAAGATTATTTATTATATGAGATAATCTTAAATATGAAAATAAGATAAATTTTTTTTAATATCTTCAAGCAAACTTTAATCAGAAAACTTATGACTTTTAAATGACTAAAACAATTATATAGTCTTAATTCTGAAAAGAAATATTCAATAGATTATATCAAATGAATTCTACTTTCAAGATTAATCACTATATTTTTGTTTATAATGAAACTTTTATATTTATAACTTAAAAATTATTGATCTTTTATGTAAAGATGAATAATGAAAAGATTATATTATTTCATATATTTATTTTATTAAAAGAATTTTAGGTACATGCTTAGAAAATAGAATACCATAATTACTTTTTTTAAGGGGAAAAAAATCACAGAAAGTGGATAAAGAAATAACTGATTTTATCACAATTCAATTTAAAGATGTGATTAAAAAATTACTCTCCGAAATCGTTTACTTATTTGTTATTGTTAGCAAATTAGCTTAAGAAATAAAACTCTCTCGTATTCAAAACTAATATATTATAAAGAGAACAAAAAGCATTAATTTATTTGAGCATTTATCTAGATAAAAAATTTAAGAAATATTTTCGCTTTCATTAAGAAATGGGGGAAAATCACAAGGATTTTTGAATATTTCATCTATTTACTTTCACTAAATTCTTAATTACATGTTGTTTCAAATTATCTTAATCATTTTTAAGAAGTTGAATCTCATACCAACAAAAACATTAAGATTAGCTTCTACGTTTCAAAATCAGATACTAAAATTAAGATGATTATGAGATTGATGTAAGATAAAATAGGAATGATATCAAATATTCTAAATAAGATAATGATTAATTTATATTGAAAATAGAATAATTCAAATAAATAATCATTTGGAAAAATCTCAATTAAATTATAAATATTTAATTGAGTAATTTAATAATCATCCTTACTTAAATTATAACAACTTATCAAAAAGTTTTTCTCTCTCTAATTATGTTAGGTATACATTTTTGTTTCTTTTCTAAGATCATCTTTATTGAGAGAACTTAATTTACCTTTTTATTACTTTATCCTTTAATTATCTACAATAATACAAACTTGAAAAATCTTTATTTATAAATTTTAACTTTGATTACATTCATAGTCCCAAATACCCAATACTATTATTTTTATTTGTCCAATTGATATCTATTTATCTTTCTTAAAAAAAAATATTTCTATAAAATTTTTAGTAACCTTATTTTATCATTATAACAGCCAAATACTAAATACTCAAACTAAAGAGAATTGAATTTAATTCAATGTTTCTGTCAGCTGATCATTATATATTAAATTTTTTTTAATTAATTCCTTCCTACATTAGTAAATTTAAAGATATAACTTGTTTCATAATTATTTTTTGAAAAGACAATTTTGCCAAATTTTTGTAAATTTTCGATTTCAAAAATTAATTTGGATTTTCATTATTATAATGTTTTATATGACAAAAATAGATTGAATAATTAAAAAAATACAATTATCAATATAGTATTATTCATATTTTCCAATTTTGTCATCAGATTATCAGATAAATCTATCTATAGTCTATCTCTTATTAATTTGATCTAACCTAATGGAATTTACATTTAATTACAAGGGGAAATCAAACTAATTCATTCAATAGAAAAGAGATATAATTAATAATTTTAAATCCTTCTTTTTTGACTTCCTTATTTATACTAATTTTTTATTTATTTTTTTTACATTTCTTCCTTAGAGTAAAAAAATGGTTTCGTTTTCTTCTCTCTATCTACAAAAAATATTAAACTATCCTCAACCTTCGAATAATCTTATCTTTGTCTTTCTAATAGGAGTTTGGCTTTTAACACAGTGAATACTAATAAAAGATGATTAATATTACATTTCAAATATTCTAATTGAAGAGATAGTTTGATTTATCTCAAAGAAGGTTTCAATGTTTTATTAATAATTTTTTTAATTCTAAAGTTTATAACTAAATATCAAACTAATTAGTAGGTCTACTTAATAAGAATTTTATTGGAATTTAAATTTATCTCAGTTAAATAATATTTATTTAATGGTTTGTGTATTAAATATAATTCACTTAAGTAATTGATCCCAATAGCCTCTATAATATATCCTATTCGCTATAAAAATCCAATATACTAAAGAATTTAAGAAAATAATGAAGCATGAAAAAATGACAATATCATGATAAATGAAGAAAAATTCACTTTAAGAAAATATTTTTTTTATAATAATATACTCATCACACTTTTAATGATCTTAGGTCCTATATAGATATTACTAAGATTCTTCAACATCGTTAATCATTACTAGACCTTCTCGTTTATCTTTAATATGTATTTAGAAAATATTAAAATAAAATAACAAGATTAGAAATTCTTAAAGAAGATTATAATAATTTTCATCTTTGCTAATTTCATGTTGAGGAAGAAAACTATAAATTTAAAAAATGATAGAGATTCACAATTAGTAAAATCAGAATCAAATAGCCTGAAATATTTTTATCTATAAATTCTAAATATTTAAAAAAAGAATAAATATTAACAATCTGATTACTGAAAAAAATGAAGATTTACTCTGTTGAAAATGTGTACACATACTTATAGTAGATGATATTCCTTTTAATCAAATAGCAAAAATGATATTAAGTAAATACTAAATTGAAGTATTTGATGAATTTCAATTGATTGAAAGAGTCTTACAAAAATGCCTGAAAAACTATAAATTCATTGTTTTAATTTTTAAATAATAAATTGCATCCTTAAATTAACTTCTAATTAGATATGATACATAAGAAAACATATAATAAGGTAAAACAATTTGAATAAACGCATTACTTTAAAATCTGGTAACATAATTTCAATTGAATGTACTGATTAGAGAGGTATTTAAAATTAAATTTATTTCATATAATAGTCAAAATTTCATGAAGAATGCAATTTTAATAATCAATTCAAACAATTAGTGAATTTACTTTTTCTTTATATAATATGAAAATTAATTATGTTAAATGTTATTCTTAAGCACAATATGAAATGATATGGTGATAGTTATTCGAAAAAAGAAAAGCCTTGATTAACCATGATGCTTTACTTATAAAATTCTAAATGATACTTTCTTAAGATTGAATTAAGATATATTTGATTCGATGCTGTTTGACTAAATTAAATCTTTATCAAACAGAGTTTATATTAATCTAAGTATCTAAGTTATCTTGCTATGAAGATTAAAAAACATATCTGCTCAACTTCTAAATGAAAATGGAAGATTCAATAATATCACAAAAATTTTACAGCAAAATAAATGATAGCAAGTTATAATTTCGATGAAAGCTCATTTTTTCTACCTAATAAATTGTTTTTCATTATTTCTCTTAAATTACAATCCTTTTTCCTCATTCTAATTTTCAATGCTAAATTATATAATTGGATAAACAAAGTATTTTAACTCAATAATCTCCTTCTTCTCAAAATGCTTAATTGTTTCTAATAATAAGGGAAGTAATTCATTTCTTGTGATTTTTATAACAATAACAGACATCAAGATTTTGTTTTTATTAATATAAATTAGCATTACAATTGAGCATTTAAATTATAGCTAGAATAGTTTTTAAATGTGGACTTGCGAGTAAAATATAAATTAACAATAAAAGGATATAAAGATACCTCCAATAGATCGTTCTTTTTTGAAAGTAATAAATTAACAATAATAATAAATATTTAGTGTTTAATCATACCTTATATATAGTTATTGATTACTTTATGCGATGAGAAGATATTAATCCATAATTCATTAATAGAATGACATTTTCATCGACACTCAATATTTTCAAGAGTTTAAACTATATTTAAAGAGAATTTTACAAAAAAAAAAATGATTTACTCTTCTCAAAACTCACAGTTAAATGCTAAATATGAAGTTTGTAACAAATCAATAAATAATTTATAAAAAAAAACTATCCCATATAATAACAATAAATTAAACTGGCTGATTGGTTTTTGTAAAAGTAATATATTAATTTATATTTATAAAACTAATTTCTATAAAAATCTTTATAAGATCTCTCTAGTGTTTTGATTCATGATNTTAGAGAGGTATTTAAAATTAAATTTATTTCATATAATAGTCAAAATTTCATGAAGAATGCAATTTTAATAATCAATTCAAACAATTAGTGAATTTACTTTTTCTTTATATAATATGAAAATTAATTATGTTAAATGTTATTCTTAAGCACAATATGAAATGATATGGTGATAGTTATTCGAAAAAAGAAAAGCCTTGATTAACCATGATGCTTTACTTATAAAATTCTAAATGATACTTTCTTAAGATTGAATTAAGATATATTTGATTCGATGCTGTTTGACTAAATTAAATCTTTATCAAACAGAGTTTATATTAATCTAAGTATCTAAGTTATCTTGCTATGAAGATTAAAAAACATATCTGCTCAACTTCTAAATGAAAATGGAAGATTCAATAATATCACAAAAATTTTACAGCAAAATAAATGATAGCAAGTTATAATTTCGATGAAAGCTCATTTTTTCTACCTAATAAATTGTTTTTCATTATTTCTCTTAAATTACAATCCTTTTTCCTCATTCTAATTTTCAATGCTAAATTATATAATTGGATAAACAAAGTATTTTAACTCAATAATCTCCTTCTTCTCAAAATGCTTAATTGTTTCTAATAATAAGGGAAGTAATTCATTTCTTGTGATTTTTATAACAATAACAGACATCAAGATTTTGTTTTTATTAATATAAATTAGCATTACAATTGAGCATTTAAATTATAGCTAGAATAGTTTTTAAATGTGGACTTGCGAGTAAAATATAAATTAACAATAAAAGGATATAAAGATACCTCCAATAGATCGTTCTTTTTTGAAAGTAATAAATTAACAATAATAATAAATATTTAGTGTTTAATCATACCTTATATATAGTTATTGATTACTTTATGCGATGAGAAGATATTAATCCATAATTCATTAATAGAATGACATTTTCATCGACACTCAATATTTTCAAGAGTTTAAACTATATTTAAAGAGAATTTTACAAAAAAAAAAATGATTTACTCTTCTCAAAACTCACAGTTAAATGCTAAATATGAAGTTTGTAACAAATCAATAAATAATTTATAAAAAAAAACTATCCCATATAATAACAATAAATTAAACTGGCTGATTGGTTTTTGTAAAAGTAATATATTAATTTATATTTATAAAACTAATTTCTATAAAAATCTTTATAAGATCTCTCTAGTGTTTTGATTCATGATCAAACTAAGTTCTCTATTTAGAATATCCATGCATTTTTATGATACATTTTCAACTACTTTGTTAGAATTTAATTTCCTCTTAAATATAACTAATATAGTATTTATAATAAATAGAATTTAATATAAATTTTAAGGAATTTAGTTCAGATTATTACATATTAGTTTTAATACATATAAAGGAATTCATCTATTAGTTTTATTTAATTGATTTTAATTTATATCCAAGATTTGTCTTCTTAAATGACCTTATTTTTAGGGATTGTGAAATATTAGGAATTTAATACAGTTTTTCTTCCTATAAAAAAAATTGTCTATTATCATATTCTGCCTTTAACTCAATAATTTACACATGCCATCTAATGTAGCTGAATAGTCGATAAAGTGAGATAATTACATTAAGAATAATAATTTTCACATTCTAAGTTAACCACCCTATAACCCCTTAGAGATTTTGAGATTGAATAATTACCTAGAGGTCGTATATCTGATAAATTTCTTAAAAAATACAAAAAATACAAAAAATAAAGATTTTTATTAGACTTATGGAATAATTAGACTTTAGAGTAAAATAAATATTTATGTGAATCTAGAATTATCCCTCTTAATAAAGTATATCCTTAAATCTTTAGAGAAAATTAATTTAGACCAATAGTAGTTCTAAGTTCTTTTTATAAATTCTTTGAGCTAAGATTTATTGATAATTAAACAAATACAATCAAAGAAATTTAAGTAATTAAGAGATTATAAAGTACTGGAAGAAAATGAAATAGATTTNTTCTTAAGATTGAATTAAGATATATTTGATTCGATGCTGTTTGACTAAATTAAATCTTTATCAAACAGAGTTTATATTAATCTAAGTATCTAAGTTATCTTGCTATGAAGATTAAAAAACATATCTGCTCAACTTCTAAATGAAAATGGAAGATTCAATAATATCACAAAAATTTTACAGCAAAATAAATGATAGCAAGTTATAATTTCGATGAAAGCTCATTTTTTCTACCTAATAAATTGTTTTTCATTATTTCTCTTAAATTACAATCCTTTTTCCTCATTCTAATTTTCAATGCTAAATTATATAATTGGATAAACAAAGTATTTTAACTCAATAATCTCCTTCTTCTCAAAATGCTTAATTGTTTCTAATAATAAGGGAAGTAATTCATTTCTTGTGATTTTTATAACAATAACAGACATCAAGATTTTGTTTTTATTAATATAAATTAGCATTACAATTGAGCATTTAAATTATAGCTAGAATAGTTTTTAAATGTGGACTTGCGAGTAAAATATAAATTAACAATAAAAGGATATAAAGATACCTCCAATAGATCGTTCTTTTTTGAAAGTAATAAATTAACAATAATAATAAATATTTAGTGTTTAATCATACCTTATATATAGTTATTGATTACTTTATGCGATGAGAAGATATTAATCCATAATTCATTAATAGAATGACATTTTCATCGACACTCAATATTTTCAAGAGTTTAAACTATATTTAAAGAGAATTTTACAAAAAAAAAAATGATTTACTCTTCTCAAAACTCACAGTTAAATGCTAAATATGAAGTTTGTAACAAATCAATAAATAATTTATAAAAAAAAACTATCCCATATAATAACAATAAATTAAACTGGCTGATTGGTTTTTGTAAAAGTAATATATTAATTTATATTTATAAAACTAATTTCTATAAAAATCTTTATAAGATCTCTCTAGTGTTTTGATTCATGATCAAACTAAGTTCTCTATTTAGAATATCCATGCATTTTTATGATACATTTTCAACTACTTTGTTAGAATTTAATTTCCTCTTAAATATAACTAATATAGTATTTAAAGGATAAAATTGCATTATGGTATTTATTTATAAATTCATTACTTCTATATACAGAAACTAGTGTAGAACTAAATAAGTTTAAGAATGTTAAAACAGAATTTCTTTAAATTAAACGACAATTTTTTAAAACCGTAATTAGATTACCAATATGCACAAAAAGTGAAATTATTGATAGATTAATTAATTCAAAATATAAGAACTAGATTCCTAATAACTTAGGAATACTGTTTAAGAATTATTGGAAAATTTGTCCACTACATTAGGATCTTTAGAACATATTGCTTCCTAATATTTAAAGAATGGTTTAAAAGATATATTGAGTTTGAAATTGAAAAATTATCAAATTTACAATTTGTTAATAAATAAAAACGATAGTTCTTGGTATATGTTTCTAACAGGATTAATAAATAAAAAATTTTATAAATCTGGCTTAATTTTAAAAGACAATAGTTTTAATAAATATGTAAATTTAACAAGAAAATTGATAATCATCAAATAAGTATAGATTGATAATTCATATAAAATAATTTTCTTATTCATCAATTTAATCTGCAATTTTTTTATTGCTTTCTTAATTTAGTTTAGAACTTAATAACATTATAATTAAAAATAATGTGCAAGACGTAGTTCTACTTGATAATGAGAGGATATAAAATGTAAAAGTTTCATTCATTTCAGCTCCATTATCCATCTTTTGGTGCTTTCTAAATTTCTAAATTTATTTCTATTATTGAATTTAATCATTAAATTTAGAAATTATTTGAACAAAATAATGAGTTAAAAAAAGTTTAATTAAGTACTAGTTAGGAAATCTAATGAAAATTAAACACTAAATTTGTGCATTCATATTTTTCATGAACTTGGAAGGATTCATAATCTTAATATACAAAATTAATAATAAAGTGCATAATAGATGATTATAATAATAAACATGGAGTTAAATAACAGTATTACGGGATCTTATAAATGTATAAACCAATAAAAGAAATAGACATAAAAGTTTCGTATATATTAGAAATTGTAATAAGGAAAAAATGTAAAATATCTTAAATAATCAAGTAAACATATGCTATGAACAAAGATTTTAATAACGATATCGTAAAAGATTAAAAAGAAAATCAAATTCATCTGATTTAATAGTTTAAGAACTTTTACTAAAATAATAATAATTATTTTAATAATGAAGGTAAAAATTAAAAAATAGATCTTCAAATACTTAGGTATTGTGATTTCTTAATTGATAATGATTCTTAAAAGCCAGAATGTTAAAAAATAAAAGGTATAAATTAAGAAATACTTATTTAAGCTGATGCTTTATTAAAGATAGATAGATTTGAAGAAGCATTGGTGTATTATGATTTAGCTATTCAAAAAAATCCAGAAAATGCAGCGTATTATAATGACAAAGGTATAAATTAATGATGTATATTTTATTAGCGAATGCCTTAATAAAAATGAATAGATTTGAAGAAGCATTGAAGTATTATGATTCAGCTATTGAAAAAAACCCAGAAAATGCATAGTTTTATATTAAAAAAGGTAAAAATTAATGATGTGTATTTTCTTAGCAAATGCCTTATATTCAATTTATAGATTTGAAGAAGCATTGGTGTATTATGATTTAGCTATTCAAAAAAATCCAGAAAATGCAGCGTATTATAATGACAAAGGTATAAATTAATGATGTATATTTTATTAGCGAATGCCTTAATAAAAATGAATAGATTTGAAGAAGCATTGAAGTATTATGATTCAGCTATTGAAAAAAACCCAGAAAATGCACAATTATACTCTAATAAAGGTACAAATTAATGATGTATTTTTGCTAGCGAATGCCTTATATGAAATGAAAAGATTTGAAGAAGCATCGGAGTATTATGATTCAGCTATTCAAAAAAACCCAGAAAACGCATAGTTTTATTCTAACAAAGGTAAGAACTAATGATGTATATTTGCTAGCGAATGCCTTATAAGAAATGAAAAGATTTGAAGAAGCTTTGAAATATTATGATTCAGCTATTAAAAAAAACCCAGAAAATGCAAAGTTTTATTCTAACAAAGGTACAAACTTATGATGTATTTTTGCTAGCGAATGCCTTATAAGAAATGAAAAGATTTGAAGAAGCATTGCTGTATTATAATTCAGCTATTCTAAAAAACCCAGAAAATGCATAGTTTTATTCTAACAAAGGTAAAAATTAATGATATATATTTTCTTAGCGTTTGCCTTATATTAAATGAATAGATTTGAAGAAGCATTGCTGTATTATGATTAAGCTATTCAGAAAAACCCAGAAGATGCAGACTATTTTCATAATAAAGGTATAAATTATTGATGTATATTTTCTTAGCGCTTGCCTTATAAAAAATGAATAGATTTGAAAAAGCGTTGCTGTATTATGATTCAGCTATTCACAAAAACCCAGAAAATGCATAATTTTATTCTAACAAAGGTAAAAATTAATGATATATATTTACTTAGCGTTTGCCTTATGTTAAATGAATAGATTTGAAGAAGCATTGCTGTATTATGATTAAGCTATTCAGAAAAACCCAGAAGATGCAGACTATTTTCATAATAAAGGTATAAAATAATGATGTATATTTTCTTAGCCCTTGCCTTATGTTAAATGTATAGATTTTAAGAAGCATTGGATAATTATGATTCAGCTATTCAGAAGAACCCAGAAAATGCCGATTATTTTTATGGCAAAGGTAAAAATTAAAGATGGATTATATGCTAGCAAATGCCTTATAAGAATTGAAAAGATTTGAAGAAGCATTGCTGTATTATGATTAAGCTATTCTGAAAAACCCAGAAGACGGAGACTATTTTCATAATAAAGGTATAAATTAATGATGTATATTTCCTTAGCGTTTGTCTTAGACAAAATGAATAGATTTGAAGAAGCATTGGATTATTATGATTCAGCTATTTAGAAAAACCCAGAAAATGCAGACTATTATTTTAAAAAAGGTAAAAATAAAGGATGTATCTTTTGCTAGCGAATGTGTTATACAAAATGAAAAGATTTGAAGAAGCATTGCTGTATTATGATTCAGCTATTTAGAAAAACCCAGAAAATGCAGACTATTTTCATAATAAAGGTATAATTTAATGATGTATATTTNAATAGACATAAAAGTTTCGTATATATTAGAAATTGTAATAAGGAAAAAATGTAAAATATCTTAAATAATCAAGTAAACATATGCTATGAACAAAGATTTTAATAACGATATCGTAAAAGATTAAAAAGAAAATCAAATTCATCTGATTTAATAGTTTAAGAACTTTTACTAAAATAATAATAATTATTTTAATAATGAAGGTAAAAATTAAAAAATAGATCTTCAAATACTTAGGTATTGTGATTTCTTAATTGATAATGATTCTTAAAAGCCAGAATGTTAAAAAATAAAAGGTATAAATTAAGAAATACTTATTTAAGCTGATGCTTTATTAAAGATAGATAGATTTGAAGAAGCATTGGTGTATTATGATTTAGCTATTCAAAAAAATCCAGAAAATGCAGCGTATTATAATGACAAAGGTATAAATTAATGATGTATATTTTATTAGCGAATGCCTTAATAAAAATGAATAGATTTGAAGAAGCATTGAAGTATTATGATTCAGCTATTGAAAAAAACCCAGAAAATGCACAATTATACTCTAATAAAGGTACAAATTAATGATGTATTTTTGCTAGCGAATGCCTTATATGAAATGAAAAGATTTGAAGAAGCATCGGAGTATTATGATTCAGCTATTCAAAAAAACCCAGAAAACGCATAGTTTTATTCTAACAAAGGTAAGAACTAATGATGTATATTTGCTAGCGAATGCCTTATAAGAAATGAAAAGATTTGAAGAAGCTTTGAAATATTATGATTCAGCTATTAAAAAAAACCCAGAAAATGCAAAGTTTTATTCTAACAAAGGTACAAACTTATGATGTATTTTTGCTAGCGAATGCCTTATAAGAAATGAAAAGATTTGAAGAAGCATTGCTGTATTATAATTCAGCTATTCTAAAAAACCCAGAAAATGCATAGTTTTATTCTAACAAAGGTAAAAATTAATGATATATATTTTCTTAGCGTTTGCCTTATATTAAATGAATAGATTTGAAGAAGCATTGCTGTATTATGATTAAGCTATTCAGAAAAACCCAGAAGATGCAGACTATTTTCATAATAAAGGTATAAATTATTGATGTATATTTTCTTAGCGCTTGCCTTATAAAAAATGAATAGATTTGAAAAAGCGTTGCTGTATTATGATTCAGCTATTCACAAAAACCCAGAAAATGCATAATTTTATTCTAACAAAGGTAAAAATTAATGATATATATTTACTTAGCGTTTGCCTTATGTTAAATGAATAGATTTGAAGAAGCATTGCTGTATTATGATTAAGCTATTCAGAAAAACCCAGAAGATGCAGACTATTTTCATAATAAAGGTATAAAATAATGATGTATATTTTCTTAGCCCTTGCCTTATGTTAAATGTATAGATTTTAAGAAGCATTGGATAATTATGATTCAGCTATTCAGAAGAACCCAGAAAATGCCGATTATTTTTATGGCAAAGGTAAAAATTAAAGATGGATTATATGCTAGCAAATGCCTTATAAGAATTGAAAAGATTTGAAGAAGCATTGCTGTATTATGATTAAGCTATTCTGAAAAACCCAGAAGACGGAGACTATTTTCATAATAAAGGTATAAATTAATGATGTATATTTCCTTAGCGTTTGTCTTATGTTAAATGTATAGATTTGAAGAAGCATTGGATTATTATGATTTAGCTATCCAGAAAAACCCAGAAGATGCAGACTATTTTTCTCACAAAGGTAAAATTTAATGATATATGTGTTACTAGCGAATGCCTTAAACAAAATGAATAGATTTGATGAAGCATTGCTGTATTATGATTCAGCTATTCAGAAAAACCCAGAAGATGGAGACTATTTTCATAATAAAGGTATAAATTAATGATGTATATTTCCTTAGCGTTTGTCTTAGACAAAATGAATAGATTTGAAGAAGCATTGGATTATTATGATTCAGCTATTTAGAAAAACCCAGAAAATGCAGACTATTATTTTAAAAAAGGTAAAAATAAAGGATGTATCTTTTGCTAGCGAATGTGTTATACAGAATGAATAGATTTTAAGAAGCATTGGATAATTATGATTCAGCTATTCAGAAGAACCCAGAAAATGCCGATTATTTGTATGGCAAAGGTAAAAATTAAAAATGGATTATATGCTAGCAAATGCCTTATAAGAATTGAAAAGATTTGAAGAAGCATTGCTGTATTATGATTAAGCTATTCTGAAAAACCCAGAAGATGGAGACTATTTTCATAATAAAGGTATAAATTAATGATGTATATTTCCTTAGCGTTTGTCTTAAACAAAATGAATAGATTTTAAGAAGCATTGGATTATTATGATTTAGCTATCCAGAAAAATCCAGAAGAAGCAAGCTATTTTTCTCACAAAGGTACAATTTAATGATATATGTGTTACTAGCGAATGCCTTAAACAAAATGAATAGGTTTGATGAAGCATTGCTGTATTATGATTCAGCTATTCAGAAAAACCCAGAAGATGGAGACTATTTTCATAATAAAGGTATAAATTAATGATGTATATTTCCTTAGCGTTTGTCTTAGACAAAATGAATAGATTTGAAGAAGCATTGGATTATTATGATTCAGCTATTTAGAAAAACCCAGAAAATGCAGACTATTATTTTAAAAAAGGTAAAAATAAAGGATGTATCTTTTGCTAGCGAATGTGTTATACAAAATGAAAAGATTTGAAGAAGCATTGCTGTATTATGATTCAGCTATTTAGAAAAACCCAGAAAATGCAGACTATTTTCATAATAAAGGTATAATTTAATGATGTATATTTCCTTAGCGCTTGCCTTATGTTAAATGTTTAGATTTGAAGAGGCATAGATAATTTATGATTAAGCAATTTAGAAAAACCCAATAAATTCAGAAAATTTGAATAGGAAAGGTATATTTAACAATTTAAGTCTTCTAGTTTCTTCTGAGAGATCATTTTGTTAAATACAATAACAATTCTTATTTTAAGATTTCGATTTTGAATCTATACAACCTAATGATTGAGTTCTGTTAATTGATACAATGTATATTTTTATCAATTAAAATAAGACTACTGAAAACTTATTTAGAATTTTTTCTTATAATCATTAATATAAATATTCATTAATTTATTAATAATCCTTTTTTTTATTTCAACTCAATGAACTCATCATCAATATTTTTCTATATGTGTAAGGACTTGATATTTTGAAAAGATATTATGGATATTGAATGTGAAGGTGTAATCAATTTTTTATCAAAATTTCCTGGGTGGTCTAGATGAAAGTAGAAAAACCTTAACACCATTGACAGCACCACTCATAGCCTTAACCCCAAGCATAGCACCATACATAGCAACAGTGAACAATTTTCACAAAAGTAAAACTTCTCTTTTTACAATAACCCCCTTTAATTTTAAAAAAAAGTTAAAAATAATTTACCACAATTTTACAGTTGAGGTGACAACCTACATCTGAGGGGCCATAGTAAGGTTTGGACATAGAAAGAAAATGTCTTAAAAATATTTTACCATTTCCACAATATACTTATGTGGGGTCATACCAAATTTTGAGCATAATAAGAGAATAAAATTTTAGCTAATATTTTCTTAAAAGTATCAAGTTACATAGGAAATTTTGATATTTTTTAGATATTTTAATTAATTTTTTATATATTTTTATTATTATTTTAGATATTTTTATAAATTTTTTATATATTTTTTTA